>JACYFF010019584.1:8838372-8891509 GCA_017589665.1 Selenicereus undatus
AAAAAAAAATAAAAAAAAAAAAATAAAAAAATAAAAATAAAAAACAAAAATTTGACAAAATTTCGATAACTTCATAAATTATCACACATTAATTACATTCTCATTATTTTAACCCATTTCAGCCCACCACATAAAAAATATACCAACTTCAACCAATTTCAACCAACATTAACCCGGTTCAATCTATTTCAACCCACCTAAAAAAAAATATCAACTTCAACCTCTCTCAACCAACTTCAACCAACTTCAACCCACTTCACCCTTTTAATCTACCCAATTTACCCACGAAAGAAACATGCCCTTAGCATACCTTTTTCTCAACAAGGTCTAGGGTCAGTTATTTTTCTTTTAGAAGGAAGAAAATTTGTAACACTCGAGATTTTATTCCCTTCGTTAAGCCGATTTCGTTATTTTATATCATTATAAATTGAAATAATATCGATGTGCCTACGTAAATGCTGATTTTATTGAAATGAATATTATTATCATCATTATTATTAGTTTTATAGTTATTAAGGCTATTATTGGATACCACATTGAGCAGATTCCTGAATACGATTAGAATGTCGAATTTTGGGAATAATCCTGCAACTTATTGAATTGAGCCTTAATTTAATCAAAGGGCGAGCAACCCGACTAACGATTAGTACGTGTTACTAATGGAGGTCTGGGTTTAGCGAGCTGGTAAGTGTTTATCAGTTTTAACGAAAATAAAATAAAATAAAATAAAAGGGAAAAAGGGGGCCATAAACGCATGAAACCCTCCCTCTTGTTGCCGACACTGCGCGACCCTCCCCCCTTCTCTCCTCTACCTTCGCTACTACCGGCCACGACGCTGGCCGTTCGTCGGCCGCTCGGGCAGCCGCCGACACCACTCCTCTCTCTCTCTCTCTATCTCCCCTTCTCTTGCTTGTGTGTGTGTGTGTGTGTGTAAAGAGGAGGTTTGCCTCCTCTGTTTTTGACATCGCCGGCTAGACGTCGGCCAGCTGCTACCGTTCCAGTCGCCAGCTCACCGTCCCGACTGCCACCCACTGGAAACCATAGCTCCTCTCTCTCTCTTGCGTTCATGAGAAGGGGATGAAGAGGTAAACCCTAATCCCCTCTTGATTCAATTATCGACGCTTATGCTTAAATCGTTGGTAGTAAATGATGTATTTGGCCTGGATAAATATTTATTGATAAGTTTCTTGGATTATTTTGGATGTTTAAATGGAATTATGTAGTTGTAGGATTCAGAGGAGCATAGTGAACGAAGGTTGGTAGGGTGGATATGAATTTCAACGTAGTTGTGTTGAATTAAGGATGTTCAAGCACATCCTAATCAATTGTGAATGAAAATAATGAGAAAACTAAGTGTTGTGTGGGTGATATCGCCATGGGGAGTTTAGGGTTTGTGATTTGAAAGATAGAACCAACTTGATTATGGTTGGTTTAGTGGTTTTAAGTTAGTTGTAATGACTAATTGACTAAAGTTAATGGGTTACACATGTGATTCGAGGGATGAAGAGAGCAGCAGTAGCACGAGGGACAACCCTTGTACGGGCCCTGGGCATGGAGGCGAGGTGGGTTTCTTCTTCCTCTTATTTATTGTTAATTTCAATGAAAGTTTATTGATTACAGTTCGTTCAGGTTTAATTCGAAGTAATTATCAGTAATTCGAGGGAATTGTAACGTAAACTGATCGATACCTAAAATATACATATTGATCGTACTGAACAAAAGTTTATCGATTATATGCTGCTTATTGATGATATGAAGTTTATCGATTATATGAAGTTATCGATTATATAAAGTTTATCAATTATATGAAGTTTATCGATTATATAAAGTTTATCAATTATACAAAGTTTAAATATGTAACTTATCGATTATATGAAGTTTATTGATTATACGTAGCTGTCGATTATATAAAGTCTATCAGTTATATATGTCTATCGATTATATGCAGCCTATTGATTATATGAAGTTTGTCGATTATACGAAGTTGATTGATTATGTGTAACTTATCGATTATATGAAGTTTATTGATTATACGTAGCTATCGATTATATAAAGTCTATCGATTATATATGTCTATCGATTATATGCAGCCTATTGATTACATGAAGTTTATCGATTATACGTAATTTATCGATTATGTGTATATATTATAGTAAATGTTGATGAGTACGTATCGATTATATGTAATTCATCGATTATATATGTTTACCGATTATGTGTATTGTGTGGATTGCGTTATGATGTTGGAAATCAGTTGATAATGTGATTTTATAACGTGATCATACGTGCTATGCGAAACCTTTTTTTTCCCTGAATTGATGAATGTGCGAGATGGCGTTGATTTCAAGTTTTAGAGATCCTTAAAAGTTCACAAATGCTTATTTGCACAAATTCAAAGTGTTTTTAAATGTTTATCAATTGCTTGTTTTAATTGACAAGTCATTGATAACAAAATAATCCTAAGTCATAGGACTGCTCAGCCCAAATGAGGCAGGTGACCAGTCAATAGGTCTAGGAGCCCTCGTAAAAAGAACTTAAGTAAGGAGCGTCCGGTTATGTCGTATCATTTGTTATGCTCAATTTAGGCAACCTAATACCCTTAATTGAAGTTACATGAGAATTTATTGTTTCATTGTTCTGCTGGTAGGCAGAGGATTCAAAGTTCAGTGTTTATTGTTCTTCCAGTGGCAGGTTTCAAAGTTCAGTGTTTCACAGCTATGTCAGTACGCAGAGAATTCAAAGTTCAATGTTTCATTATTCTGCCAATAGGCAGAAGTTTCAAAGTTCACTGTTCATTGTTCTGCCAAGAGGTAGAAATTTCAAAGTTCAATGTTCATAGCTCGGCCAGCTGACAGATGATTCAAAGTTCTATGTTTCATAGTTCAGCTGGTAGGCAAGAGGCTTAAGTCCAATATTTTATAGTTCCACCCATAGGTAGAAAATTCGAAGTCCATAAATCCTATAGTTTCGCAAACGGGCAGTAAAGTCAAAGTCATACGTTACAAACCCCGTCAATTGGCATAGAAACTGCGTTAGAGGAGACTCCCAGTTCACATGATGGGTTGCAAAACATTATACTTTAAGAAACAAGCACGTAAAGTTCAAATGTCATATTGTTGTTTACTAATCATACGACATAGTTATATGCTTTACCTTATGGTTATCGTTCCGTATTTTAGTGAGGAGATTTACCCCTGCTTATGATCTGTTACTGTATGGTCATCCGTTTAGTGATTTCATCGCATTGGGCGTGATGATGGTTTTAGTAAAATTGCTAAGTTCATATAGACCATTACCTAATGGCACCTTCAATGAAATTTTAATGATTATGTACGATTTAAATTATATGAACTGAAATCAGCTTTACTGATGTACTGAGCATCACATATAAAGTTTTAGCGATGGATGAGCCTTTTGTAACAGAAATCCTAGCAAGTAGTGTTTATGGGTTAAACCCCATTCGTTTTCATTGAATTTATGAGTCCATATGAATGACTTATGGTAAGTTCGTTGAGTATAGCTATTCTTAAGTTTAAGCTGTTGGTGCAAATGTTATTTCCCTTGCATGGTGCTTGGAACACACCGCACATTAGGTGAGTTCTTTAACGATAGGTGAGTTCTTCAAAGAGAAGGAATTACGAACAACTGTCGTAAGTTATTATTGCATTGAAAGTATTGTTTTAGGGGAGGGGGTTATCGACTGCGCGATTATCGCTCATTCCCATCTATTATTGTTGCCCTCCAGGTTTCTGAAATAGTAGGTAAAGGTCGGTCCAAGTAAGCCAAAATGGAGTCATTTCTGTCCTAGGAGAAAAGCGATGTGCTTGTATGTGAGCTGCAAAATGTATTATGATATAATGGTTTGTAATTTAAGTTCTTGTGTGCTTGTATTGCATATCATTTAGAGTCATTCTGTACGGCCGTGTGAGCCACAATCTAAGTTGCCCAGGGCTGTACTTTTCATTGTTAATTTGTTTTAGCATTGAACTGCATTGATTATTATGCTCCGGGTGGGTGGCCAATAGAGCTGTGAACTCCGGTGGATGGGCGTTGAGTTAGTGAGTTAGTTCTTCATTGCTATTTTCAGTGCAGGGAATTTATTGTAAGGCGTTAAGCCTGGAAAATGGTAAATTTTTAGGAAAAACTTTGTCCGTTTTGTCCCAGGATTTAAAGAAAAGCGCTAACACTCCTAGCCCTAGGGTTGGGGGCGTTACAGAATCAAACTTGGAACTCAATATGTTTGTAATATTACTTTTAGCTAGAACTGTCAATTTGAGCGGACTGATTAAATATGTATTGGTTTATTTTGGGTTTGCACTTGCAAATGTCAAATCATAATCCTAAAGTCCCGGGGTTCTGACTAGATCCAGCAAACTAGAACCTTTTTTGTTAATGTTTTTCTCCTACAAATATTATAGGAATTAATGTAATGTTTTAAGAAGATAAAAAAACCTTGTGCCTCCAAAGCTTTAATTTAAACTTTAATTTTTAAACTCCTTTTTAGGTGTCATTCTAGTAAATCTAAGACTCATTCACTTTTTAAATAATATTTTCTCAACATGAGAATAAAGAAAAAAAGAAAAGAAAAGAAAATTGCATACACATTTAGCTAAAATTCCTACAAAATATACTTGATAATGCCGCATTCATCTAAAGAAGATGATAAACCATGCGCAAGTCCTTTTGACCTAAATATACTACCGTACATAGTGACATGGTGATTTGATTAGATGATGAAAAGATTGTCATAGGAAAAGACCAAATGATTTTAGCAACAAGACCACAACAAAGATGTTACAGTGATTGACTAGAGTAATGAATAAGGACGAAGGATATGAAAAATTTTAAAGACGGTGCAAACATATGAATGTTGCTCTTTTAAAATAAGATTTTAATGACTATGTAAGCTCACTAATAAGTAAAAGGTCAACATATATATTGGGTAAATAGAATTTTTGTGTAAAAATATATAATTAAAAAATCAACCTAACCCAAACGGTTCGACCCTAACCCTAACAGATTTGACGCAAATAGGTTTGGGTTTCAAAATCTTGTCCAAAATCCTAACTTGCATTGTGTGGGTAGGATCAGGTCGTGTTATTGGGTCAGATAAATTTTTTGTCAGGCTACTTTTTGTTTTAGCCATTGGACAGAAATTCAAAAAACATGAGCCACATAATTGAAGATTGCAACAAACAAAGTTTATAAATTCTTAGATAAAACCATCTCATATAAAAGTTATTGTGAGACGGACTTCTTTAGAAGTGATTCTTTTAAAGCTTCATAGTGATGAATCATTTGTTTTGGAATGACGTTTTGATTAAGCAGTGACAATGGTTCGTCTGGCAGTGACTTTAATTACAGTTGCTCTTAAGTCAACTATTAGTGATCTTAATTACTATTAAAAGTCACCACAAAAATTTTCATCTCATGATATGCATTATATGAGACAATTTTACATAAGACTTACACTTACTAAGCAAAGTTAGACAAAAGAAGGTAAAATATGATTCCTAATAGTCTTTCCGGAACTTTATTTTTTTTGGCTAGAGATTTAAGGATATTGGCGTGTTGAAAATAAGAGAAGTTACGGGTACAAAAAGAAATTAATAACATCATAAACTTACATTTTAAAAAATCATGGCAAGAGTATTTATTACAAGTCAGTAGACCTTAGTATAATAAGGTGGTATTTCATTGAAGAAGGCACATGATCAAGAATTCCTGAAAATGTCAGCCTGGACGTTTTTCAATAGACTGCCAAAGTACGACTAAACCTTTTCGTAAACCGACCATGTGTACCCAGTACCCACACACATACATGTACAAAATAGAGGAGATGAGATATTTAGGTGTAACGACAAAATAATTGAGATTTGATCTGACCTAATAATAATCGTAATAATGAATTAAGACTTTGTTTACCTTAGATTTAGTTATCGGTTTATAGTATTTACTCTTAATACTAAGCAACAATCTAAAAGAAACTGTTTAAGAATTATCTGCACCAAAAGTTTAAACTGACGGTTGAAGTCTCAGGAATAGATTTATACTCTAACAAAATGGGATAAAGAAAGAATACACCGTAGAAACACCAAATGCCAAAATTTTCTCAAGTCTTTTGGAATTATGATATCAGAAATCTCAAACAAAAAACAAGAAATAACAAACAAAAAATCTCATTCCAATTTGCAAAAAACAAATACCAAGCACCTATAAACCAACTCTTGTAACAAGTCTTTCCTAATTAGTGAAAATTGCAAATGTACAAATGTACAAATTTCGTTTGAGGCCCCCCACAAAGAATGAAACTTCGTTCTTTTACTTTTTCTTCCCCCTTTAAACTTCGTATTTTCAATACTGTCTGATGAAGACGGGAATCGTCCAATCATTCATAGTACGATCCAACTCATTTCTGTGTTGTACTTATCCTCCATCATTCGATCTTATAGATACGAAAACCTCGATCTCTCTGCTTGTAGAGGCAGTAATACCGATGTAGAATATATCTCCCAAACTCTACTCAAACAAGATTCGATCAGAACGGATTTTTGTTGTACGTTGTTACCTCTAAAAATCATACCGAAGGTTATGCTGATGGACATTGTCAAAATCCTCTAGTTGTCATCGTCATATTCTATCCCTAAACTCAAAACTATTTTGAGTCATGATCGAACTAACGATGAAGATGAACAATCGGAGAGTATAAGATGCTTCGACTCAACATGCCAACATTGTCTTATATCCTCTGCAATTCTTGTTGCGTCAATGGATGCCCCTAACAAGCCACGTTTAGTGAAACCCACTGCATACAACCCATAATCACCTTTCCACCCGTTGGGAAATGGTCTTCTTGGTAGTCCATCCTCCTCCGAAAACATCGCTCTTTCCTAAGAGAGGAAACGAAATAGAATACCATATACTTCAGCTCGCATTTATAATAATGTATCTTTTAGAATCATTAAAAAAGAAAACTTATAGAAGAAAAAAATGTCGGAAAGGTATATGTTAGTGAAGATTTGAACTCAGATTTTTCATAATAACTTTTAGAGATTTTACTAATGAAAACTCATTAATATTTGCATATATATATATATGTGTGTGTGTGTGTAAGAAGAAAAACTGTACAAGGGTTATACCTTTAGCCAGGATGGCACATTGCTTTTATATCCCGTTGCTAAGATGATTGCGTCATAGATCTCTACTCTTCCATCCACAAATTCAACAGCATGGTGCATTAAGCGTTTAATGCTCGGACATACCTATATCCCATATAAGGCAAAGCATAAGCAAAAAATTTAGCCATATTTCTTTACAATTTCCGTATTATATATAACAAAGCAAAATGTATATAAGAGATCTAATTGGAAATTATGCAATGAAAGAAAGAGACGCGAGAATCATATTCCGATAAAATTCATCAACCAATGGTTTTTTTGTTTTTGGGGGGGGGGGGGATTTCATTTAGATCTACAACTTTGGAGTCCTTCACAAAGGAAAAGAAAAAGAGTAAAATGTGAAATAATCGCAATAATTAGTCAGACATGAAGTACTAATTAATTAAAATGGTACCTTGATATCTCCACTTTTAATCTTATCAAACGTTCCAACATCTAACACCGGGGTTTTTCCTGCTAGATTCTTGAGTTGAAGAGGACCCATTTTAGGTCGAATCAGACCTAGCTTTGAAGTGTCACCTAATATGAGCCATGCTATGATTAGGAGGAGACGGTCCACCCAAGTTATCGACAACCACTTGAGCAACCACATGGACAAGCCAAAAGTCGATCTTCCCAACATTTCCCTAGGTAAGATGTGAACCTTCAATCAAAAGAAAATAGAGAAAAGTAAAAAGAAAATTCAATAATTGAGATGACAGAATTAGAGTAGTAAACTCCCATGAAATCTAAAGTGCTGTAAAAGGGTGGAAATTAAAGAAGGCCTCTAAAAAGATGCATACTGAAAAAGGAATGTAAAAAGATGAGTTCATTATGGAAATTAAAGGAAAGTGGGGAGGAGCCAAAAATTTTGCCACTTCCCTTGTGCAATGTGTTTTACAGGCAATGAATGCTTCTTTACAGGGGAAAATCTTGCCAAAAAAGAAGATATTACTTAAGAGCTAGAGTCGATCTTATATCAGTGAATAATTTTTTGTAAAAAAAACCTTATGTAAGACAGGAATGTTAATGCATATATTTATGTGCATATATAATTGAATTTAATAAGTTAGGCAAAAAAAAAAGAAAAAGAAACAACATAGATAAAATTATCTCATAAATTATTATTTTTTAGATATCTACATAGATTTGGTCTAGTAAAACCAAAAAATTTCTTAAAATCATGTCATCAAAAGGTTGTTAATGTATGATTTTATGAAATGAAATAGTTGGATCTTTTTTTTTTTTGGTTTAAATGAGCCACGAAGGTAGTACAATACAATAAGAGAAAGAGAATCGAACTTGAGATTTAATATATTTAAGACCTCAATCTTAATAATTTGGCCAAGATTTAAGATCTCATCAGTAAAATAGTAAGATCTTTTAGTAAGTGTCATTTCACAACCAAGGTTGCGCATGCTTGAAAATCCCCCCCCCCCAAAAAGGCAAAACATACCAATTTGCAAAAATATAAATACAGTGTTTGGAACTTGAACACACTGACTTAGACCAAACCCATAACAACCCATAAAAGATTTTATATCAATTTTTTAAGCATAGTTTAATATTTTGCATGCCCCATGAGGCCATGACTACTTACAAGTGCTCATTATTTTAATTTTATCGAAAGTTATGACAAATCTTTTTTTTTTTTGCATATAATAGGAACCAAAAAGAGCACACACAAACCCAACGAAATTCAAGAATTATCTCCAAGGAAAGTGCTCATGTTATGATTAAAAATCCATTATGAATCGGAAACTCAAAAGAATTATAAAAACAAACAAAAACCCATTAATCTTCTTTTTCGTTTATTAATGAATTTCCGTACGGGTTGCTGGCTTTCTTTGTTTTGGTGGGAACTAAAAGTTGGGTATTTGAGAGAGTGCTTAGAGGCTGAACCAACACTAGGTTTTTTTTTTTCCTTATTCAATTAGGACTCCTAAATTTGGTAGGGCAAATTGAGTGAAAAATACCACCGCTCTTTCCATAGATATCTCATATCAAAGCATAGTTAAAAGAAAATAAATAAATATCAAAAAGTATGGTTATTACGACATTATTAAAATCATTTAGCTGGCAAGATTAATTTATCGAATTTGTGTGTATGTATGTATATATATATATTCAAAGTCCATTTTAATTTGTTGATAGAGAAATGGTTAATTCATATTCAAAACACTATTATGCTCTTATGCGATTCTCTTTTGATTCTCAAGTTAAAAAAAAAAACAACAACAACAAACTCCCATGTGGGTCCCGCTTTCGCGGGGTCTGGGGAGATCCAGTTGTAGGCAACCTTACCTCTACCGGTATTCCTACCCATAGAGAGGTTGATTCCAAAAGACCCACAAAATAGTTTTATGAAAAAGGTTTGAAAGAAAAACAATTGTAGGAACCAAATACCGAATAAGAGAAAGATAGAGAGGATGAGAAAAGGTTCCGAAAGACAAATAAGGAGAGATTGAATACATAGCCAAAAAAAAAAGATTTAAAAAAAAGTTGAGAACAAAGTAAAGTAAAAGGTTGGTGCAAATAATAAAGTAAAGATTGAACCAGTATTGTACTCACTGTATCGCGGACCACAATTGAAGGCATAGCATCATGATGGCAAAGGTCCAAGCAAACTTCCATCCCTGAGTTACCACACCCCACAACTAACACTCTTTTGCCCCTAAACTTCTCCCCACTCTTATACATGCTTGTGTGGACTATTGGCCCTCCAAACTCCTCCATCCCCTCCAACCCTGGCACCACCACTTCTGCATTCTCTCCGGTGGCCACCACCAACCACCTACAGACATACTCTGTCGTGGTGGTGGTCGTGGCAGTCTCGTTATTCTCTAACCCTGCTGGTCCGGGGTAATCAGTTCTGTTAGAATCAGTCTTTCTGCTTGTTGTGACCCGCCATAACCCTAGGGTTTGGTCAAAGGCGGCCTGCTCAACTGTCTCATTGAAGACCGGGTTGATGTCGAATTTCCTGGCATACTCCTCCAAGTACTCAATGAACTGCGCTTTGGTAGGGTAAGTAGGGAAGTGTGGGGGGAAGGGCATTAAGGGAAGTTCGCAGAACTGCTTAGGGAGGTGAAGCCTTAAACGATCATATGTTTTGAGCTGCCATAGAGAGGCTATGCAGTTGGATCTTTCTAGAACCATGCTTGGAACTCCCTTCTCCTTCAAGCAAGCTGCCACCGCTAACCCCGATGGGCCCGCCCCGACTATCACCGGGCCCGATACCAGCACGCAACGCTTCGTTTTGCAACCCTTCTCATTGAAACGGTGTGGATCATTTGCCAGCTTGCCCTCTATCTCCCTCGAGTTATTATAGGCCTCCTCCATGTTTGCTATCTTAAGGGTAGGAGAAAGTAATAAACAAAGATGTCACAAAGCTCAAACAATAAGCAAATAAGATAATTGAACACTCTAGATTAGGGTATATAACCAACAAAACCCATTAAGCAAAAGCCTATGAACATGGCCTTTATATACAGGCTTGTTTTTCAATCCCCTGTTCTCGAGACTAACCCCTGAATTTGTGGAATATATGGACGAAAGAAGAGTGTAGGGAGGTTCTAACTTATCCACTTAGTGAGAAAATTTTGGAGGATTGAATTTCTCTCTCTAGGTTTTTTTGTGGTTTTTCTCGCTCTAAATTGATTGCTGTGATCTTCAACGGAGAGGAAAGAGGAGAAGAGGGGAGGGGTTAGGGGGCTTTATCAGCATTGAACAAAGAGAGAGTGACTGAGAGAGAGATGGTGATATGTGGGTATATATATTCCTTTATGGCTGTGCATAAGTGAGATTGGGGGGGGGGGGGGTCGTGGTGGAATTAATTTATGTATATACTATGAAGTCATGATATTTATATCTTTGTGAAAACTAACACTGTGATGTTAAGAGAGTGTTTGGTAACAATAGTTGTTTAGAAAAAAAATAGTCTTTTGGACAAAACTAGTTGTTTTGATTAAGTTAAATAATCAAAGAATATTTGGTCAATTATTGTTTGCGATAGTTGTTTGGCTCTAAAAGTTATTTTAAAAAAACAATTCTCATTAGTCTTTTGAAAAGAACTTTTTTGTAAAAATGACATAATTGTTCATAAATTTAGAAAAATTACACCACATGTCATTAAAAAGTAATTCATTAACAAGGTTATAAATGAAATTTTACAAATATATTTTTCAGAAATAGCTAATTTTATCAAATATTTTTCTGAAAATAGCTAATTAAAAGGCTAATATAAACAGTTAATTTAAATAGTTGACAACTAACATTAATACAAACATCTAACAATTGTATGTCAAATAAGACCTAAGTGAGGTAAAAGATGGGTACTTTGTATCCACCAATCCTGAGATTGGCAGTATTAATTTTTTTTAGCCTTGACATTTTCGCGTTGATTTTTACCTCTGTTTAATTTTCCATGAGATAACTAACTTCTAATCCCAGATATCCAAAAATACCCTTTCCTCTCTCCTTTCAATACACATCCCAACCTCTTCTCTCTTTTCCCCCACCTCATATCAGGGGTACCTCATCCCAACGATCAATAAAAATAAAGCCTGGTCACCACTTCCCCACCACCAAACTGATGATTCTACGCTCGAGGTTCGTTGCCTACCAATGAATTCGCTTATGGCCCCATGGTAGGAAGAGAATTGGTGTCCGACTCAATTACCCTTCATAAAATGAAGACCGTAATAAAAGAGGAGAGAAACGAAGGGTCAAGTAACCATGGCCCTATCGAGGCCATGGTTTGAAATTTAAACATCCTGCAAGTGGGAGTTGAAGTTGAAGGAAGAGAGGAGATGGGGGAGGGGAAAAAAGATGCAAGCAAGCAATAGCAACCACCAAGAGGCTCGCTAGTGGAATGCTTACTTCGAAAGGCTTTTGTTGTCTGGCAACGAGCCTTCTAATGGTGACAAAACATGGAGGGGCCGACGGTGGCTAGCATTTGAACGTGGGATTCACACTAAGGTTGACAAAAAAATTTGTAACTGCTTAAAATCCGTAAAATTTTTCTCAATAGGTATGGTATGAGTATTGAAATTGAGAAAAAAAGATAATATGGAGCTCGTGTATTGCTAAAACAGGTGTGGGTTATGGGTATGAGTATAACTTCCACCCACCCCATACCCGCCTTATACCGATTTCATCAATACTCGTCCCGTATCCGATCCATATAAAACTCATGCCCGTTTATTCAAAGTTCTAATTTGTTGTTTGAAGTTAGATATTTTGCTAGTTACTTTGTGTAGTATTATATTCAAGACTTTGATGTGACATTTTGTTAGAAATTGTAACTATCGAGTGTTAATTTTTTGCTTGGAAACTTTTAGTTGTATTTGGTAGATATGATATTTTGTTGAAAGCTTGATATTCATGTGACATATTGGCTATTTGATGATGAATATGGATATAAAATGGGTTCAATTCATTTTATTTTATATGTACCCCAACAATACCTCATACCCACCATACCCAGTGGGTATGGGTATGAATATAGTTTTACAATATCCGATGAATGTGGGTATAAATATGGGTATTAATTTTGAAAATAGGTATGAATGAGTGTATAATTAAATCCGCCTCATATTCGCCCCATTGCCACCCTCAATTCACATGATTGAAAAGTTTTTTTCATAAATTCAGCTTAGACGTCATCACATGAATAATTAAAGGGAGCTAAAAACCAATACAAAAATATCAAGGTTGAAAATATCACTCCAATAAATCCTAATATACTAGGGCTGTTAAATGCAAAATACGTGATAAAATGTCACTACTAGAAACTACATTTTTAATAACCATGTTTTAACGATCAAACATATATGAACTTCATCGTTAAATGTTAATTAATAGCGATGAAAGAGATTTTTTGCTGTTTAATTTCATAAAAAAATCAATATTAGACAACGAACAAAAAAGTGGATCGTTATTTTTTTACTATGTTTGTCGTTATTGAAAATAGAAGGGAATGTATATAAATTGAGGAAAAATAAAAATGAAAATTGGAAAATTGATTACAATTTCTCTCCTAAGTTAAGATTATAAGAGGGAAAGTTTAGGTTAATATGTTACTATAAAATCAAAAGCTTGTTCCAAGAAAAAAAAAAAATAACGTGCGTGGTTTCTCATTTAAACGCAGCCCTGAGACTCGATCGAATCCATCGGTAGCTTCAATTTGTCTTCAAAAGACACAAAACCAGAGCCTTGCTTCAAATTGCTTCACTCTGAAACCCTAACATGTGAAATCTCTCCCAAATTTCGAAGTTCTTTCCTCCAATTTCTTCTCCATTGCATCAGGTGCGTTCTGGATTTCCTTCTTGCTTGTAATTTGTAATTTGTGCTGATATTGCATTGAAATTGAGTAATTCATGGAAGATCTTCTGTTTCAACGTCATGGCTAATTGATTTCATGCTTTTTCGTCGAAAATTCACAGTAATTTCACCATGGTGCCCACTGTCTAATGCCTTTGGTTGGTTTAGCTGCCTCAGTGAGCGATAATACAAACGGATAATTCGCCAATCTGTCTCTGCCTCTATCTTTCTCCCATTTTTAGCATGTGATTTGTTCACATTGAAGAAGCTGCATTAGTTGATGAATTTAACTGATATGTTAAAGCTGCAGTAGTTCATGTTTAATGGGTGCCCAATTTGATTGCTTAAATTCTGATGCTGTATACCTTTATTTCTTTCAAATTCTTTGGTATACATGGCAGCGTATTGTTGTGATTATGTGACTTTAAAAATCACTCAATCTCCTCTTTAATGTAACTAGAGCATTGCTTGTTATCATCTTGTTTGAAGCCTACCATCTTCATTTGAAATTGATGACTCAAAAATAGTTGTTTGTCTTTAATAAAGGACAAATATGTTTCTGTTCTTCTTATGTACATTTTGCTTATAAATTTCGGAGATTGATTACTCTGTTTGCTTCTTTAATGGTGTACTATACTTGGGCACCGTCCATTATAAATTGTTGTTTTGGGGTATACACAGATTAGTAATTGTCAATTAGTGGGGATTTTGGGGGTGATGGGACTGAGTTAGTGTAGAAAATGGAGCACCCACATAAGATTAGATGGGGTAATTCACTCGATGTTGGTTGGTGTGGTGCCCCTTAGGAGAGCCATTATAATTTGTCATGCAAGAGACAAAAAGCCATTATACACTCGAAAGAGCCACAATAGCTTGTACTATAATAGAGGGTTCATTTGGCTCAATCCATTATAATTTGTCCTGCAAGAGAGAAAAGAGTTTAACACATAAATTATGGCACAAAGGAATAGTGTTTTGCCTGGAAATAACTGAGTGCTAGCCAACAACCAAACATAAGAAGTGTTGACCCAATTAATGTGTAAGGTTTTGATGATAACAATTCAAATGCACTAGTCAATATGTTGTGCTTGAGTTTTATGTTGAGACAGAATCCGGAAAATACTTGAAGCATTTTGAATTAGCGTGGAACATCAAAATTGATACATGTGCAAGGAGTCCAGCTGATAAACAAGAGTCTTAGGCTTAGTATTGGTTTTATTTTTAGATTCTTGCTAATATGCCAAAGAGAATGTTATTGACTTAGCATTTGCTTTCAAAGGTTTTTAAGTACTTCAGAACACTGCCTCAAAACAGTTCTGAGAAGTCAGGTCTACAGTGTTTTGACATCAAAGACAAGAACGAGTTTCAAGATTTTAAAATAATTTCTTGACCGTCGAATTTCTTGAAATAATGATGACGATTTTTTCCTGTGTCTGTTGTAATGTGTTCGACCCGTATATTGAAAGTGTGTTGAAATCCTACAGTGGTAGGTCGTGGTTTTTACACCTCAATTGGGCCAGAGGTGGTCATCCACGTAAAAATATTATGTCTCCTTTATTATTTCCGCAATTAGCTTTGTTTCTGGGAGTGTGCAAAAAAATCCGAAACCGAAAACTGAACCAAAACACTGCAAAAACCAAACTGAAAAATTGGTTAACCGAACAAAATTTTCAATAAAATTGGCTCGGTTAACCGAACAGAATTTTTTTTTCAGTTTTCGGTTCGGTTACAGTTCGGACTATTTGAAAATTTGGTTAACTGAACCAAAAATAATTTTATTTTTTTAAAAAAGTATACATAAAAAATAAAAAAATTGGGTAAGAAAGTGCACTTTTTTATTATTTATAAATGGTTACCAAAGTTTAATTTTTATAAAAAGAATTTAAACGTAAAAAATGAAAAATTTAGTTAAGAAAGTATAAGTTTTTTATTATTTGTAAATGGTTAACCGGTAACCGAACCGAAAGATCGGTTAACTGAAATTTTGGTTCGGTTACGGTTCGGGTTTTTGGCGAATCGAAATTTTCGGTTAACCAAAAAACGGTTAACCGAAATTTTCGGTTCGGTTACGGTTCGGAATTTTTTTGAACCGAAAAACCAGTTAATCGAGTTTCACGAGTGTTTTGAAACAATCAAAAAAAGTTGGTAGACACAATTCACGCCTCTTTTATGTCCTTATGCGATTAAATCTGACAAGTGGCATTAGAGAAGAGTTCTCATATTTAGGTTAACACCTTGACAGATCCTGAAAAGAGGAATGCTCCACAAGGAATTTTGAATGGTTAATATGTGACTCGAGCACCATACGTCAATGGATGACACTACAACCGGTGGAAGAACTGTATGGAGAACTACATTTAGCCTGATGACTATGAGCTATGGATGACCATTGTGAGTGGTCCTTACATTCCAATGAAGACCACGAAAGATGGCAAGACCATCGCTAAAAAGCTAGAGGAGTTTGACTAGGAGGATTTCAAAAAGATAGAGAAAAATGCTAAGGTTAAGAAGCTACTGTACTTTGGCCTTGGACAGATGACTACACTCATATCTCAGAGTGTGAGTCTGCAAAAGAGATATGGAACACTCTTCATGTGGCTCATGAAGGAACTAACCAACTTAAGCAATCTAGGGTCAAGCTGCTATTGAGAAAGCATGAGCTGTTGGAAATGAGCAACAAAGAGACGGTGATGGATATGTACACTCGTTTTACTCACATCACCAATGAGTTGAAATCGTTGGGAAAATCCTTTACCACTGAAGAATGGGTAAGGAAGTGTGATTTTTACCTCAGTCGTGGGAAACAAAAGTTGTAGCTATCCAGGAAAGCAAAGAAGATGAACGAGATCTCTTTGGATGAGCTCATTGGGAACCTTTAAACATATGAATTAAGGAGAAGTGCCCAGGTGAAGGAAGAAGCAGAAAGAGTCCGAGGCCTTGCTCTAAAGGCTTTGGAAAGTGATGATTCGGACTTGGATATTGAAGAGATAGCCATGGTGACTCCAAAGTTCAAGAAACTGTTCAAGAAGGCAGGAGGGAACATCAAGAAAGGAAGTACCGGCAAGCCACAGAACAGTGATCATGGTAAGCTTTCGAGGTGCTTTAGATGTGGAAAATCCGATCACATTTGGAAGAACTACCCCATGCGGAAGAAAGAACAGGGGTCAGAACAGTTCCGAAACCGTGGCAAGAGGCCTCAACAGAGCAGCTCCTCTAGGCATATCACTAAAACAATGATGGCAGCCTGGGGTGAAACTTTAGAGGAAGAAGAGGACTCTCAAGAAGAAGAAGTTGTAGAATCCCTTATGGGCAGAAGTGATTCCGAATCAGATATTGAATCGATTGAAAGCTTGTCCCAACTCAAGGATAAGGTATGTGGTCTTAGCAAAGTTAAAGTTGTGAAATTATTATTTACCGTAATGGATGAATGTGAGACAATAACTGCTGAAAATTGCATACTTAAAGATGTTTGCTCTGAATTGGAAAAGGATGTTAGAATGCTTGAACAGAACAAACTAGAACTTGAACATGTCAATGAAATCCTCAAATGTGAGAAACTTAAGGCAAAAGAAAAGGCCTTTGCCCTATGTGAAGACCTTGGCACACTTAAGGACCTTATGAACACAAGAGAGGAAGTTTTTAACACTGATCTCTCTAGGTTGAAAAGTGAGTCTCTAGACATGAAACTTAGACTAGAATCCTTGGTGAGTGAAAATAACCAGCTGCTTGAAAATGCTCATAAGGCCGAATCTGACCTCGCTCAGAATAGGCATCGGAACAGTTCTTTAGAAGTGTTTGACTAGCTTAACACTCACCATAGCCGAAACAGAAAGGGACTCGGGTGGGTGAATAGGCGTGTCACTAGACCAGTAAACAAAAAATATCTTGGACTTCAAGAAAACATAATATGTTTTCACTGTGGAAAAACTAGTCACTATCGCTATGCTTGTCCTTTGAGAAAAAAGGGTGTGGAGAGAAACTCATTGTATGTTAAACAAATGTGGATTAGAAAAGATGAGTTAACCTCCATGTCAAAGAAAATGGGACCCAAGTGGATCTGGGTTCCCAAGACTAACACTTAACTGTTTTACAGGCTAAAGTGAGAGGAGGCAACCAACTATAGTTCGTCGATAGTGGTTGCTCAAGGCACATGACGGGAGACAAATCAAACTTCCTCTCACTTATAGCATTCGATGGAGGGAAAGTGGCATTTGAAAACGGCAAGTCTGGGAAAATTGTCGGTGTAGGTAAGATAGGTAAATCACTTTCTCACTCTATTGACAATATGTACTTGGTTGATGGTTTACAACATAATTTGCTGAGGGTGTCTCAATTGTGTGATAGAGGTAATCACGTTGGGTTATCTTCTAATCACTGCTTAATTACCAATATCAAATCTGGTGATGTTGTGTTGAGGGGGAAGCGATACAACAATATGCATAAAGCATGTGTTCTTTCACTTTCCCAAAATCATTTGACTTGTTTGAGTGCTTTTGATAATGATGTTATGCTTTGGCACAAGAGGTTAGGACATGCAAGTCTTTCTCTTTTGAATAAACTCGTTTCTAAAGACCTAGTAGTCGAATTACCTTCCATCAAGTACAATGATGACAAGGTGTGCGACGCTTGTGCTAGAGGAAAGCAAGTTAGGACTTCTTTCAAGTCAAAGAACTGTGTTAGCACTTCCCGACTTCTTGAACTACTGCATATTGATTTGTGGGGTCCTATGAGGATCATAAGTAGAGCAGGGAAGAGGAATGTATTTGTTATAGTGGATGATTACTCTTGTTTCACTTGGACTCTATTCTTAGCATCGAAGGATGAATCATTTGAAAAGTTTCTTGTGCTTCTAAAGAAAATTGAAAAGAAAGTAGGACATTCATTGGTGAGTCTTAAGGTCTGACCATGACAAAGAATTTAAAAACTCTAGCTTCATTGAATATTGTAATAAACACGGTGTTGATCACAATTTTTCTGCCCCAGAACACCTCAATAGAATGGGGTGGTAGAGCGTAAAGATCGTACTCTAGAAGACATGATTAAGACTATGCTAGTCGCTAGTGGTCTTTCTAGAAACTTTTGGGCAGAAGTATTAAACACATCGTGCTATATTATTAATAGATGCATGATCAGACATATACTTAACAAGACCCTTATGAACTTTTCAAAGGATGAAAACCCAATATTATGCATTTGAAGGTGTTTGGTTGCAAATGCTATGTGCACAATAATGAGAAGGAACCCTTGGGAAAGTTTGACCCTAGAAGTGATGAAACCATATTCTTAGGGTACTCCTCACAAAGTAAGGCATACAAAGTGTTTAATAAAAGAGCCTTGTGTGTTGAGGAGAGTGTGCATATATTGTTTGATGACACTAACTTTGTAATTGAGCATGATACACAGGATAAAGAGTTTGAACTTGATCTTGTGAGAAAAGTCATCTCGCTCACTTAAAGCTCTATAGTGGACAAATGTAAGGCCCCTGAAGGTGAACCAAGTCCTGGAACTGATAATTTGGAAGGTAGGTAAGGAGCAACCCAGTTAGGGGGAAGCATAGTGGAATCTGATTTAGAATAGAACCGACCCACTCAACCCAATTCTTCCCGAACTGACATGGGAACAGGTGCCAGCACAACTCCAGAACCTGTTTCACCAAGTACCCAGGAGAGATTGATAAGCGTAAATGTGGATCCATTTATTCCACGACCCTGGAAGCACCAGAGTTCGCCCCTTGACCAGATTATGTATGACATTAACACAGGGGTGCAAACCAGATCTAAACTCAGAAACTTTTGTGCTTTCTATGCTTTTCTATCTAACATTGAGCCAAAGAATACTCATGAAGCTCTTGCAGATTCTAACTGGGTTACGGCTACGCAAGAGGAGCTTCATCAGTTTGAAAGGAACAAGGTTTAGAACCTTGAACCACGACCTAAGGACAGATCGATAATTGGTACCAGGTAGGTGTTTAAGAACAAATTGGATGAGTTCAGAACAATCACTTGGAACAAGGCAAGGCTGGTGGTTCAGGGCTACAACCAAGAAGAGGGGATTGATTATGAGGAAACATTTGCACTTGTTGCAAGGATCGAGGCTATTCGCTTTTTGGTGGCTTTTGCAGCCCACATGGAAATCAAGCTGCATCAAATGGACGTCAAGAGTGCATTCCTCAACGGATACCTTAATAAAGAGGTATGCTGATTATGCTGGATTCTTGGTTGATAGAAAAAGTACCTCAGGTAAGGCTCATTTTTTCGAACCATGTTTGGTCTCTTGGGCAACTAAGGAACAACACTCTGTTGCCATGTCCACAGTAGAAGCCGAGTGTGTAGCGGCTGCTTCTTGTTATGCTCAATTATTGTGGATACGGCAACAACTCAATGACTTTTCTGTTGACACAGGATGCATTCCCATATTTTGTGATAACACAAGTGCAATTAACATTGCCAAAAACCCATGTGAACATAAAAGGACTAAGTATATTGACATACGTCACTTTTTGAGAGACAATGTTGAAAAGGGCTTAATTTCAATAACTTTTTGTGCCATCGATAAACAAATTGTTGACATCTTTACCAAGGCACTAAGTAGAGAACAGTTTGAGAGGAATAGACTTGAATTGGGTATGATTAAAGGGACTTGAGAATGCTTGTTTAACCCCCAATGATTGATCAGTTAAGGGTTTTTTAGGCCAAATAAATTGATGCAATGGATGTATTCAATTCCCGTGCTATTATTGGCATATGTGTAGAATGTAACATGCTGACACTCATTGAGGTCTAATGATATTGCCCTTAGTGTCATGAGACACTAAACTTTTAACAGTAATAACAGGCTCTAGGAACAGACATGACTACTGTTTGTATCATGTGCTGACTAAGTGGCGTTATTAAAGGAATGTTAGAAACTGAATTTTTCTTTTATTATACCTAACCTATAATTTATAGCAACTTGTTTATGTGACAAAACATTGAGAAAATTAGTTCATTAAATGAATCTTATATTGATTTTTCATGCTGAGAACCTTGTGAGTTTTTGAAGAATATGTGCAATGTACGTACCTGGTCTTTGAGATTCTCTCTCCTTTATAATGGAGAACATGCGTTGGCAGCTTGAAGCGACAGAGGTGACCTCACCTGCTTCAATATGTAAATTTGTTTTTATGGTTAGTGCGAGATTAAGAGGTTTTATGCAATTTTCTGATTGATTAAATAATTTAAATTCATTCGACTTTGTTTTCAACTAGTCGTATAACGTTTATTATCAACTTAATTGCTTTTATTTTTGTTTCATCCCTCTCTTTAATATTGTTAACGCTCGCTTAATATTGTTTACTTTGTTGTGATCGTTAGAATTAAGGATAAGTGCTTTGCTATTAATAATAATAATAATAATAATAATAATAATAATAATAATAATAATAATAATAATAATAATAATAATAATAATTACTACTACTACTACTACTACTACTACTACTACTACTACTACCATGGTTATTATTATTATTACACCACACTTATTAGTATTAACATCACTATTCATCTTTATTATTATTATTGTTATTATTAGAACCGCGGTCATTATTATTGCTAGGGTTTTTCTCTTTAATCAATCGCATCGCTATTAATTGCCATGATGTGCTAAACCTCTTAATTGATGCAGTTTAGGGTAACGTTATGACTTGGGTTCAAGTTCAAATCGAGCCCTAACCATACTAACGTTTCCTGGTTTGGGTAAGACCTTGTAGGCATATTGGGTTGGTAATTCGAAATACTACTTATCCCTTCCTTGTTTTCTTCTTCACCATCATCACTTGACAATTTACTTATGGTATACCCTTATACCACAACATCATACACCTACGTATGTACCTTTTTCTTTTCATTCAATCCTCACCAAAGACTCATTTAAAAAATACTTAAGGCAACCAAATCCAGCTTAAGTTTCACCTAACCATGTACCCTTAAGTCACATGTCCGTGATGTGAACACTTTCATATATGAGTGACAACTATCATCAAAACTTATTTGAACATCATCAAATTAACACATCTAGACACTAATAAATCAACATAGTTAACTTCAGCATCATTCAAGCCGTAACCCTTAATCCATCAAGTTCATGGCTACGCTCATTCATCCAACACACATTTCACGTTAATTAGCACATTCGACTTGTGTAAACACCCATAAGGCAATATAATTACAATGGACATAATTAAAACAAAACATATTCAAGAACTTCTAAATCACCATATTCATGGTTACACATTGCTCCAACCCTTGGTTAACCCATTAATTGCATTCAAATTTTCATTAAAATTATTCTAAACCTCCTTAAATCAATACCACTAATCCTAAGTGTCACCCAAATATTTAAACCCTAAATCACCATACTTAAGACATTAACACTCCCGCATACAACACATGTATCTCAACACTTTTATTCAAATATTCAATAAAAACAACATCAAAGTAACATATACAAGCATAAATCCTCACACCCAAAACATCCAATCTTTCATCACCATGTTCATCACCAACCCTAGTGCACCAATTTGATTTCACATCCCAAGTTCACGAAAAACCACCAATTAGTAGCCACTGAAGCTAGTTATGCCATTTCTAACAAAAATTGAATTACAAATAATCAAAACCCAAATTAGAAGAGGTTAGGGTTTTCTCACCTTCCCACCCAAATGGAGTAAGCGATGAAAGGAGAGAGGAGGTGGTGGTTGTGGACGCTGGCGTCTAAGCGACGAGCGGCGGGCTGGGACGGTGAACACCGGTCGGCGACGGTCAGCGGAGCTCGAACACGGTTGGCGAAAACCACAAAGCAGGGAGAGAGAGAGCGCTATGGTGGTTGTGGGTTTGGGGAAAACGGTGCCGGTGGTGGTGGCTAGCGCTGCGCGTCGACGGTGGGTTGTTTGCCGGCGACCCCAACAACGTCAGGCGAGGCAAACAGGGAGGGGGGTTGGGCAGGGAACAGGGGAAGAAGAAGGGGGTGTCCGCGCAGGGGACAAACGAAAGAGGGGGGGTTTGGGATTTTTTTGGTTATTTTGGTGTCTGGTTTATTTCTAATAATGTCGGTGCTTGTTCTTTTTCTTTTTTTCTTTTTTTGGTCTTATTTTATTTTATTTTTCCATTCTTTACCTACATACATATATTTCCCATTGAATTAATATTTTAGCTAAATTGATAAATAAAATTTCACATCTTTTGGGTGCGACCTTTTGGGTATAGACATTTTTATTATTTTGATTATTACCTCCATCTTTATTTAAATATAACTGAGATTTGTATGATTGTTACGTTATTATTATATTTCTTCATATACCATTATTATTGTCATTATTCTCGTTTTGTTCAAATTAGCCCCCTTTTGATAAGTAGGCTAATTTTTATTAATCGGCCATTCGAATATTTATTAGCATTTGAAGAAATTATTTTGGGAGTATAGCATAGTCCATTTTGGAGGCACGTTGTCGTTTCAACCTGCAATACCCAAATACATAAACATGTATAGAAATTGCTGATTTGAAATGTGGCGCCCAACTTGATTAATTTATGATTAAGATGATTCAATGTAATTCAAATGAATGTTAGGTTTGGGCCGTTACAGTTGTGATTAAGAATATTGTTCCCCAAGGTCAGGGACGCAACCTTGCTGATCCCGTGGACATGTGTTACACTGATTTATTGGATCAAGGTGAACAAATTAACTCGACCCCAATCATGATTAGCTATATTGGGAGAATTGCTAACACGTCCAAGGATCATGATGAACCTCTATTTTGTCCCAATTTTAGCCCCCAATCAACCCCTTTTCTCAGTGTTTTCATATTAAATCTTACTAAGAGAAAGGTCGAATTAACCTCATTTAGCATACTTTTTACTCATATTGCATTTTTCGGTACTTTCAGGGACTTTGTAGAAGAAATGGAAAGATGAATGACATTTAGCAGAAAAAAGTGCCATGGAGGCGAGTTAAAGTCGCGAAAAAGCGTTGCACGGAAGTCCCAATGAATCGAAACACAGGTAACTAGCCGGGCTCGAAAACCAACAAAGCACGACCGGCCAGCAAAGTGGCACAGCCTGGGTGTGCCCACTTTGCCGGTTTTGGGTGGTTTTTGCCAAATTTCTCATAGCACGACCATGCCACCCCCTTTCCGCATCGCGACTTAACTTTTCATTCGGGGTTGTTTTGGGGGACATTCAGTTTTCATTCAGTTTTCTCTTCAGAAACGTTTTCTTAGGCGATTTTTAAGTTTCACTAGAGAGTTTTATTTTCACTTTTGATTTCGCTATTGGATTGAAGTTTATGCTACCTTGAGTTTATTCAATTATTTTCAGGTTCTTAATTATCTCTTCTCTCTTGTTCTCCATTATTTTGAGGTTTGTTATGTTTATTGAATTGAATGTTGTGGTTGTTGTTGAAAAGATGATTGTGGGCTAAATCCTCCAACTTAGGTTGGGATTAACACCGAATATGTATGGTTGAATCATGAATTGGCCTAATCCCCACTTTCCCTTTGTTTTGTGATTGCGAATTCTACTATTCACGCCACATGCTCGATGAAATTCTCGAAAGAGCATTCATCCTCCTTATTAAGGTTTAAGGGAGCATTGAGAGACGAAACCTTTATCTAGTGTGACTTAGTAGACGTTTAGGGTTTTAATATAAAAATAATTAAGATCCTAATTGGGATTTGAGATTGTAGACCTTGTAATCTTTCAACTTTTAGTCCAATGAGAATAGGCGACTATAGTTCTAGGATTAGTCTTCGACCCTTAAGAGAGGGAGGAGATGGACTTAATTGACAATCTATCCATTCGTGATGCATGCTTGGGAATGTTTGGCAGGGCTAGGAACTGATTCACTAGCATATTCGTGCTGTTAATTCCAACCTAGGTGTCTACTCTTCTACTGTTCATTTCACCTTTTTAGTTGTCAATGTTCTCCTAGTTTAATTCTAAAACTCCAATTGTGATTGCCTAGCTTGAGTAGTTAAATTAGTTCTAGTAGTTGGAAGCAAGTTCCTCGTGGACACGACCCGTACTTGCCAGCTGCTAGCTACAACTACGCCATGCACTTGCTGTATTTTTAACTCAACAAGTTTTTGGCGCTGTTGCTGGGGAACTTATGCCTTTCAATATTAGAATCGATTTGAGTACTCTAGACTAGGCTTTTCTTTTTCTCTTTACACCTTCTTGTTCTTCCTTATTCTTGCCTGAAACTGTTTATGCCGGGATAGTGTTTGCTTTGTATGCGTAGGAGGAGCCAAAGGGATCGAGACCTTATCCCATTGGATCCTGAGATAGAAGCAGCAGCTTGCAGGCGTAGCGGAGAAGCGAGAAGGAGGAAGAAAACAGAAGTAATGATGGCATGGCAGGAACAGAGGGTGTTAGGCGATTACGCCCTGCCATAAGCCAATAACTTCGAACTCAGTCCCGTGGTGATCACCTTCGTGGAGTGGGACCAGTTCGGCGGTCACCCCTCGGACAACCCCAACTTGCACCTTCGCAAATTCTTTGCGAAGTGTGACACCATCAAATTCAACGGGGTGACCACAGATGCGATACGGTTGAGGCTCTTCCCATTCTCACTGAGGGATAGAGCCAGTGACTAGTTGCAGAACGAGGAGCCCAACTCTTTCATCACCTGGAAGGCTCTCTCAAAGGCTTTCCTCAGCAAATACTTCCCACCTGGTAAGGCTGCCAAGCTGAGGACGGACATCACATCGTCCACCCAACAGGATGAGAGTCCCTTTATGAGGCCCGGGAGAGGTTTAAGGACCTCTAGCGGCAATGTCCCCACCACGGAGTTCTTGACTGGCTCCTAATCCAAACCTTCTGCAATAGGTTAGAGCGGTCAGTGAAGATCTCAGTTGATGCCATAGCAGGGGGTGCTCTCATGGGCAAGTCCATTGAAGCGGCGAATGCATTGTTGGAAGAGATGACTTCCAACAATTATCACTGGTCGAATGAGAGGGTCGCCTCCAAGAGAGGCGGTGGCAGACATGAGGTAGACTCTGTGACGCTCCTAGCAAGCAGGGTGGACGCCCTCGCACAGCGACTGGACAAAGTGACTACCCCATCAGTCATTTCTGTGGGGCCATCAATGGGGCATATGTGTACTGTGAGACATGTGGTGTACATGAACATGCCTCCATTGAGTGTTACAATGCTCCCCCAAGCATTGAACATGTCAACGCTTTCCACAATTACAACCCACCACCACAAAATAACCCCCCACCCTACCACCTATAGCCAGGGTTGGAAGAGTCACCCAAATCCTCTTTACAAGAACCCCAACCCTCACCCTTAGAGTTCTGTCCAGCCACCTGGTTTTCACAACAGAGCTCCCTATAATCCTCCACCTCCTCAACCCACATCACTTCTAGAGAGTCTCATGGAGCGCTTCAGACCAAGACTAATGAAAGTCTTAATGAATCGATCAATCTACTGACCTCTAGGCTCGATGCTATGGCTGCGCATCAGAAGACAATGGATCCCCAAATCGCTTAGATCACTCAACAGATGAGCCACTTATCTCAGCCTCAGGGGCATCTCCTAAGCCAGCCCGAGAGTAACCCCTGAGGTCACGTTAATGCCATCTCCACGATGGGGGAGGGGTTAGAGGAGAGCCCGGTGATGGTTCTCCAGGAGGTAGTTCCAGTTCTTGATTCTGCAGGAACAGAGGGGAAGGAGAGAAAAGAGAATATGAGTTTTGCTGGGGAGACTAGTCCTCCACCTCCTGCCCGCACTTACAAGCCCCCAGTGCCTTTCCGTCAGCGACTAGCATTGTCCAAGTTATCTCAGCTTGAACCTAGATTCACGCAATTCCTGGAAACCCTACGCCGAATCTATGCCAATAGCCCCTTCTTGGAAGCTCGCAAGGATGCACCTGCCCATTTGAAGTTTTTGAGAGAGCTCCTGTCCAAGAAGGGAGAACCTGGGGGCGCTTCAGTAGCCCCCATTAGCGGATCCCGCTGCTCGCTCTCACAGAAGCGATCACCATCAAAACTGCAGGATCCTGACAGTTTCTCTATCCCATGTTGCATAGGGGATGCACAGATTAAGAGAGCCCTCTGCGACCTGGGTGCCAGCGTAAGCTTCATACCGCTCTCTCTCTGTAAGAAGCTACAACTATGGGACCTCACGCCCACCAGCATGACTATTCAGCTAGCAGATTGCTCTACTAGGCAGCCTATCGGCATTCTGGAGGATGTCCCGATCCAGGTGGGCAAGTTCCTCATCCCTTATGATTTCGTCGTTCTTGACATGGATGAGGACTTTCCGACCCCACTCATCTTAGGTCGCCCATTCCTTGCGACTGCAGGGGCAGTGATTGATGTTCAGGCAGACACTCTATCCTTCCAGCTGTGTGGGGAGAGGGTGGACTTCATTTCCTTCTCCCCGCAGTGCCTGTCCTTCCCTTACCTTCTGAGGAGCCTATCCCCATTTCCTCCTTCGATGCTGTTCTTGGGGTTGATATATTTGATGGAAATGGGGGACTCTATATACTGTTCGAAGGTTCTTTTGCCGTTTCTGCAGCCGTCCGCTTTGTTTCGCGACCGCTTCTGCTCATCCTGGGGAGGTAGCAGGTCCTATTTCACATTTCTACCACCACCCCAGGCCACCTCCCGCATCGGTACCGTCTACTATTTGTAGGTAAGAGTCAAGCTAAGGACCTTAAACAAGCACTTCTTGGGAGGCACCCCAAGCCTTTACCTGCTTTCAAAAAAAAAAAAAGGATGTCTTTCTTTCCCGCCCACTCGCCCTTCTTTTCACCTAGTCGCCATGGGTTCTACCTTTCCCTTGGCTTTCTCTATGTCCTTTTCATTGAGGACAATGAACATCTCAAGCATGGGGGGGGGGGTGCCCTTATAGCTTTTTGGGTGAAATTGTGGACTTCGGGTGTGGGATAAATGACATCACTTGTATTTGCATTATATAGATAGGACTTCATATCATTTCACTAGGTTGTTTTACATTTTTCGTTTATTAGATCATGTAGTGTAGAGCATATAGGTTAGATTTTGCATCATAGAAAGGAGACACGATCGAGCTGGGCGTTGTTAAGATTTTCAGGTACTACTTGCCCTTCTCTTCGTTTCTCCTTATATCCTTTACTGCTTTCTTATTTAGATTTATTACTTTTAATAAATGTGTGCGAAAACCCCTCTTATGAAGAGAACACAAAGGGGTGATGATTGATTGATCTGGTTGAGTTGTGTGTTGAAGTGTGGCCTGTTATGGTGTGAACTTTTGTGAATTGCGCTCTAACATTGCCATCTATATTTCCCCTGCCCTATGTTGTATGTCATATTGCCCTTGAGATTCATGTGACTTAGCTTGATTGACCTCAATAAGTGGGACATACCTTGAAGTAAGTTGTTGGATTGTGGTAGACTTACCTGTGAGACTTTGAGCATGATGACTATTCATTACATATAGTCTCGTACTTTTCTTCATGTGTGACTCATCCAGGATTGCATCTTTAGAACTTGGTATTGTTCTCTTTGAAGTTGTATTTAACATGTGCATGTGTTGATATGACTGAGGCAATTTTTGTTCTATTTAGCCACATGAGCCAAAAAGCCACCCATTGATATGTACTACGCTCTTTGCTAGCCCTTTGTGCCTTTCTCCTTGCCTTTGTTGTTGCCCGCTACACACTAGACACTTGGCCTATCGATATTCTCCATATCTTTGTCAAGGTCTAGTGGAGCGAAACTTCCATGTTGAGTTGGGTTTGCTTCGAAGGTTAGCCCACCTTGGATACGTTATTAGTGGCTTGTTTGGGCGGATTCGTGATTCAAGTTTGTGTTCCCCATGCCATTCACATGCCTTTCTCCTTTCAAAAAAAAAATAAATAGAAATGAATGAAAAAGCAAGAAGCAAAGGAAAAGAAAAGAAAAATGGAGAAGAAAAAAAAGGGAAAAAATAGAAAAGTTGTGAATATGGTGTTTGGCATGGGAGTGTGACAATAAGATTGCTAAATTCCTCCCTTAAGGTTTTTATGGGGTTTGTTGCTCAAATTTTGAATTGTGGTGTGAAGTTGTTGTTCCAACATTAATTGTGGAAGTGTTTTTTGCTTCTTTGTCTTTTGACTATTAGCTCAACTCTTCCCAAATTTATTCCACTTCTTACCCTTTACCTTTGACCCCATTACATCCCTTTACAAGTCCTCATGATTTACATATGTTAGGTGATAAATTATCCTACTTTACGTGCCTCTTTCACCCATTTTTAGCTCGTATAATAACTTAATATTTAGGATTTTTACTTGTTCTTTTTACTTGTTTTATTTACTTTTGTAGGTAATAAATTTCAAATCGAGCAAACGTCGTGAAAAGGAGTGAATATGGGATAAAGTGCAGAAAAACGGCAAAAACTGGCAAAAGGGACGAACCGGGGGCCGAACCACCGTGCTAGAGGAATGGCACGGTTGTGGCCCCGGGGCTTGTCGTTCGGTTTTGCGATTTTCTATTTAAGCCCTCTTCGGGTGTTTTTACAAGGGGGTCGCTCGGTCGTCGCTTGGGTCTTTTCTCTTGTGATTTTTAGAGTAGTTTAATTTATGTTTTAGCCAATAAAAACTCCTTTGAGGAGATTAAATTAGGATTGTGTTGAATTAATATTGGATTCAAGCACTTGGATTTCAAGTTCTTTGCTTCAATCCATAAGTCCTCTTCTTCTCTTTCTCTCTACTTCTTGTTTTGTTCTTGTTTTAGATTTAGTTAATTTAGTTCATATGTTTGGTTTTGATTTGATTCAATCATTTAGTTTTTATGCTTAATTCATGTTCGACTTATTAGAATTAGTTTAGCTTCATGCCTCTTCTCTCTAGTTCATGCTTGTGTTCTTCGTTAGTTTAGGTTTGAGTTTTTGTGTTTTGTTGGTGATTAGTTGTTAGATTTTGTGGGCTTGAATTGTGATTAGCGTCTTGATGGCTAATTAGTCTTGTATTTGGCCTAACTATACCCAATCTATGCCTAGAACTTAGAGTTTTCCTTCACGCCCGCCAAGTGTTCGATGAAATGCTTGAGAGAGCTTTCATCCATATTTTTGGGCGATTGACTTATGCTGAGAGGTGAGGTCAATTAGCTAGTGTGGAAGAGGGAATAGCCGGGTTCGGGACATGAAAATAGTATCCGAATCGAGCTAGGTCTGGAGTTGCTAGTTTTGTAGTCTAATTGGGCTAGCCCCATGAAAATAGGTGGTTAGGCTAATTAGACTAGCTCATGACCCTTGAGAGAGGGCTTGGGTGGTCTTTGATGGTGCAACCGATCATTTCTAGTTCGTGATGTAGTTTGGGTATGTTAGGACTCGTCTCGATTAGTTGGTTCATTCATTGGTCAAATCACAACTCCAAGTCGCTTTTTCTATGTTTGTTACCGTAGTTTAGTTTACCCTTTGTTTTCCTTCGATTTCGCCTAGCTCGAAACGCTTTAGTTAGCCTTGGTAGTTGGAAACACAATTCCCTGTGGACGACACCCTAAGTACTCAACAATACACCTTGCACTTGGGGTTTATAAATATTAAAACTCTGTTTTTTCCCTAATAACATATTGCACTTTGCATTAGGCGGTGGAGAATTGAGAACTCTACCAAGCTTATGGTAGTTGCTTGATTGGGTAGAGTATTGAGTGCACCCTTGTTACATGTTCCAAACACATTGAGGGGAGTGTTCCACTTTGTCCTAAAGTGAGTTTCTACCAGTCTTGCTTACTCACCACTCATCAAGGAAGGTCTTGTCTTGTTATGTGCTTCAATACTAGGGCATTTGATGCATTGCATTTGTGTATGGGGATTCATGGAAGGAAGTGTGCGTGCTAAATTTAAATTATTTCACACTTTGACCTGGCCACCTTTAATGCACAGTTTATCTTGGGTTATTGATTATTCGTCCCTTGCCTGAAGAGGGTGTGTTGAGAGGTTTACCCTCCTCCCTGATCTTTTATAGCGTAGTCTTGCTTGGGAACAAGCAAGAGAGAAGCATGGGGTCGTGGTGAACCTCTATTTTGTCCCAATTTCAGCCCCTAATCGACCCCTTCTCTCAGTGTTTTCATATTCAATCTTACTAAGAGAAATGTCGAATTAACCTCCTTTAGCATACGTTTTACTCATATTGCATCTTTCGGTACTTTCAGGGACTTTGTCGAAGAAATGGAAAGATGAACGACATTTAGCAAAAAGGAGTGCCAATGAGGCAAGTTAAGTTGCGAAAAAGCGTCCCACAGAAGTCCCAATAAATTGAGACCCGGATAACCAGTTCGGCCACGAAAATCGACAAAGCACGGCCGACCAGCCAAGTCACGGTCTAGCTGTGCCAAGTGGCATGCCGGTGCCACTTTGTCGGTTTTGGGTGGTTTTTGCCAGATTTTTGGCACTGTTCCACCGTGCCTCAGAGCACGACTGTGCCACCCCCTTTCCGCGTCGCGAGTTAAATTTTCATTCGGGGTTGTTTTGGGGGACATTCAGTTTTCTCTTCAGAGACGTTTTCTTTGGCGATTTTTAGGTTTCACTAGAGAGTTTTATTTTCACTTTTGATTTCACTATTGGATTGAAGTTTGTGCTACCTTGAGTTCATTCAATTAATTTCAGGTTCTTAATTCTCTCTCCTTCCCTTGTTTCCAATGTTGTTTAAAAGACACCTGGTTATGTATGTGACTGGTAGTGGTTTGTGAATGCTCCTGGATGGTTTATGCATTTATGCCTTTGCTTGTTAATGCGTTACTTGTTTGTGCGTGACTTGGATGGCCAATATCATTACTGTATTGTACACTTGACTATATCGCTGTTATTTCCTGCATTACTGCTCTAGTGGTGATTGCATCCACATTGGATTCCAAATTCCGACCTACTCACCTTTTCTCGATGATGTCAAAAAGGCAAAGATGATTATGACTTTGTTTCGATTGGTTTGCCTAGTTTTAAGTTGACCTCTTAACTTTTGCTTTCTCTCTTGTGTGGATTGAATAAACTATTGTGGCACTAATATATTTTGCCTAGTCATAAATGACGTCTAACGGTCATTTGGTTTGTCATCATCAAAAAGGGGAAAATTGTTGGCCCAATTAATGTGTAAGGTTTTGATGATAGCAATTCAAATGTACTAGTCAATATGTTATATTGAGTTGTATGTTGAGATAGGATCCGAAAAATACTTGGAGCATTTCAAATGAGCGTGGAGCATCAAAATCGATACATGTATAAGGAGTCCAGCTGATAAACAAGAGTCTTAGGCTTAATATTGGTTTTATTTTTAGATTCTTATTAATATGCCAATTAGAAGGTTCTTCACTTTGCGTTTGCTTTGAAAGGTTTTTAAGTACTTCAGAACACTGCCTCAGAACAGTTATGAGATGTCAGGTCTGCAGTGTTTTGACGTCAAAGACAAAAACGAGTTTCAAGGTTTTAAAATGATTTCTTAACTGTCGAATTTCTTGAAATAATGAGGACAAATTTTTCCTGTATCAGTTGAGTCTAAAAAGATTTCTTCCTTTAAAGAAAATATTGAGAGATTTTAGTAGTAGAGTCTAAAAAGGTTTCTTTCCTAAAAAGACAATATTGAAAGATTTTATCCTATGCTTTAAGGGAAGAATATCAAGTGGACAGATTGTTAGGGGCTTGGCTGCTAAGTTGTTGAGGGGGAGTGGAATTCTCTTTCCCCTACTCTTATGGCACATGGACCATGCCTTTTTGAGTTGCCTCTTTCCTCCAGGTTTTTAAAGGTTTTTTCCAAGGGTTAAAAATTGTCTTTGTGAGTTTGAATTTTCAGAGAGAAAACGTTCAAAGAGAATGCTAAATCGAGTCTTCAATATTGGCATACTAGGGATTGTATTGTACCTTACATTCAGCTTGTTTAGAAGCATTCAAGTAAGGTATTTTTCTTTTTCTCTTTTCCATCAGTGAAATAAGAGAGTGTCCAAGTCTTGGGAGACATTGGATGTGGTGTTTGCAACGAGGGTCTCGGGTAGACTAAGTTACGTGGTGTTTGTAACAAAGGTCTTGGGGTAGACCAGGTTACGTGTGTGACTGAGTCACGTGTGTTACAGTTGTAACGTGTTCAGCCCGTCTAGTGAAAGTGTGTTAAAATCTTACAGTGGTAGGTCGTGGTTTTTACACCTCAGTTGGGCCAGAGGTGGTTTTCCACGTAAAAATATTGTGTCTCCTTTATTATTTCCGCGATTAGCTTTGTTTCTGCTTCACTCTAAACACGCAGTCCAAATGGTTTTCAAAAGTGTTCTGAAACAATCGAAAAAAGTTGGTAGACACAATTCACCCCCTTTTGTGTCCTTGTGCGATTAAATCTAACACACCTCATTGGGGGCCCATCGTCCTTGCTAGCACACCAGTCCGGGTCCATGGCCCAACTTCTACTAGGGCTGCAATAAAATGGCATTTCAGAAATTTTGCTTAACACGAGCCCCTGACTTTCCATAGAGCAAAAGATTTAACATTGTCTTCGATGAAGTCAAAATCTTGGTCACCTATGTCCACATCCTCAAATGCAGAGGTGACAGAGCTGGAAAGGATGATAGCTTTAGTTGTCTTTTATTTGGGGTTCCTGAAGAGGTGTATAACATATAGAACTCATAAACTATAGAGGCACGCATAGATATAATACCAATGAACTCTAAAGATGAACTCTAGGAAAATGCCCAACTAAACAGAATTGGGTACCTCCCTGACAATGAACTCACTCGAACTAACCATCTTGCATAATCTCTTTGAGTGCATAGTTGATCTGTTCTGACATTTTCATCAATGACACTTGGGGTCTATTAATTTATAATGATGCTTGACTTTTGTTTCTTTTTTGGTGTATCATTTTTTGTCATCAGTTATAAAAAGAGATGAGGTAGTTCTCTTTCATTATTGTGCTTGCGTGAAAGATAGCAAATTTTTTATTTTCATATTTCTACTTTTTCTTTATTGTTTTAATGATTATGCCATTGTTTATAATGTTGTACATACTGCTCATATGATAAAAGAGGTTTATGTTATGTTTGTGTTTCTTATCTGCCCATTTGTAATGTATTTTGATTCTGTCCATGTTGTTGTTGGGTTTTGGATGTAAATCATGAATTAATTTTGAGAGAATGGGCCAATTAAATTGTTTATTACATATAGATGTTTATGAAAAAAAGAAAACCACTAAATTTGCGATCAAGTATTGCACATTCAATTTATGAAAGGAATTAGATAATACTAGAATGGAACCGTACTTTGCACAAGACATTTTAAACTGAAAATTTTTTCTAAATAGATTGTATTATTTTTGTTCGAATTAAAATAATAGTATATGAAAATAACTCCTTAAAAGATATTTTAGATTATTTATTGTGTTGTCATTGATGAAAACTATACATTGATACAATTGTAACTTCACCTCGTAATTGTAACTATACATTGATGAAAACTATGCATTGATACATTGTGTCTTTGTTTTTTAAAAAATAAAGATCAGGATTAACGTATGATGTTTTTGTGAGGCACTTAGGAATTATAGTTCGTGATACTAAGATGTACCCCTTAGATTGCATAGATGGAAAAATATTGATGATAGACAATTACAACACATGTTGCTGGCGGTAACGGTATGAGTAATTCTTTAAAAGGTCACATATATATAAATGCATATATCTAATTGATGTTGATGCTAATGCCATTTATTTTTGTTTTATTGTAGAATGTTTTCTCCAATGATGATATGGAAGTGTATCGTGAACACGTTTTGGAACATATGCATACCTTGTGGACTAATTGGGGGGTTGACTTAAAGAGGTATAATATCACAAAGTTTGGAAGGAGTTTACAACAAGCTTTAGATCATGTACCTAGTGGACTTGATAAGCACGAGTGGGAGTGACTTGTGAAAGAGATTTGTTCAAAGCACCACCACAATGTTTCATGGTAACATGGTTGATTTTCTATTGCATATTGCTTTCTTGTTTTATAATTAATAATCATTTTAATTACTAACAAATTTCATCTTCTTTTGTTGACATTTCTAAAATTTAGAAAGCAAGTGCTCGAAATTCCTCAAATAGAGCATACTATAAGAAAGATAGGCTCCACAAAACAAACAGTAAGCCTTAGCAACAAGCTGCTTGAGAGTTGCTTATATAATTATGAAACTTAAACTATTTTCCAGTTTTATGCATGTGATTGTTATATTTAACAACCAATTTGGTATTGGAAAAGGGTTCAAAGACTAGAAATGAGCCATCTTCTCTTCAAATGTTTCGTGAAACTCACAAAAAGAGTACTGGGTTTGCAACTCCAGAGACAACTAAAGAATATACACGTATAGTTGATTGAAGCTCATCAACTTTCTTTGGAAAGTACGAATTGTTAATGTGATTGAGTTTTCTTCTTTTTGTTTTTTGAGGATGAAATCCGAGATGTTATGGAAAAGGATTCTTCACTTTCACAAATGAAGGCGGAGTTGTTCTTAAAAAGATTAGCCAGATTGCAATTGTGTTTGTGTGATGTGCAGGCTTTGACAATGAATGTTATGAGCTTTTATATTTTTGTTGTGGATTCTCTGTGAGAGTCTGGTTGTTCATGAAAGATTTACTAGATTGCGGGATTATGTTTATGTGTTGTGTAGCTTTGAGAATGAATCTCATGAGCATGTCTTTTTCAGTTGTTTGAGAATGGATATCATGAGCATCCCTTGTGTTTATGTGCTGCGCAAGATTGTGTTTATGTGTTGTGTTCTTTGAGAATGAATCTCATGAGTATCTCTTGTGTTTATGTGCTGTGCTGTTTGAGAATGAATCTCATGAGCATATACATTTTAGATGTGTATTCTATAAGAGAGCTTGCTCCACTATGAGTTCTTGGTGCATGGTAGTACCTGGGTGCTACTTAAAGGAAGAGCGATTAGAGATGTGCACGTTATTTGTTATGCATTGTCTAGTTTAGAGGAGAAATTAAAGCTTGCTCATCTTTTTTTTTTTTTTAAAATGCAGCATACTTGGATGATAAACAAGTCCTCTCTGCTTAGTTGATTATGCATAATTTTTTTTTTCTAATTGGCACATTGCTGAAAAGGTTTTGAAGTCAAAATCTCAAAGCTAGGTACTCGGCCTTGCAGAAAAAGTAAAGCCAAAACATATAAGGGGACTATACTCTACTAGGGCTAAGCTTGAAGTTGAACTGAATGCTATAAGAAGAAAGAATGAAGTTCTTACACTGATCATTTAGTTACAGTCGAAGCGGAAAATGAAAAAATTCAAAAATATGTGGAGTCCATTGAAACTGAAATGATGCTGATCAAGGATCTTGGTTTCCAACAATTCAACCTTTTTCCATCATCCACTGCACGTGATAGACATGAAGCTTCGAGTTGGAACTTAATTTCAATTTTTATATTGTTTTTTGAAAATTGGTTTGGGTTAAACGTTGGGAGATATTTGGATGGGGTAAGGTTCTGTTATGTTGTGGTGAAACATCTTGATAAGCAGTATTGTGTTGTGGTGAATGAGAGATACATTTAGGAATGTTAATGTGTTAGTTGTGTCATGGTGAATGAGAGATATTTGGGAGTGCAAAAAATCTTGCAATCATTTTCCCATTGCATAGTCCAATTGAACAAGCACAACTGCTCACATGGTCTAATTACTTGACACACTTGGTCCAATTAGTCGACATAGAATACATCTAAGGATTTGAGCGCCTTTGCTTGTATCTATGATATGCTGTTATTGTTGATATTGTGGTTGTGTTGTTGGTTGTTTAGTATTGTAGTTGTGTTATTGTTGGTTAGTATTGTGGTTGTGTTATTGTTGGTTGGTATGGTATTGTGGCTATACTTGCCAGCACTGTAAGCTGTTAGTGGTGGTTTCAGGCTGCTCAATATTAGTTGTATAGTACTCTTGCAGAACTAATGCTACAGTGCTCATCAGTTCTGCTGCTGGCGGATAATAGATGTTGCTACTACAGGTTGTAGGATGTCACCCCTGATGCTATAGAAACGATTGTAGTATTGCAGGTTATAGGGTGTTACCAATGGTGATTGTCTACAGGCTATTGCGGCTGCAAGTGGGGCTGTACGTCACACAAAGTAAGTACTCGTATGGATATCTAATATTTATGTATTTTTATGGCTTGAAAACATGATGCTTTAGTCAAGCACTCCTAACCATTTTTGTTTGAAAGTAGTGTGGAGATTGAATAAGTTTTGGTTAGAAATATTGTACTTAAGAGATGAAGCTAACCATAGTTTTGGTATGATATTGCTTTAGTCAAGTGCTTTTCTACTGTTTGGTTTGAAGATGTGTCCTTTAGTTTTCTCCTATATTTTTAGCCAACATTTTATGTATTTCAACATCAAATTTAAGAACAACTTTAAGTTCTAGTTTACAGAATTGTTCCCTAGAGTTTAGGATGCTTTTGGTATTATATTGCTTTTTAGCGTATATTTGGAAATTAATGATTTTCAATTTAATAGATATACAAATATGTAAATACATATGCAAATTCGGTATGACTAGTACTTCCTTGAATTAATTAATTTATTGTACCATAATATTGGTTACATAGTTGACGTTGGCTCCACAAAATTAGTAGTGAGAAAAATAAGTGGTCGTTATTACATCATGTGATCGCGATTTTAAACAACAAAAAATTTCATCGCTAAACATTATTCAAAACACTAACAATGAATAGAAATTTTCGTTAATGATAACAATTTTTTGTTTTTTATTTCTACTTTTATGAAAAAACAATGAACAATTTGATCACTACTATTGTTTTGCCCGTCGTTAATTAGTTAACTAATAAGAAAGATGTCTCTTTTCGTTGTTAATAGAACAACAACGAAAATATTCATTTTGTCGTTAAAACTATTAACGATGGGACCAATACCAACGGACAACGACCAACATTTTTTGGTTGTTGAATCTTTTAACGATGAAAAATAATGCATTTAACAACCAACTTTTTCGTTGTTAGAAACGTCTTTTCTAGCATTTGGCGGTGGTGGTGGTGGTCTAGTTTAAGTGGATTTCTACTGAAAACATATTTACACTTGGAAAAGCATTGTAGTTACACCAAAGGGATATATTTTTTCAATCGATTATCCAAATTGTTATATATTAATAAATAAATTCAGGCAGCTATTTTTCATTGAAACTGTTATCAACTACCAATACAGTTAATTAAGTTCACTGATCAACTCCTTAGTTGCATAACTTTCTGACAATAAAAAAGACAAAAACAAATTAGTTTACAAGGAAACTGGATTGAAAAATATTAATTAAAGATAAAACATAAGAGATAATGACCCCCACAACCCCCCCCTATATATATATATATATATATATATTTTTATATATATATATATATATATAATCTTTTATGTGCAAATAATGTAGTGATGGTTTGGCCTATTTAGGCCCTATTTTTTTCGTGGTTTGATGGACCCTATAAACACAAATTTCAATTATAAAATAAATAAGATAAGAAATTGAGCAACAAATTGAATTTTTGTATTTATATCAAATAATGGGTACAATCTCTGGATATTTGTTACAAGATGAACAAATAAATAATTGCTCTGATTCGTTCTCCAATCTGTACTTGAAAGATGGTCAATTGACTTGAATCCTGATCAAGTTGATTGATTTGACTTCGTTTGAATGTACTTCAATGAATTATCTTGAGAGAGGACCTAAGAGACTTGATCTCAATTAAGATAAGTTTTCTTTGATCTTCGATGGAAGATGGTAGATGCTTTGATTGTGCTTGTTGTTTTCCTCTAGATAAATTAGCCATTTGAGTCTTTAGAACGCCTTCAGAGTGAATGAATTTTTCAACCCCTAAGTAGGAGGGAGTAGCGCTTTATTTATAGGGAAAGAATCCCCTCGCTTTACTATGGTTTGTGATTTATTCACCTTCTTGGTTTGTTGATTAGGCCTTTAACTTGTTAATCTATTTGATAGGTGATTTAATAGTCAATTTTTTCGTTGACTTGATAGTCGTTTGAGTCATGACTTGATAGTTCGACCCAATTTTTTAAAATAAATTAAATTAATTAAATGGGGTAACCCAAAATAATTAATTTATATTAATTTTTTATGTGGCACTTTTCATTATTTTTTTAATACCTACAAATTGCCCCCTCGAGAGTTGACCAGATCCACGCCGTTGGAGTGTTAGATGCGGTCGAACTTGTAAGTGGTAGTTGATTAACACTTGACTTTGATTACCGAGGCCTATCTTCTTGGTTTGGCATGGATTTTTGTCAAACAATCAATTTCGTTGAGCTTTAACGGTCAATTTAAGCATGCCAACGTATTTAATTGACATAGACGAATCAAATTCGGCTTTGTCGACCTGTGAAACATTTTTGTGGGGGCAATTAAATGAAAATATGCATGTCTTCTCCTTTTATGCAAAGACCCTTTTTTAGGTCGGATCCCTTTTATTTTATTTTATTTTTTTGGATTAAATAGGAGATTAGGTTAAAATTTGCGCCTTCTCATAACTCTATCACCATGTATAAATACAAAAGCCAAAGTTATCGTAATTACGTTCTCGTTGCCTGTGTAAATGCTATAAATTTTACTTCACTTTCGATCGATGAGTGCTAAAGGGTGAAACAATTTGAATTGGTGGAGCCAGGCCTGATTGATGAAGAGCTCCTACAATCTTTTCATATTTCTAATCAACTTGAAACTACAAAGTGAGACGTGTTTTACAATTTATTTTGGACAATGAATCCTCCGTAAATCAATCATGAAGCAAACCTCAGCAAAGGCAGCTATGGGTGATCTTCTAGCCAATTGAGGAGTAAGGACGTCTTCATGGCCAGAAAACTGCAGAATTGGGAAAGCATGGCTAATAATTTTTCGTATAAACACCTCAAACCAATTTCGCACTGAATTAGCCATCACCAATTTCCCAACCACACGATGACGACGGCATCGGCATTGGCGACGGTTGAAGAAGATGGGGAACACCCATTGGAAATAATTGCTTGCATAAACACCTTAGACCGATTTCGTTCTCAAGAGAACCCCAGGCGACGCTGTGCCATTGAAGCCCTTCTCCTAACAAAAGCCCTGTTTTTTGGTTTTGCCCTTTTGTGATGCTTATTTTTCTTTTGACTTTACCCCCCTTTTTATTTAATTTTTTTTTGTTTTGATGTAGGCTTACCTTTCGGATTATGTGAGACCCCAATCTTTGAATTAATAATGCTTCTAAGGCGAACATTCCCAAAGGCGAGAGTTCTCTAAAGTCGAATTCAATTTAGTTATCAATTAACCTTTGAATGTCTGATCCTTTTGGGTACATTGACAAGTTAATCTTGAATCCTTCGAAGTCGAATTTCTTCAAAGGTGAAAATCCTCCCCAGGTGAATTTCACTTGATTATCGGTTACCCTTTGAATGTCTAACCCTATTTGGTGCATCAACGGGTTAACCATGAATCCTTCTAAGTTAAACTTCCTAAAAGGCGAAAGTCCTCCAAAGGTGAATTTAACTTGATTATCGGTTAACCTTTAAATGTCTGACCTTTTTAGGTACATCAACAGATTAACCTTGAATCCTCCTAAGTTGAACTTTCTCGAAGGAGAAAATCCTCCAGAGGCGAATTTAACTTGATTATGGGTTAACTTTTGAATGTCTAACCTTTTTGGGTATATCAACGGATTAATCTTGAATCCTCCTAAGTTAAACTTCATCAAAGGTGTAAATCCTCCAAAGGCGAATTTGACTTGATTGTTGGTTAACCTTTGAATGTTTGACCTTTTGGGTACATCAACGGGTTAACCTTAGATCCTCCTAAGGTGAACTTCCTCAAAGACAAAAATCCTCCAAAGGCAAATTTGATATAATTATCGGTTAACCTTTGAATGTCTAACCCTTTTGGTACATCAATGGGTTCACCTCAAATCCTCCTAAGTTGAACTTCCTCAAAGGCAAAAATCTTCCAAAGGCGAGTTTGACTTGATTATCGGTTAACCTTTGAATGTTTGACTCTTTTAGGTACACTAATAGTTTAACCTTGAATCCTCTTAAGTTGAACTTCCTTAAAGGCAAAAATCCTCCAAAGGCGAATTTGACTTGATTATCTGTTAACCTTTGAATGTCTATCCTTTTTAGGTACATCAATGGGTTAATTTTGAATCTTCTTAAGTTGAAAATCTTCCAAAGGCGAAAATTCTCGAAAGTTGAATTTGACTTGCTTATCGGTTAACCTTTGAATGTCTGACTCTTTTGGGTGCATCAACAAGTTAACCTTGAATCCTCCTAAGGAGATGTGCATCGCCTATGTGACCAACTTAAAGAAGGCTATACTGCACATGTCAAGCAACTATACAATTGTTTTTTATACTTTTGCAGGTTCGTCATTTGAAATGTCAGATGCTTAAATCTTTGGACTAAATGGATAATTTTCTCTATGACTTGCCACAAGCAATATGAAAGGTTTTTTTTTCCTTGAATAGGTCTACCTTGAGTGACTTTCCTTATTTTTCTCACCCTTGGATGACTTACCCATGTGAGTCCGCCTCAGGTGACCTTCCTTATTATAAAGATGGAGGTCACGTTGTTATCGTCACCAACTTGAAGGAGGGGTGTATGTTGACAACATGAATGAGGAGGTTATGGCGCTTTTTCTACCAACTTAAGGGGGAGCCTTGCATTGCCAACATGAAGGAGGAGGTTATGGCACGGTCGGCACCAACTTGAAGGGAAAGGCCTACATTGTGGCTGATGCTAACTCGAAAGAGGGTGTGGACAACTTGAATAAGGAGGCTCTAGCACTATTATCACCAACAAAAAGGAAGAGGCATATGTCACTATTGCCCCTAATTTCAAGGAGTGCAAAGAGTCTACAACTTAAACAATGCAAGAGTTGACTTAGCACCTTTGAGGCTCACAGGCTTTAATGACTTAAGACTTACGATCTTTAATGACTTGAAAGTCTACTATTTTAGTGACAATCTAAAGTCTGCTTAGATGACACAAATGTTTGCTCAATGAATTGAGAGTTAACAACTTCGATGATTGGGGGTCTTGAACTTCGAAGATTTAGGGTTTTCTTAAACTTCAAATACTCAGGAGTTTTAAACTTTTGATAACTTGATAGTTTTAAACTTTGATGACTTCAGAGTCTTTATCTTTGGGGACTGAGGAGTCTTGCTTTGGATGAATTTGGAGTCTTTACTTTCGATAACTTTGATGTCTTAAACTTTAAAGACATAGGAGTCTTAATCTTCGATGATTTGGAGTCGTTAATTTTACGGACTTGAGAGTCTTGAACTTGAGAGACTTAGTTGTCTTTAATTTTGATAACTTGAGAGTCTTCGTCTTCAATGACTTGTGAGTCTTGAACTTGGGAGACTTAAAAGCCTTGATTTTGATGTCTTTTGACTTTGATGACTTGAGGGTCTTTATCTTTGATGACTTGTGAGTCTTGAACTTCGGATACTTAAGAGTCTTGATTTTGATAGCTTTTGATTTTGATGACTTGAGGGTCTTTATCTTTGATGACTTGTGAGTCATTGAATTCACTTCAAAGTTTGTAATTTTGGTGACTTGATAGTCTTTAGGCGACTTCGAAGTCTTTGATTTTGATGGTGTGAGCATCCTGCGGGTAACTTGATAGTCTGTATTGACTTGAGAGTCTAGAAGATTGAACTTGAAAGTTTTAAGGGTGACTTGAGAGTCAAAATTGTTTTGCGACTTGGGAGTCTTTAAGAGTGACTTGAAGTTAACTTGACAATTTGAAAGTTTTTAGATATGTATTACAAGCAGTTAATTACATTTGACTTAGGAGTCTTCAACTGAGTTGGAGGTTTGCTAACTCAATACTCATTTTGGGTTGTCCTTTTTCCAAAGCATTTTCTAATATGATCTTGATAGAGGAACAATTAGATTCTTCGATGTCGTCTTCGTCTAATGTGATCTTTCCTTCCTTTGCAAGTTGCAGGACTTGCCTCTTGAATGCCTTGTACTTTTCTATAGGATGACAGATGATTTTGTGATATTTACAGTATTCTAGATCATTAATTCTTCTAGTTTCTTCAAAACGCCTCGACTTTGGGAGTTCTATAAGTCCTTTCTCAAGAAGTTTCTCAAGCATTTTTGGTTTATCAAACTCAAGATAAGAATATTCGTTCTTTTCAAAGTCTCTTAGCATGGAGCTTCTATTTCTTGATGATGCCATTGATTCACCATCATCGAGGCATCTTCCGTAGTAGGCGATTGTATGCTCCATATCATGAGCTCGTGTTGTTAATTCTTGGAAAGCCTTGGGCTTATTTATTTGCAAAGCGTATAAGATACTCCACTCTATTCCTTGAGTACACATCTCAACAGCAAAAGATTCAGGTGAGTGATCCTTGCACTTCAAAGAAAGGGCACGCCAACGGTTGATATAATATATGACTGGCCCCTTATCCCATTGCCTAGTATTAGTCAACTCGCTTATATTGACCACGCGTCGTGTACTATATAAGTGATTTAGGAATTCATTTTCCATTCGCCCCCAGCTATCAAGGGATGCAGAAGCAAGGTCTGCATACCAGTCAAATGTATGACCTTTAAGAGATCGCACGAATTGCTTCACTAAGAGGTCGACCCCTGTGGTAGCATTATTACAAGTCTCAATGAAGTGTGCTATATGCTGCTTTGGGTTCCCTTTGGCATCCAATTGATGATTTTTAGAGGTTGGAATCCTTGAGGCATCCGCAGTGCATCAATCCTTTTCATATAAGGCTCGCTGTAATGATGAGTTTTATGAGAACCTCCTTCTAGATAGGCCTTTACCGCATCAAATATTAGGTTTTGAATTTGCTCAATTGACATTGAATTCAAGGATGAATCGTTCTTTGGATTACATTCATCGTCATCCTCTTTGCTGTGATTGGTTTGAGCCTTTGTTTGAGGATTCATATGACCGTTTTCCAGCTTTTTTTTCAAATCAACAATCTACTTATTTTGATGCTTAATTTGAGCATCCTTTTCTTTGCTCTCTTTCGAGTTGCCTTCATAGTTGTCAATTCTTCCTCCAAGTTGATGACCTTTGTCACCACGACTGGCATGAAGATAGTGTCAGAGGATTCGACTTCAAGTTGTGAGAAAAGTGAATCCCTTGGAGATGTTGGTGAAGAATCGCTACTACTATAGTCAGCATCCTCCTCATCAAAAGGTTGGAAGACATTATTAGTGTAGGCTTGAAATTCATCCAGTCCACAGGATAGAGTCTTCCTCATATTGAAGACAACAAAAGGTTTTAAGTTCAAATTGGAGAGAAAAACAGTTTGATTGACTCTATCAGCAGCCAAGTCGGAACAAAATTTTTGAATTTTGCATGACTCCAAAGTTGGATTCACAACTTATTGTTTTGGGGGTGATGGAGGCAGCAACTTAGGTCATGCTCCTAGTCATGACTGCAGTGCTTCGATTGCCAGATGTGATACTAGCCTTTGCGGATCCTTCAGATGTATATCTGATAGTTTCCTTCTTCAAAGATTGAAGGATGGTGTTTTCGGGAGCCATTTCTTCTTTAAAGGAGTGTAGAACTTGTTTGCTTGGAGAAAGATATGAGAGGCAGAGAAGTCCCACCGAGCGTGCCAAAAATTTATAAACACAAATTTCGAGTCTAAAATAAATAAGATAAGAAATTGATTAACAAATTGAATTTTTTGTATTTATATTAAAGAATGGGTACAATCTCTGGATGTTTGTTACGAGATGAACAAATAAACAATTCTTCTGATCTGATCTCTAATTTGTACTTGAAGAAGATCGATTGACTTGAATGCCGATGAAGTTGATTGATTTGACTTCCTTTGAATGAACTTCAATGAATTGGATCTTGAGAGATGCGCTACGAGGCTTGATCTTAATCAAGACGAGTTTTCTTTGTACTTCAATGGCAGGCAGCACAAGATTTGATTGTGTTTGTTATCTTCCTCTATAGAAATTAGCCCTTTGCGTCTTCAGAATGCCTTCGGAGTGACTGAATTTTTTACCCCTTAAATAGGAAGGAGTAGTGCTCTATTTATAGGGAAAGAATCCCCCTCCCTTTACTAGGGTTTACGACTTATTGTCCTTCTTGGGCCTTTGACTTGTTAGTCCATTTGACAAGTAATTTAATAGTTAATTTGTCCATTGACTTGGTAGTCGTTTGATAATGACTTGATAGCTGATTCAACCCAATTTATTTAAATAAATTAAATTAATTAAGTGGACTAACCCAAAATAATTATTTATGTTAATTTTTTGATGTGGCACTTTTCATTATTTTTTTTAGTGCCTATAGACCTATCTCACTCATTCTCACTCCTACCCTCTTCTTCTCACTGTTTAAATAAATACCACTCTTTTCCACTTCTACCCAAACTCACCCATTTCTTTCCACCTTTTTGCATTACTACTTCCCATACTTTGAAAACTTGTCTAATTTATATAATTATGTATACGAATATTATAATTAGAATTAACCAAATATTTTTTAATTTTTTCGTTGTTAAGCAAAAATTTGTTATTCATGATACAAATTGCAGATGAATTAATATTTTCTGTATATTGAATAAATATTTTTTTGAGTTGTTAAGCAACTATTAGTTATTTGTGACGCAAATTGCAGATTGTGTTTTTTTTTATGTTGAAGATATATATATTTTTTTTGCATTGGTGACCAAATATTTATTATTCATGACACAAAATGCAAATAATTTTTGTTTATATATTGAAGAGATATTTATATTTTTTTTGCGTTGTTAATCAAATATTCTTTATTAGTGAGACAAATTGCAGTTTTTTTGGGTGTATTAAAGAAATATTTATTTTTTTGCATACCAATTTTGCCGATAATTCAACAAAAAAAAAATAGCCACCACCAGATCTACTAGCCTCACCGTGGCGAGTAGTCAGTTTGCACTCGGGGAAGGGCGTCGACGGTTTGGCGGCGAGTAACAGCCGACAGTGAGCAGTCGACGAGGGGCAGGAGTGTTAGACGAACACAAATTGAACACAAGCGAGCAGCCGACGACGGGCAGCAACGGTTCCGAGTGAGGACGATTGCACGACGATGTAGGCACGACGGCGACCACGGTCTGGTGGCATGCACTATACGGTGGTGAGGATGGCTCCGCAGTGACAAGTCAACAATCTATCAGGCGAGTTTAAGAGATAAGAGGAACACAACAACGAGGGGTTTGAGAAACAACAAGAGTGTTTTGAATTTTAGTGAGGGGAGAGGTAGATTTTTTGAGATATGTGCTAGGAATTCACGATTGTATTTGGATGAGGGTAATATATGTTATTGTTATTTTATTTTATAGTTTTTTCTATATCTAACGCAAATATCTACAATAATTGTCACGATTAATGAATTTTTAGTTAACAAAAACTTAAATTAATATTTGGTTAAGAAAGAAAAAAAATTAAATTTCATACGTAGACCACCTAAATAAGACGTCTACAATTTGTGTCACGAATAACAAATGTTTGGTTAATTATGCAAAAATTAAAAAATATTTCTTTAATATGCAAAAAATTTAACATATCTGAAATTTCTATCATAGATAATGAATTTGAGACATGAATAATGAATATTTGGTTAAGAATACAAAAAAATAAAAATAAAAAATTCATAAATAGACCACCAAAATAATATATCTGCAATTTGTACCATGAATAACGAATATTTGGTCACCAACGCAAAAAATATTAGATTTTTATTTACTACACAAAAATAAAAAACACATCTGAAATTTTTGTCACAAATAATGAATTTTTGATTACCAACGCAAAACATAAATAATATTTTTTCAACATACAAAAGAAATTAACTAATATTAACATTTCAACTCCTTCCCACTTGTTCCCATCCCTTCTCCCTTCTTCCCACTCCCACATGCACCAAACCACTTGATTGGAATGTATGATGACCCATCCAATAAGAAGGTGACACATGGTGCTGTTCAAGTCAACGTGGAGCCCTAGTTGACCACATGTTTCTAAAAAGAGGATGGAGGAGCATAATGGTAATTTGGCATCTTTAACGGGAAAATTACTTTCCTACCCTTGAGTGCTAACCTCAAGGCTGTAAATACCGTAACTTTTTCATTTGGGGGGGGGGGGGTTCTTGCACTTTTTACTTTTCATTTTGAACAACTTACTAAAATCATCAATTCTCTCTCTAACTCTCTCTCTGCTCTTTGTCCTCTATGTCTGCTTCTCAAGCTCTCCCTGAGATTGACTTGAGCATTGAAGGGGTCTTCCCCGAGAAAAACACCCGAGGTCGTCCTTCGTGCAGGGCAATGGAGGGATGATGTTTGTTACCCATTCTAGTTTAAGTGTCTATCTGTTTTACCTCATAGTTTGCTTTAACATGTGGAAAAGGGTAGGGAGATTGTTTTCATTGACCCCCAGCCCTGTGAAATCGATTGAATCACGATTGTTGAGTTTTCATATTGCATGTGGATGATTTAGACAAAGTTAAGAACTTGATGGTCAGTACATGTTTGGTCTGAGGATTAACATTAATTGGCTAGGTTCAGGAGCATAATCATCCTCACATCCTTCTTCTGCAAATTGGGAATACTTTCTATAAACTTCATGGTGGTCATTTGAAGCTTGCTGAAAACGGTATGCTATTGTTGTTCTTCAAACAAACCATCTCACTGTCCCTTATCTTTCCTGTCTTTGATGATATATCATTTGGCATATGTAGAAATTGAAGGGCTGAATAGAAAGCTTTCAAGCAAATTCGATGCTAACTTGATCGTCAACCTAATTGTCAGGTGCATATCTGAGTCTGTTTATTCTCTTTTTTCTGTTTGTCTTCATTTCCCCTATTCACAGTATTTTTCTCACTTAGGCCTTTCTGATATTATATTATGTCTGTTAAAAAGTTTGTAACTTCAATTGTATGGTCAAGTGATTATATCCTTGAGAATATTAGGTTGTCTTTAATGTATACTCATAGTCACACTACCCAAGCTCCTAATTGCCGGATATCCGACTTTGTAGATTGGTGAGTGTATGACTTGTTGGTGGAGATCAAGCTTTGAAACATGCTTAGTAGCCACTTGCCAACCATAGCCACCATTCCTCATTGTTTATGCTAAGAATTTGGATCTTTTTCTTACATACTTAGATTTTTTTTTTTTGTGGTAATAGATGCCGGATGTTTGTATGCTTATGCTAGAACACCGATATGGCTCTTGGGTTCTTCTTAGTTGTCAGTTAACCTTTCACCTGAGTATGTTATGGGGCATTAAAGTGTAATATGTTTGGCTCTTAAGGGATGACTAATGACTATTGTTTATCAAGGAGAGAAGTTGAGATGATTTTGTGCATTAAGTGATTGTTTGGATCCCATATCTAATTTTTAGCTGGATGCAATAACGCTAAAGTTCCTATTTACTTTGTTTCTTTATCTCAATCAAGTTAGACTTACAATATTTAATTTATTATTTGAAATCTTGGCACATTAGATTTACTGATCCCTTTCGCCTATTTAGCTTTTGGTAGTACTACTTTTTGGACTCATCGGTGATTTGAAGACGACAAAGAGATTTGTTGGATGTTAACTAGGTAAATAACATAGAACTTAAAGTTATGTATCTTTGTGCTAAAAGTTATTATCATGTTATTCAAGAATGCTTCCACTAGTTGAAGATATCATGACATTCATATCTAAGTTGTGTTTGTTTATAATGTACTTTGACAGTTGTTAGAAGCATCGATAAGGATCGGACTTGGATGAACCATAGGGGAATCATTGATAGGAGAAAACTTGAGTATATAGCGGGTTTTAATGAGTTTCTAGAGTATGCTTTTCATGGCAAGGAAGAGGAAACATAGATGAGGTATCTTGTGAATGGAAATTTTTGTTTCTTTCATAATCGGAGTACATTTTATAATCAATTAATAGTTCGGGGCATGGAGAATGTGAGGATCAAATCAATAATAGCGATCATGTCATTGAAGAAGAGTCATTGAATAAGACAGATAATTTTTACTTATGATGATGTGAGACCACTAGTTCATGAAGCAACAAATGTTACAAACTCTAGTATCTCTGAATCTTTTGGGATCCATGCAGAGAATAGAGGTGGTCATAGTGAGATTTCTAAGGAGTTTGATAGGATGATTGAAGATACTAAAGCAGAGTTATATCTTAGATATAAGACATTTACTCATTTGGAGTTTATTATGACATTGCTGCATATTAAAGTGAGTAGCAAATGGAGCAACAAATCATTTTCAGTGTTGCCCAAGGTACTTCATAGAGCATTTAACATTGACAAAAATTTTCTTGAAATTTCGTACGAGGCAAAAAAGTACACAAAAGCCTTAGGGTTGGACTAGGTTAAGATCGATGCATGTATCAATCACTATGTTCGATATTGGAAGGAGAATGAGGACATAGACAAATGTCGTCAGTGTCATGCTTCTAGGTGGAAAGGGAAAATTCACCCACAATGTGATAGTGGCATCGACGTAGATGGTGAAGGCAGTACAAAGATGGGGAGAGTGCCACACTTAGTTCTTCATCAGTTTTCATTAATTTCTACGATTTCAAAGAATGTTATGTCTGCAAAAGTAGCAAAACATATGAGATGGCAAAAGGAAAAACGGTCAGATGATGGTAAGTGAGACATCTAATAGACTTTATAGCATGGAAGCATGTCGATAAATTGTATCCTAATTTTTCCTCGTACCCGCGGAATATAAGATTAGCATTAGCTACTAATGGGTTTAAGTTAGGGCCACGTATGAGCACTCGGTACAGCATATGGCCGGTAATATTGGTGTCGTACAATTTGCCTCATTGGATGTGTATGAAGAATACCAATTTCATGCTTTATATGCTAATTTTAGGCCCAAAAGCTCCTGAAAATGACATAGATGTATTTCTATAACCACTAATTGATGAATTAGAACTGCTATGTAATGTTGAGGTAAAACATTTGATGCATATGTTTGCAATATTGATACCGACAATTCAAGATTATCTAGGTTATGCTAATGTGCCCAGTTAGAGTACAAAAGGATTTCTTACTTGTCCTAATTGTCATAAAGATGCATGTCCTGAAAGACTTTGTCATGGAAAGAAGTGGTGTCGGTTTTTGAAACCAGATCATAAATAGAAGCTTCACATGATGTCTTTTAGTAAGAAACCTAAAAAGAGGCCTCCTTCTAAACCCCAAGTGGGAATGATGTTTGGGAACAACTTAGAAATTGTGATAATGTTTTTAGAAAAGATGCAAAACAGGGGTGAAAAGTAGTTGATATACTAATGGAAGAAACAGAGTATGTTTTTTGAAGTTCCTTATTGGAAACATCTTCTACTTTGATATAACTTGGATGTAATGCATATAAAAAAGAATATTTGTAAAAATACATCAAGGACATTGCTTGACATAACCAGCAAAAATAAGGATTCATTAAATGCTAGCTTGGATCTTCCAAAATGAATATGCATGGCAAATTAAAAGCTAAGTTGATTGGAAATAAGTATCAAATTCCAGAAGCTCCGTTCAGCTTAACATTAGCTGAAAGGAGAAAAGTGGGAGCTTATGTGACCCTGATGGATATTCTTCAAATATTTTGTGATGTGTGATAGTGGAAGATGGAAGGATACTGGGAATCAAAAGCCATGATTGCCGTAGTTTCATGCAAGACTTGCTTTTGCTTGCATCTCGAGGTATTACGGTGAAAAGGCCTTGGAACCTCTAGTGGAACTTAGCAATTATTTTACACCACTGTGTTCTAAAACTATATCTATGGATGTCTTGGAGCAACTGGAGGAAAATCTTGTTGTCACTCTTTGCAAACTAGAGTGTATATTTATTTTGGCACTTTTTGATGTGATGGTGCACCTTGTTGTACATTTGGCAACTGAAGATAAATTAGCCAATGTCGTGATATTTCATTAGATGTATCACTTTGAAAAGTAAGTTGAGTCCTATGTTTTGCCTTCAAATATTTTGCAACTTAAATGTAATGACATTAATGCCTTGTTATTCCATAGGGATATGGGTACATATAAATTAGAAGTGGGTAGCAAAGCTTGTCCAAAAGGATGTATTGCAGAAAGTTGGATTCAAAATGAATGCCTAACATTTTGTTCCAGATATTTGTCTATGACGGAGACAAAATTCAACCGTATAGACCATAATGATGTCTTGGAGGTAGAGTAATCCCATCACTTATCTATCTTTAAGGAGGCAGGGAGGTCATTAGTGAAGATTAATTTTAAGCAATTGAGCTTGAAGATTAGAAATTGGCTCGACTTTATGTCTTAAAAAATTACAAAGAGGCAAAGTCTTTCCTTGAGTAAATATTTTAATCTAGTAAGCTACATGTTATGACAATTTCTTTGGGTGTTACTGATTATGTTGTTTTTCCAATCATCAGTGAATATGAGAATACTATCGATGTACAAGGGATGGACTTTTATTTGTTTGAAAATAGAGTAAGATGACTTATAGATAACAAGAATATATATTTAGAATAATATTTATGTGCATGACCTGATTTATTTATACTTATGTGTAGGTTCTATATTATGTAGGTTCTATATCTTTATCATGAAGGAGATCAAAGAATGATAGAAGAATTGGTTTGTTTGGCTCGAGGTCCTATAAAAGCGTTTGTAGTTATGAAGGGTATGTGATTAATGGATTTAGGTTTCACATAAGAAACTGTAAAAGAAAGCGAAAAACACAAAAAAAAAATAGTGTCATAGTTGAAGGGGAAACTAAAAATGGGAAGGAAGATTTTTATAGTGTACTAGAAGAGGTGATTGTTTTAGAATGTGATCCCTTTAAAAACCAGACAAGTCCCAAAATCGTGTTATTCAAATGCAAATGGTTTGATGTGTACAATGAAGGGAGAGGGATAAGGAGGAACAAGTTTGGGGAAACACTTGTTTGTGTAATTCGTAGGTTACAAACAAATGAACCTTTTGCATTAGATAATCAAATTCATCAAGTTTTCTATGTTGCAACTGATAATGAACCACAATGGAGATTAGTTATTGAAATGACTCCCCTAAAATATTTCGATTTCCCTAGCGATGATAATGGTGATAACACTAATGATTCGTTATAGGATAATATGGAGTTTCAAATAACTGGTACAAAGGAGGTTCCACAAAAAAGCGGCCAGTCTGCAACGAAATCTCAGCGAGTAAAATCTACGACGAAATGTTCTAGGCTAGCTACAAAAGAGGTAAGCGTCTCTATCAGAGACGAAATCAGAGAAGAATGTCTTATTTCATCTCTATCAGAGATGAAATTGAGAGACAAAAATCAAATTTTATTACTAATAGACACGATTGTATTTAATCGTAGTAGATTCGTCGCAAGCTATTGACAAAATCACTCCCACGATGGGTTTGATTTCGCGCTCAGCCTGTTTTCCTTACCTCTTCTCTCTCTAATAAAAACCTAGCTCTATTGTTGGTCGAGATTTGCAGGGCTTGGGTGGAAAATTGAGGAGGCAAGCATATGAAATTATGGTGCTTCTCTGTCCGATTCTCTCTTTCTCTGTCTTTGTGCGTCTAATAGAGACCCTTATGTGTGTTCTAGTTAATTTGTAGCAATTGTAGAGATCTTGGTCATCAACAAAACCCTCCATCAGCAAGGTAAGCGTCTGAAACTTGAGTGGGCAATTGAGATTTCTACTATTCTGTAGTGTTTTCATTCATCTTTCACTGAATCAAGCGGTCAATTATGTGCGGGTAATTCTGGAAATTTCGGATAATGGGTGTGAATGTTGGCTTTCTAGGTTGTTCAATTTATGGGTTTTGAGCCAGTTTAGGGTTTTGCTTTCTGATGAGATTTATGTTATTGGGTGTTGCCATTTGTGGTTTGTTTTTGTATCTGAAGTACTTCTAAACAAGAGGTTTCTTTTCAGTTGGGTGGTGGAGGTTTTGTTTGCATTGAAGCTTTTATCTTGTGGCTGTTTTGTGTGTTGTACTTCAAATTCAGTAAATTGATGTGCTTTTAGTCTTCAATTCAACAATGTTTAGTGATCTATATACCCTCATTATGGAAAGTTTGCTTACGGTAGTGAGAAAGAGCACAAAACTTTGAACTTTCACACAAAACAAAAGGTCATTGTGCTCTAAATCTAGAAAAGATGGTAGGAGCCATTTACTCATCATGGCAACTTCCTCATGACTACAATCAATATCATTCATGAATTATGTATAACAAAGAAAATAATTCTATGACAATGTACTGTTGGCGAGTAAATGGCAAGTTCAACTGTTCCAATACGAAAAATCAGCTTACACTCAATATTGCCCCTTATAATGAAACATTGAAAACTCAGTAGCCCATAACATAGCTTACACAACAAAAACTGGAAATTTATGGAGTGCCACATTTGTTGTTCCGTGATATATGTTTGTCTCACTCAAATTTGTCATTCCTTCATTTCATTCTGGAGAGGAAGAAGGATTTGTTCAATTAGGCATCGAAATATGGTGATTTTGGAGCATCTCTGTCCATTTTTTGATTATCAAGAAGGAAAGATCATAGTACATGCTTGTATACTATGGTTCGGTGTGACTCTACGTGTATATATATATATACACACACACATATATATATATATATACATATATATATATATATACATATATATATATACATATA
>JACYFF010019584.1:8910013-8932717 GCA_017589665.1 Selenicereus undatus
AATATGAGAAGTTGACATGAATGAGATTTTGAATTGTCCAAGTTGGACAGTTTGGAAACCCTTCAGTGTATGATTGTATGGTTACGATAGTTCTTGCATATGCGCTTGAAAGGTTTGGCAGTGTTTCCTCATTTATTGTTTTCTGGGTATGATTTTTCATGTGAGGCTAAACAACTTGGCTTCATTTGAAAAATTCGTGCTTGGAGAACTATGGGGAAATGCTGTCGAATTTTTTTTTGCAGATATGCAAGAGTGCAACCTACACAATCATGTACTTTGGATTCTTGAATGGGTTTAGGACCACTTAACGTTTAGAAGGAGCTTAGGTCACATCATGTTAACTAGGGCATGTGAATCAGGAATCGTATATAAATACGTTAACCATTACCATTACATGTAATTACTATTGAGAAAATATGTATACTTAAACAACTATTATTTGGTAAACAACAAACAGATGGAACCAAGTCCAGTATAGATATACCAAAGGCCTGATTTAGACGGGTACCTTAGTAAGATCTTCATTGAAAAAGTAGATGAATTCATTGAGCTTGCTACTGAGCAAGAGTTGTTTTGGAACATGAACCAGATAAAGTGCCCGTGTATTAAGTGTTGGAATGGGCCTTACTTTGATGTGGACACAGTGACGCTCCATTTATATAAGCAAGGGTTTAGGACCAAGTATTATAAATAGGTTTGTCATGAAGAAACATTTGACGGGGTATCACATCCTAGTAGCTCAATCAATTTGGAGGTTGAAGCAAACCCCATGAGGGATATGGTGTTGGATGCATATGCTCCAACTAATGTGATTGAACTGGGGATGGGTAATGAGGAGGAGGAGCCTACTCCAGAGGTTAAAAAATTCATCGAGTTGGTAAAAGCAGCCGAGAAATCTTTGTAAGAGGGATCTAACTTACGATGTAGTTTGAAAGCAAAATTTCAATATGAAGGTGGTTTATGAGGAAGACTGTGACAGATACGAAGATTCCGAAGAAAGTGTTAATCTATTTTCCAATTGGCCCAAGATTACAAAGACTATATGCGACGAAAAATGTAGCTGAACATATGACATGGCATCATGAACACCAACGTACTGATGACTTCATGGAACATTCAAGTGATAGGGAGGTATGGAAGCACTTCCACACTACATTTCGTGTTTTCTTCTGAGCCTCGAAATGTGAGGTTAGGATTATGTACAGATGGCTTTGCTCCATTTTCGTACTATGGCCAAAGTTATTCGTGTTGGCCATTCATTGTTACACCTTACAATCTAACTCCGTGGATGTGTATGAAAAGACAATTCATGTTTATTAGTCTTCTCATACCTAGCCCAAGAAACCCAAAAGGCAACTTTGATATATATATGTAACCCTTAATTGAGGAGCTACTTCAATTGTGGGATGAGGGAATTCTGACTTACGATGTAGTTTGTAAGCAAATTTTCAATATGAAGGTCGCTGTTATTTGGAGCATCAACGACTTCCCCGCATATGGCATGTTGTCTGGGTGGATGACAGCTAGTAGATTGTCATGCCCTTATTATATAGAGAAAACTAAATCCTTCCATCTCAAACATGGGAAGAAACATTCTTGGTTCGATTGTCATCAATAATTCCTATGTATAGATCATCCATTTCATAGAAATAAGAGTGCTTTTTTTAAGAATAGGGAGGAAACTTCTCCGCCTTCACACAGGCTTACTGGAGATGAAATATTGGAGTGTGTACGAACCTTGCCAAAGGCTTCTGATCATCAGGGTAAAGTCCTCGACTATGGGGAATCTCATAATTGGTTGAGAAGAAGCATATTTTTGGGATCTTCTATATTGGAGCAAGTTATTGATTTGCCACAACTTGGATATGATGCATATTGAGAAGAATGTGTTTGAACAAGTGATAAACACAGTAATGAATGTCAAAGGCAAATCAAAAGATGTTGACTGCCCTTATCTCTCTCTCTCTCTCTCTCTCTTTTTCAACTCTTTTTCTTCCATATTATTGTATTTTATTCTTGGTGTACTCCGGGCGTGTTGCCCGTAGAGTTGTAGTCTCTGGCGTGTAGCCATTGAGTAATGAATACACATTGTGTGACTCTTGAGTGTAGGAACCTCATTATTGTAAGGCTTTAAGCCTGGATTTAGCTCAATTTTAGGCGGAACTCTGTCTGTTTCGCTCCAGAATTTAGGAAAGACTTATGAAATCATTGACACTCCTATCCCTAGGGGCTGAGGGCGTAATTGCCTCGTTTTAGTCTTTTTATGTTCATCTATCCCTCATAAATTTTTTTCACCTATCCTATTGCATGATGAGTTTGAGAATCTAAAGGCACGGGCTTCTCAAGCAGGAACTGAAGTAGATGATGATGAGCTTTTTCTGCAAGCTGTTGGAGGCAAGAATAAGAAAGGAACTGTTTACGGACTTGGAACGGAGTCAGAAGTTTACTACCCAAGGTCCGGTCATCGCTCTGCCTCGGCATCATCATACACAACCTCAGTTGTTTCTCAAATGGACACTCGCTTGAAAAAATTAGAGGAACTTTAAGCTACGAGGGAAGAACTTAGAGCCACTAGGCAGGAACAAAAATAATAAAGAGAGTTGATCGGTAGCCTACTTGCTCGACTTGAGGGTCCCTCCTCTTCCCATTCGCTCCCACCCCTAGCTAGCTCTTAGTTTATGTTTGTGCAGTTTAATCTAGGGTTACAGATTGCCTTTTTAGCTGAGGACTCAATTAGATGTTGAAATTCAGAGTCATTAGCAATAAGTTTAGTTAGTACCTAGTAACTCCAATTAATTGTAGTTTGGCATGTTTAGACTTTATATATTTAGGGAGACATAAAATTAGGGGTGAAGATATGCTGGATGAAACTCGACACTTTTTGATCATGCAGTTTCACTTGTGCCTACATGTGAAACTTGTGGCTGATTATATATTCTTCTTTTAGTTATATATTTGCTTAATATAGGAATACATTAACAAGGGTGTAGGGCACAAGTTCCAAATCGTTCAACATAGCTACAAAATAGCTTCGTCTCAACTAGAAATGAAAACAACTCGTCCCCGTTTGTGATGCAAATTAGTAAAAATCGATACAAATACATTTTCGCTATCATAGAGAAAAAACACATCTCGAAAGCAAAGGTTGTTTTCATCTTTGATAGAGATGAAAAACAATTTCGTAGCAAATTTCGTCTCTAACAAAGACGAATATTTTCTAATGGAAACCAACTACCTTCGTCGCAGATAGAGACGAAAAGACTATAGTAGCAATGTTCGTCTTTAACAGAGACGCATTATTGTGAAATCGCAACCAACATTTTTCATCTCTAATAGAGGTGAATGCTGTTTCGTCTCAAAATTCATCTCTAACAAAGACGAATTTAAGTGAACTGGCAATTGCATTATATTCGTCTCTATCAGCAGTGAAAAAAAATTTCGTGGCAATTTTCATATCTAACAGAGACGAAATAGATAGGCCATCGCTAATTTTATCTGCGATGGTGGATTTTGAAACGAATGGTTTTTCGTCTCTGTTTCGTCACTAAATTATTTAGCAACGAAAAAAATAAAATTTATCGACAAATAATTTTCTTCACTAACTGCGCACTTTTCTATAGTAATGATGAAGACACTCGACAAGTTAGTTGACGCGTATTTAGTCACTACAGATTTAGATGATCCTTCCTTCATCCAAATAGTGATGAATACGAAGAGGACATTGTAAGTGAAAAGGATGAGGATGAGTTTTCATACAGAGAATCGGACATATATCCACTTGATAGTGACCTTGAAGAGGATGAATAAGACAATAACGGTGGTCATGAATAGTGGTAAGGAATATTTATATGCCTACATTTATTAGTATATTGTGGTATAAATCTTTTTACATTCTGATGGTGTAACTTACATACTTTTATTCACTCTACAAGATTATTGCAATGGATACATCTTCTTCCCAGCTCATAATTTCATGGCATTGCCCATTGATAGAGGGAGACACTCGCATGACTTATCGATAGAGAAGAATAGCTGAGCAAGCACTTTGAAATGGTAGTTATCTGTTTAATTAATTGCATAACCTTTAGGTAAAACCCCTTGCTCATAATCACCTTCCTCTTGTCTATGTAAGTGATCAAAGATTAATGCTCTATTACATAGACACTAAAATTCTTTATCTTAAGAAGCTATGATTTCATGTCACTAATTCTCCTTGCTTACTCTTATTTTGTGTCTCTATACTGCTAACTCTCTTCTTGGTTACCCAAATTTATTTTTTTTGATAGTTTCCAAGCCCGTAAGCGTAGGCCAACTAGAGGTTTGAAGTCACTACGTGAGAGGGAGAAGAATCCCATCATAAAGCCACTTTCTAAGATCACACAAGACATGCAACAAGTGGTTTGAGCAAATGCCAATCGTTTTATTGGTGAGTGTAGTAAGTGGGTGAAGGAATTCTGTCCAGTAGATGCGAGGTACTCTTCTCCCTAACCTAATTAACTCTAATTATGGTGTGTTACGTTAGCCATAATTACAAAGCTATTATCATATTTTTGATAAGTTTAATTTTCTCTGCTATAGGAACTGGATTAGGATGAATGAAGAAGTGAAGACAAGATTGTTTGATAAAATCAAGGTAAATTTAGGCTTCCTATGGTTTCTCAATTTCCTCCAAACCTTGTCACACTCCTCATCCAGCCCACAGATAGCAGCCATGCTCGAGAAACTAGACTACAACAAATTAAATTATAGTATTTATATGTTGTACCTAGTTGGATAGAAGTTCGCAGTTTCCATAGAGGTTGCTTTAAGTTTGCAATAGCCATTTTTATTGATGTCTTACGAAGGACTGTATGATGTTCATTTCTTCCAAAAATAGGTGGAATGGAATTTGCCCATATAAGCAAAAGGAGTTGACATTACTCGTGCAATTGAGCTACAATGTATGCCACTGTTTAAAGGCTGGTGGTATAGGCTAAAGGAACTTCATTTCACAGGAAAGACTATTACTGAAGCCATTAACAATACGACCTCAGAAGTGCATAAAGATCAATGGGATTGGCTAGTTAACCACTGGGTAGATCCAAAACAGCCGGTATCTTATGACCACTCTTTCAATTAGGTGACACTAACTAACCCATTTTAGTAATTGTCTTCTATATTTTTACTTAAATATAAACCTATAGCATATTAGTAAAAAGAATCGGATAAATAGGCTGAAGCAAATAATCAAGCCATCTGTTGTAAAGTCAATAGCTAGAATTTATCACAATGAAGTGAGTTAACAAGATTAGGTTCATAATTATGCATCTGTAGGTAATTGTTTGATAGATACTTTCATCAGTAATTCAACCTCAAGATCCAACTCAAGATCTCACCCAAGATCCTCAGAAGGAAGAACTCAAGATCCTTCTTATGTCTTACTGTGGGAGAACATGAAAAGGTGCATTATGATACTTTGGCCATGCTGCTGCCACTATTTCTGCCCTTGCTATTAGATATAACAAAATCATAGCTCGGTTTGAAAATATCAGTGTCTGACCAGTTTGCTTAATCCTGAAATTATTATCGATTGTGTTATTGTTTTGTTGTATATGTGAGACAAATGACTTAAATTTGTGTATGTGTCTGTGATAGTTGATCATGAGAAACAAATGAGATGTATCTTGTATTTACTACAAACTAATAGGCTATATATAGTTAATTATATAGGCATAAAGATGGAATGTGGGGTCCCGACGCAACAACTAAGTATGAAGAATTTAAGGAACTTCATCGTAGTGAAATTGAGCAGCAAGATGTTGCAACCTCCATATGAAAGAGGCTTGTGTCTCAATTCTAAAAACAAAGTTAGGGTATTATAGAGGTCTCATATGGGGGCCACTGTCTCCAAAGAAAGGTAGAATGAATTTCAACAAAGCTCTGGTTAAAGTCACAGCTGAGATCTAAGAAATGCAATAGAAGGAGGCTGCATTGCAAGGCAAAATTGGGGACCTCAAATGAGTAAACTCATAACTCAAGGCAGAAGTTAAGCCGGTGAAAGCAGAAGCAGTTGAGTGAGAGTACAGACTAAAGCAGGAAGCTATAGAGAGAGAGAAAGAGAGTTCAAAATAAAGAAAGGAGCAATAAAGCGAGAGAAGAAAATCAAAGAGGAGCTCATGGGAATGTTGTTTTGTAGCAAATTATGATAGAATGAGGTCACACTCTCTCCCCCATTTCTTCCCATTCTCTACCCTATCTCTTCACCTTCTCTCTTTTCTCTACCCTTGTTTCCACCACTATTTCTGCTTTCTCTTTGCCCCTCTCGCCTCTTCTCCTTGTTTTTGCCTTTATTGCTGCCACTGTTGCCGCCATGCTGAATCCCCCTCTCCCTATTTTTCCGCCACAGTTTATGCCCTTGCTGCTTCTTTTTCTCTTTCTTCCTATGTAGATTGCTACTCTTAATCTTTTGCTATTGGTACCGCATAATTTTTTTGGTAGGTTGTAACATTTATGATCATTGGATTTGGGATGTGTGATTTGTTAAAACTTTTGTTAGTGATGGATTAGAGTCGTGGTCTGTTGGAATTTTGTGGTCCGTTGATGGTTGTGGAATTGTTATGGTGATTGGGATAACTAATTGAATCATTGGACTTGATTATTTTAGGCGTGATATTCATGTTGTGTGTGGCATGTTCATCCGTTTGGAATTTTTGTGGTGGTTGGAAATGTAACATTCACTATGGATGTTTCTGGGGTTTGTAGAATGTCGACAAGAATACATACACTAGTTGGGTTGTCGGACTTGTGTTCAGTTTTGTCCGCTCTTGGTTTTGGTCTACTAAGTGTCTATTATGTCATTTTTGTGCTATTCTTTCTATGTATATGCTCTGAGAATTTTACAGAAATTTCAACGTTGGCTTAGGTCAACCAAATTTTAGACTTGGGATTTGGGATTGATCATTGGATTTGGGATTTGTGGTTTGTTAGATTTTTTGTGCCTAATGGATTCGGAGTAGTTATATGTTGGAATTTCCCGTTGTTGGTTTTAGAATTGTTATTGTGATTGGGATACTTGTTGGGATCGTTGGGCTTTTGATAATTATAGATTTTTTTTGCCTAATGGATTCGGAGTAGTTATATGTTGATATGTTTGGAATTGTTATGGTGGTTGGATTGTCCTATTCATTACGAATGTTTGTAGGATTTGTTGAGTGTCGAAAAGAATACATCCACCAGTTAGGTTGTTGGACATGTTTTCAATTTTGCTCTCGTTGGTATTGGTCTACTAACTGTCGATTGTGTCATTTTTGTGCTATTCTATCTAACTATATGCTCTGAAATTTTGCAAAAATTCCAGTGTTGCTTTTTGTTGGCTTGGTCTATCAAGTGTCGACAATTAATTTTTGTAGTCTTCTTTTTGGTATAAGTTGTGCCCTTTTTGCATAAACTTGGACATGCCTATTTGTTGTCTACGATAGCCAAGACATGGAAGCAAGGAGTAGGTAATTCGTCATATACAATGAAAGAAATAGGTTGAAAGACTTGAAGACCATTGAAAGGTTATTTTACACATGGTGTATAGTTTCCATTTTGCAGCAGTTGGGTATATATTTTTGTGGTATAAATAGAAAATATGCTTTTTATTTTTTTGCACCAAACTAGATGGATACTAGTTTCCTCTTTACAGAAGTTGTGTAAAAATTTTGGGGTATAACAGTGCAAATGTTTCTGATTCTTTTGGCATCAAACCAGCAGAATAAAAAGTATCATAGTTGCTTTATAATTGGTTTTTATTGTATTCATGTTATATATTTACTTGATGTGTTTGTATGTTTGTTATAAAGAATGTAAGTATTGTCAAATTTTTATATCAATTGGGCCTTTAACAAACGAGTTATGTACATAAGCTCAAAATGAGGTTCCAACCCAAAACTAATTGGCTATGAGTGGATTAACTCATAAGCTTATATACATGCTCTAACCCTTCAATTTTATCAATGTAGGACAATACCTACTTTTATATTCCAATACGCCCCCCGCACGTGTGGGCTACTAACAAGACCCAACACGTGTGCACAATTTTAATCAAAGGGGGGTGGTGGCAACTCAAGATCGAGCAACCCGCTTTGATACTATGTTAAATTTTTATATCAATTGGGCCTTTTACAAACAAGTCATGTATATAAGCTCAAAATGAGGTTCCAACCCAAAACCAATTGGCTATGGGTGGATTAACTCACAAGCTTATATACATGTTCTAAACCTTCAATTTTATCAATGTAGGACAACACTCACTTTCATACTCCTACAAGTGTTTTGTAGAATTCATCCCACAATAGGTGACAAATATGGAATACAAACATAGGGTTGATGTTATAAATGTAACATTTGGTCACCTCATCACATAGACCTTAAACAACAAAAAACCAACAAAGAGGACATTAGTAGAGCAAAGGCTTCGAAAAGGGTAACCATAATTTCGTCACCATCCTATGCAAAGGGCCTGACCACTTGAGATTTTTTGGCCTCTAAGGCCATGAAATATTCGATGGTTCAGCTTAGCTGTGGGTTGCAGAAAAAGTAAGCGAGGCTTGACAAGAACAAGAGCCACAAAATAAGGAGCCGAGGCCCAGGACAACTTAGGGCCTCAAAATATTTCACGGTCCTAACACTTGGGCCGCAAAATGAGAAAGCGAGGCCAACATGATGGAGGGCCACGAAATGTTTCGTAGCCCTATTGGAGACATAGCACGTCAAAACATGAATTTTGGTGCCCTAACTTTAGGCGTTGACGTTCGAATGTCAACCTAATGACGAAACTAGTTCCATTGGCTGGGTATAGGGCGTCGAAATTTCGACATTGGGCTTCAAAATTGTCCCTCGCCCAAAGTCTTTTCCTTGTAGTGAAAACTCGAAAACTAGGTCATCAATGTCATGGTGTTGGTTGTCTTGCTACAAAACTGCAGTCGAATTTTAACGGATTATTTTGACGGATAGTTGATTAGTTAGAAATTTTGATGAAAATTTTGATTGAAAAGCAAGAATTTTGATGGTGTGTTAGTTATATGGGTCTTAGTGTAATTTTGAACATATTGTTTTGACGAGAAGTTGATCCGTTAGAAATTTTGAGGGATATTTTGATAGAAAAGTGAGGATTTTGACGGGTACAACCAAGGACTATCAGCTGTTCAAAATATGGTTCGTGACAAATTCTGACTGAATGTCAGACCGTCAAAATCATTTCGTCACTAATTTGACGGGTCATTTGAAAAGTCAATTTCAACTAGCGATTATTTGACGGTTATAAATTTCGTCACAAATCCTGTCATTAAGGTTATTTTCCGTCTAAACTGGCACAAATTTCTGTCAAAAAATCCATCAAAATTTAATCTTTACACATTACCTTATAATTCCAATTTTTCATTAATGTTTTCAACCTAGACCTTGAAACATTACACCTTATAATTCCAACTTTTCATGACATGACTTTAAGCTTAGATTTTCTAAAGTGCCCTTCTTTCCTCTAAAACCTATCCCAACCTCTTCTTCCTCCCCTATATCTAACTGGTGCCGCAATTCGCTGCACAATAATAGTAATTATTTCCCACCAATAGGCTAATGGATCTAGGGTTGAGCAAAAAACCCAGGTACCTGGTTCCGATCCCGAACGCAATTTACCCGAACTCGGTTAAATTGGGTCCGGGACTTGTTCTGAAATCTTGGACACGGTTGCAATCGGGCCCGAAGCCAGGTCTTGAAAACTTGGAACTGGAATTGGGCCAATCACCCGGTTACCCGGTCCAATCAGTTTTTTTGTTTTTTCAAAAAATGTATGAGTTACCCGGTTACCTATTGACACAGGTGTTGTTCTTCCAATGTCGCTGTAATTTCTGACTATACGTTGATATTACTAAATCCTTTTGTTAATGTATAATATTATGAGAAGATTGTATTTTTTATGCTTGGATGAAATGAAATGATATTGATTAGCTAGCCAATTGGGCTTTAATGCATGATGAATGTCTAGTTGTCACTCTATTAAATTTGATTTTGAACGATTGATTTGTTAACTTGTTGGTGTATCTCTCACAAAGTCACAACCACAAGCCAAAAATTTAAATGAAATGAAATAAAACAAAATAGGAAAAAATTAGGAACTGAATACCCGATTCTAGACCAGGTCTCAACCGGTTCTGGGACTAATTCCAAAAATCCTAGACCTCGTTCCAACCAGGACCGAAACAAGTCCAAATTTTTGGAGCCAGTTCCAACTGGGATCGATTCCATGAAAATGAACCGGATACTCGGTCCTACATAGCCATAAGTGAATCCACACTCAAGATTACGGTCCACCAGATCTATTTCGGGAGGACAATTGATGCTCAATCTAATCTATTATAACAATAATTTGACAGCCATTTTTGATGGGAAATCCACTAGAATCAAAATTAAAAACTCTCAAAGGAGTTTGATTGATGGGATAAAAATTGAATGCCTCATACTTAGACAATTGATAAGGGTGAATGTATTTTCATAAATTCAGGTTAAAGTTCTTCACAATTCCCATGGAAAGTTAAAGAGAGGTAAAAGTAATACAAAGACTTATTATATGTAGCGTTTGGTTGAAAGTAATGCAATCACTATGTAATAGAATCAACCATGTAATGCAATTGTTAGTGTAATGGAATGGGATAATAATTGCATTATAATGTTTGGTTACAAAGTTTTTACAAGTGTAACGAAATGAATTCATCTACAAACAATACTTGATTTTACACGTGATGTGAAGTACTTGCAATTCAATTCACATTTTATTTTTACCTATTTTAATTATTTGTAGCTTCATTGATAAATATCATCAAATATCTTATCATCATGATTACGATGTTTCACATGAGACTTACTTCACTCTATTTCTTATAGATTACAATAATGTAATATTGTTCAAGTTTACCAAGTAGAGAGAAGATGATGATGATGATGATGATGATGATGATGATGATGATGTGTGTGTGTGTGTGTGTGTGTGAGAGAGAGATGATGTCTAGAACGTACAAAAATACAGTTACAATAATACGATCATGGTCTAGGTTAAACTTTATCTAATATGGAGAGGAGAGAGAGATGGGTGAGTGGGGCTTCAAACCTTTAAAAAAATAGTGTCAAAGTAATAAGAGAGGGGAAGTAGAGGAGAGACAATGGAGATAAGAGAGAGAAAGTTCCCAAATATAATAGCTTATAGTTGGATAGATTTTGATTCAAAGGTATTCAATCAAAATTGTTTAGGAAAAGTCAAGTAATTGTAATTGCATAGATTGAGGTAAATGTAATTACAATGCAATCTTGATTACATTCCTTAATGGTAACCAAACATGGTAATGGAATCACCATTACCATTTTGATTGCATTACCACTTCGATTACATAAAACCAAACAAGCCATTAGAGTTGTAAAAATTCATTCAACAAATCTCAGAGAAGGTGGATGCAAAATACCACTCCTATTTTCTTTTTCATACAAATGTTTGCGTATATATATATGCAGTCCTACATTTTCATATTCGTCAATTAAATATCCTAAGGGCTGCAATACATACACATAGCTTAAGAGGACTAACAAAATGTGCAATAGGTCCAAATTAACGGGCGGTGCAACCATATGGGTCAATTGCATGCTTTAGGCTAGGGATGGCGACAGGGCAGGTTGGGCACGAGGGTATATTCCCCGTCCTCGTCCCCATCCCCGCTCCTTACTCGCTGTCCCCGTCCCATTCCTTGTTGCGGGGGAAAATTTTCTCCCCATCCCCAATGGAGATTCAATCCTCGACGGGAATCTGATGGGATTTTTACCTATGAATTTTTTTTCCTTCCTTTGTGAAAACTATATTATATATAAGTTGGATATTGGATGAAAGGCCAAGTTGTGCAGAAGACCTAACTCAATTAATTATACAAAGTTTTTGTAGCTTCCATGTAACACAAGTCTAACAAACTTTATCAAAATTTACAATTCAATCCAAATTAAAGTTTAACAAATCCATGCAACATAAATCTAATATTCATGGACAAATTACACAACCTAACCAAAGTCTAAGAAGCCAAACACAACTGAACCAAAGTGTAAAATGGAAAAGATAGATTATATAGCTAAGGTTTTCTCAAGTAAATTTACCTATTTGACCCTAATTTTATGTTCATAAATGGATTAATATGTAATTTTAATTATATTGGGGACGGGTAAGTGGGGATAGAGACAGAGATTTTTCCCCGGGAGGGTAAGCAGGGATGGGACGGGGTAAAATTTCATTCCATCCCTACCCCCATCCCCGCTCGGGAATTGAATCTCATCGTCATCCCCGTCCCCATCCCCATCCCCATTGGAGACGGGGATTTTCCCCAATACAGGATGGGGCCTGGCCGGAAATGGGAATTGCCTGCCCCACTGTCGTCCCTACTTTAGGCTTGGGTTTTTTAAAGCACTAACCCATACATAAGTGAGTCAAGTGACACAATGTATAAAATGTTCAATTTACACCATTATCTTCATATGATTCATACTGCATTTGTAACTTGTTTTGAGTTATATGTACTCGATGCAATAGTAGCTTGGTGAGTTTTGACCAAAATTTTATTGAGGACACAAATTTAAACTCTTAGAGATATACATTAAAGAATTTCCCTCTCTTTCTTGTATATTTTTTCATCTTAAATGTTTTCTTTTCAATAGCATATAAGATCGAACTATATTGACAAAATCTAAAGCTCCTTGTTTGGAAAGCTGAATCTTGATTTACCTCCCAACCAAAGCATCTTAAAAAAAAATAAAAAAATGGATAACATTAATCAAAGGGTACATAAATAATTTTGTTGTGTCATGGCCATATATGGGAGCATTTGTTGTTAAGCTAATTCATATAAAATGAGTGAAGAAAATCTTAACTGAAAACTTGAGATGATGGTTGATGGCATTTGAATTCCATAGTTATAGGGTCCCAATCTTACCTAGCTTAAATTTGTAGTTCAATATGAGTCTCATTCAAAAAATTTAATTTCATGTTCAAGAATCATTTCTTCTTTTTTTTGTTAAGATATACACTTTTGACTTTGCCTTTTTTTTTAATGAAAGGCATATACTGCTCGGTCCATTGAGCCCCATATATGTACGACAGCCAATGGGTCTTGTACATGGACAAGTAGGAGGGGCAAGGGCTAAGCCCACAATACCTAGATCTAGAGGCCAAATTGTGCCTCCAAAAATCTCCTACAACCGATAGAAATGTGAAAGACAAAATTCAATCCTACATCTTCTATGTGAAAATAACACTTATGTATCGTTTGGTTGAAAATAATGGAATCACTAAGTAATGGAATCAATCATGTAATATAATTGTAAGTGTAATAGAATTGGATAATAATTACATTACAATGTTTGGTTACAAAATTTTTGTAATTGTAATGGGATAAATTTACAAACAATACTTCATTTTACAAATGGCGTGAAATACTTGCAATTCAATTCGCTTTTATTTGGTGTAAGCACCACCCAAATATAATATTTTATGGTTGTGTAGACTTTGATTTGAATGTGTGCAATCACAATAATTTAAGAAAAGCCAAGCAATTATATTTGCATAGATTGAGGTAAATATGATTACAATGTAATATTGATTACATCCTTTAATAGTAACCAAATATGGTAATTGAATCATCATTACCATTTTGATTGCATTACCACTTTGAATTTTTTTTTTTTTTGGGTGCAAAAGAGAGGCCTCAGCCCAAAGGAAATTTATTAACTCCTTGTTAGTCTAGGCCAAGCGGCCCCTACATTATCAACAAATAGTAAATCAATGACCTCTTGGGGAGGGGAACTTAGAATATTACAACTTGAAACAAGGTCAATCCTCATACTAGCTAACTTATCTGCAACTTGGTTAGCTTCCCGGTAAGAATGGGAGACTTTAATCTCCTAATCTTGTGACTGGATGAGTTTCTTGCATCTATCCAGCAACGGTTCATGCTCCTTGCTCCATGAATTATTCCCTTAAAGCATGCTGACCACCACTAGTGAGTCTAATTGAACCCATAATTTTCCAATGTTCATACTTTTCGCTAACTACAAGCCTCTATATACAGCCTTGAGCTCAGCGTTCAATGACGTACACAAACCCATACCTTCAGTGAAACCACACATCCATTTCCCACGGTGACCCCCGTAAGGTCCTCCCCCACCAGCTAGCCCCGGGTTGCCCATAGATGCTCAATTTGTGTTCAACATGGCCCACCCCTATGGCGGGCTTTCCCAGCCCACATAAATTTCATGTGTTTCCCTCTTCCCCACACAATACCATAGGTCCTCGGTTTCATGAGCACGAACGATCTCATCGAAACGGACCAGCAGGAATTTGGGTTTGTCCCGTGGCATAGAACCCAGTCCATCAAAGCAAGTTGAACTCCTCCATTTCCAAATGTACCACAGAGTAACCACAAATTTAGTGGGCTAATTCTCTACTACCCCTTGCTTAGGACATTCTACTTGACCGATCCTTGGAATTCTATATCAAAACCAATAATACCTATGCCATTATTATTTAGCCATTGCCAAATCGTCAAAGCTTCTAGGTATCTACGCAGAAGATGGTCAACATCTTCATACTCCAATTCACACAATGGACACAGAGGGTTATAAGTCAAATCCCTTTTTTCTCTATTGACATTTGTGAGCAACCTATCATGCAAAGCCAACCAAAGAAAAATCTTACATCTTTGTGGGGCCTTAATTTTCCACACCCATTTCCAAGAATCCTCAGACCTGGAGCATTGGTCATTACGGATTAATTTGACAACATATTTTGTTGGGTTTATAGCCCAAATTCCTTTTACCGGCTACTTGGAATCTAAGATCATATTGTGTGTTTGAGATCTTCTATATTATGAAAATTATATTATTTTCATATTTTGGGTTGAAGATCTTCATCTTTTTTGCAAAGATGAGGTTTGGTGACCAAGATACCGTGGTGGCTAGGGTTTCCTCATCCTAGCCTTCCTGCCCCTATATAAAGGGTACATACCTAGGATCTAAAATTAACTTGACCACTCCAATATTCATAAACACATTGGGAGGTAGAAGTACTTTGTGAGAGATTACAAGAGAGATGTTGTAATTCTGCTCTTAGATCAAATCACTGTGGTGATTGTGATCGTGTTGTATTCTTCCTACTCATAGTGGATTGTTTTGGTGCTGTCGCCGTCCGTGGTTTTTCCCGCATTGGGTTTTCCACGTTAAATATCTTGTCTTCTTATTTTTGTTTCTGTTATTCTACTTGAATTTCTGAATCTCTAACTCATCCTATCGCTTCCGCTATTATTGTTGCTCTAATATCTTCCTAACAAGTGGTATCAGAGCTTTGGTTGTAGGATGTCTTCTATCATGAAGGTAGATATTCAGAAATTCAATGGGGAGATTAGCTTTAATCTCTGGAAGGTGCAGATGAGAGCGGTTCTCATCCAGCATGGGTTGTGGAAGGTTCTGAAAGGACGTCATGTTGAACCTAAAAAGTTGACAGAAGAACAGTGGGCTGAAGATGTAAAGAAGAGACGTGGGTCGCTGACGAAGGACGAATGGGAGGAACTGGAGCTGAAAGCTGTTTCAGCCATACAACTGTGCCTGGCACCTCACGTTCTCCGAGAGGTACTTGACAAGGTAACTGCTATTGATCTTTGGACTCGACTAGAAGAACTCTACATGACGAAGAGTCTAGCCAACAAGATCCGGTTGAAGGAAAGGTTGTACACCTTTCGTATGGCTGAAGGTACTCCTGTCCAAAAACACTTGAATGAATTTAATTCTATTTTGGTAGATTTAGAGAGTTTGGATGTTAAAATTGAGGATGAAGATAAGGCTATTCTACTTGTTGTGTCTCTACCCCCTTCCTACAAACACTTTAAGGAAATTATGTTATATAGTAACTCGGATACTATGTCATTTGAGGATGTCAAGTCTAACTTACTGTCTAAAGAAAAATTTGACCATGACATCCATGTTGATCCGGCTGAGGGATTAGTTGTCAGGGGTAGAACCACCGAGAAAAGGGGGAACGGTAATAAGAAAAAGAACTGTTCTAAGTCAAGGAATCCTCACTCTAACAAAACCTGCCACTACTGCAACAAATTGGGTCATATCCAGGCTAATTGCTAGAAATTAAAGAAAAAGAATGGGAAAGAGGAAAAAGAGAAAACTGCTATAGCTGATTGTGTAGTAGCGTCAGAGTTTGATGGTGATGTGTTACTTGCTACTTCTTTAGCTACCACCTCCGAAAGGGGAATGGATATTGATTGGGTTTTAGATTCTAGTTATACTTTTCACATGTGCCCTCATAAGGACTGGTTCGTCACCTATGAGACAGTTGACACTAGGGTGGTACTTATGGGCAACAATGCTAAATGCAAAGTTGCAGGAATAGGTACGGTGTAGATTAAAACCCATGATGGGACAATTAGAACATTGTCTAAAGTGTGCCACATACCTGACATGACTCGTTGTTTAATATTCTTGGGTACTCTTGAGACTAATGGTTGCAGGATTTCTATGGAAAATGGTGTCCTAAAGGTAACTAAGGGAGCCATGGTGATAATAAAGGGACTAAGGCAAGGCAGTCTCTACATTCTACAAGGAACTGCAGTTACAGGCGTAGCTGCAGTTGGTACAGCAGATGACACAAAGTTATGGCACATGAGGTTGGGTCATATGAGTGAGAAAGGGATGACCATTATGGGTAAGAAAGGTTGTCTTGGGAACGCCAGTATGGGTAAGCTCGATTTTTGTGATCACTGTGTTTTTGGGAAACAAAAGAGGGTGAGTTTCTCAAAAGCAAAACACCGTAGTCAGGGGATCCTCGACTACATTCATTCTGACCTGTGGGGTCTTTCAAGGGTTCCTTCTTATGGAGGTAAACATTACATGTTAACTTTTATTGATGATTTCTCACGCAAGGTTTGGGTTTACTTCTTGAGACAGAAAAATGAGACATTCTCCATGTTCAAGAAGTTCAAGGCTCTGGTTGAGAACCAGACTGGGAGAAAGATCAAGAAACTTAGGACTGACAATGGTCTTGAGTTTGTTGAGTCAGAGTTTGAAGAGTCCTGCACGATAAATGGCATAGCTAGGCACAAGACTTTGGTTGGCAAACCACAGCAAAATGGGGTTACAGAACGAATCAATAGGACTCTACTGGAGAAAGCTCGATGTATGCTTTCAAATGCTGGGCTTTGGGATCGCAAAGGTTTTTGGGCAAAGGCTATTTCTACAGCCTGCTACTTGGTGAATCATTCACCACATACCTCCATTGACTTCCAAATTCCAGAAGAAGTATGGTCAAGTAATCCTGTCGATTATTCTAGTTTAAGAATATTTGGATGTCCTGTGTATGCCCATGTGAATAATGGGAAATTAGCCCCTAGGGCTGTCAAATGTATGTTCCTTGGATATGCATCTGAGTCTAAAGGATACCGCATGTGGTGTCCTGAGTCTAAAAAAGTCATTCAGAGTAGGGATGTAACTTTCAATGAGACTGCTATGTTATCTCCTGGAGAGGAGTCTGTTGTTTCTTCCACTGGTGTAGGTGATCAGAAAGATATCAGTGTGGAGGTAGAGATGGAGACCGTTACAGCTCAAGGTAGAGCTGCTAATCAGTCCAATAGGGAGACCTAGGTTGCTAAACCTGGAACCATCAGTTCCAATCAACCTCAGGAGGAGGTTGCCCATTCTATAACTCGTGATCGTCCTCGAAGGGAGATCAGGAGACCTGCTCGTTACAACGATGATGAGGGACTGATAGCATATGCACTTTCAGTTGCAGAGGAAGTGCCTGAAGGTGTTGAACCTTCAAACTATACTGAAGCAATCACTTGCCCAAGTTCACCTAACTGGATCCTAGCTATGCAAGAGGAGATGGAGAGTCTGCAAAAGAACCGAACCTGGGAACTATATGAACTGCCTAAAGGCCGAAGAGCCTTAACTACCAAATGGATCTACAAGAAGAAAGAAGGAATTCTTGGAGTTGAAGATGCAAGATGGAAGGCACGGTTGGTTGTTCGTGGCTGCAACCAAAGGGAAGGTATTGATTACAATGAGGTTTTCTCCCCAGTTGTTAGACATACTTCTATTCGAGTGCTTCTTGCCTTTGTTACGTTATTTGACTTGGAGTTGGAGCAGCTTGATGTGAAAACATCATTCCTGCATGGAGAGCTGGAAGAAGAGATTTACATGAGGCAACCTGAAGGGTTTGCTGTTCCTGGGAAGGAACAATTGGTGTGTAAGTTGAAAAAGTCCTTGTATGGACTCAAGCAAGCTCCTAGGCAGTGGTATACACGTTCTGACACGTTTATGATAGATAAAGGGTATACACGCAGTAGATATGACAATTGTGTGTATTTTAGACAGTATTCTAATGGTACATTTATTTACCTACTATTGTATGTTGATGATATGTTAATCGCTTCTAAGTATAAGACCTTAATTGGCATGTTGAAATCTCAACTCAGTAAGGAGTTTCAGATGAAAGACCTAGGTACAGCAAAGAAAATACTGGGCATGGAGATCCACAGGGATCGAAAAGTAGGTCAACTGTACTTGTCTCAAGAAAGGTACCTTGAGAAAGTACTATGTAAATTCAACATGGACAACTACAAGGCAGTTTCTGCTCCACTTGCTGCACACTCAGATTGTCTGCGGAATGCTGCCCGCAAACAGAGGAAGACATCAGAAGAATGTCCAATGTACCTTATTCTAGTGTTGTTGGTAGTTTAATGTACGCTATCGTTTGCACCAGACCTAACTTATCACATGCTGTAAGTGTGGTAAGCAGATATATGCACAATCCTGGGAAGGATCATTGGGAAGCTGTGAAATGGATCCTTCGATATGTGAAGGGTACTATAGGGAAGGGGTTGGTGTTTGATAGAAACAAAGCTGTTACATCCGATGTTGCAGGCTTTGTTGATTCTGATTATGCTGGTGATTTGGATAGGAGGAGGTCCATATCTGGGTATATCTTCACCATGTGTGCAGGTGCTATATCTTGGAAAGCATCGTTGCAGCCTATTGCAGCCTTATCTACCACAGAAGCTGAATACATTGGTGTTACTGAAGGGGTGAAGGAGGCTACCTGGTTGAGGGGCCTTGTGATCGAGTTCGGAGTCCCACAAGCTACTATTGTGGTATTTTCTGATAGTCAGACTGCCATCCACCTGACTAAAAACGATGCCTATCACTCGAAGACCAAACATATTAGTGTGAAATATCACTACATCAAAGACACAGTTGCTGCAGGAGAAGTAACAGAGAAGAAGGTTCACACGCCAGAAAATCTTGCAGACATGTTAACCAAGCCTCTACCATTGGCTAAGTTCGAGCATTGCTTGGACTTAGTAGGGATCCACAACCACTAAGCGCCCTTCGGGGCATTGCCCCTTTTGGGGGGCGTCACCCTTCAGGGAGCGATGACAGTGATCGAGGGATGGTGTTGGATTTTGGTCCAAGGTGAAGATTGTTGGGTTAATGGCCCAAATCCCTTTTACTGGCTACTTAGAATCTAAGATCATATTGTGTGTTTGAGATCTTCTATATTATGAAAATTATATTATTTTCATATTTTGGGTTGAAGATCTTCATCTTTTTTGGAAAGATGAGGTTTGGTGACCAAGATACCGTGGTAGCTAGGGCTTCCTCATCCTAGCCTTCCTGCCCCTATATAAAGGGGTCATACCTAGGATCTAAAATTAACTTGATCACTCCAGTATTCATAAACACATTGAGAGGTAGAAGTACTTTGTGAGAGATTACAAGAGAGAGGTTGTAATTCTGCTCTTAGATCAAATCACTGTGGTGATTGTGATCGTGTTGTATTCTTCCTACTCATAGTGGATTGTTTTGGTGCTGTCGCCGTCCGTGGTTTTTCCCGCATTGGGTTTTCCACGTTAAATCTCTTGTCTTCTTATTTCTGTTTTTCTTATTCTACTTGAATTTCTGAATCTCTAACTCATTCTATCGCTTCCGCTATTGTTGTTGCTCTAATATTTTCCTAACATATTTTATCTTGAACTTTCTTGATTTATCCCCTTTCCAATATAGGCGGTCTTCTAGTTCATCACCTTGGAGCAGTTTTATCCCCTTTCCAATATAGGTGGTCATCTAGTTCATCACCTTGGAGCAGTTCATATGAAGCTATTTGTTTCAAAACTTCACTTGGCAGAAAGCTAGAAAATTCCTCCCATTTCCACCCTCTTCGAGTATCCCAATAATCTGCAACTAGCGCATCTTGTACACGGGAAGGGACACACATATGCACCACATTCATCAGGGGATGGTCGCCAACCCAAGCATGATAGAGTTTTACACCCATCTGCCATAGCATAACTGACCCTGCTCTTTAGGGTATCTAAATTTTCTACAATGCCCTTCCATGTGACTGAGGCGTTAGATCTTGCCGATATGCTATCAAGATCGTTCCCACCATTGCAATATTTATGATAGATCACTCAAGACCATAGAGATTCCTTTTCATTCATCATCCGCCAACCCAACTTGGTTAAGAAAGCCGAGTTGAGTTGTCTCATTGAGCATAATCCTAATCCACCTTATTCTTTTGGCCTTGTTATGGTATTCTAGGAGACTAGGTGAGGTTTTTGTTCAGTTGAAGTACCCCCCCCAAGAATCGCCTTGTTTTCTGATCAAGTTCATCACATATTGCTCTTGGCAATTTCGTAGTTTGCATAGTATATGCAGGGATGGGGGAAATTGTAGACTGGATAAGGGCGATCCTACCATCCAGCAAAAAGCACTTCATTTTCCACCCTGCAAGCCTCTGTTCCACTCTTTCTACCACTTGCTAATAAGTGGTTTTGGTAACACGTCCATGTATTGTGGGACACCCAAATAGTGTCCCAGGTCGACCATGCTAGTCATACCCAAAATATTGCATACGTCCGCCGCTATATGCTCTTGGGTATTTGGCGAGAATTATACATGTTACTTGGCTATACTAACTTTTTGTCCCGATGCTCTACAAAAACGCTCAAGGCAACCCTTGACAATGTGAGCTTGATCATTTGAAGCTTCAGCAAACAAGATGAGGTCGTCGGCAAATAGTAAACTAGAGATTTTGGGACCAGCTCTGCTTGCTTGAATGGGCTTCCATTGGCTTAGGAAAATGGCCTCCTCAATGAGGTGCACTAGCCGTTCAATACACGCGACAAAAATAGAAGGGGAGAGTGGATCCTCTTGTCAAATGCCTCTCAAGGAGCGAAATTCCGCTGTAGGCTCACCATTCCATAGGACTTTCATAGAACAAGTTGATATACATGACATGATGTAACGCCCTCAGCCCAAGGGCTAGGAGTGTTATCCTTTTTCTTGAAATTCTGGGAATTTAAATTTCGTTGAAAATGCTGTCAGGTGACAGACTATATGAATTTAGCATTTACACTAGAACAACCATCATGTTCAATGCGATGGAGTCACTAAAGTGATGATTTCACTACACCATACAGTAACATGTCATATACAGGAATAGACCTCTTCAATAAAACATGGAATGATAACCATAAGGTGAAACATGTAAATATGTCATGTGAATGGTATACTAATGATGTAGCAATATGTGCTTTGAACTTCACATGCTTGTTTATTAAAGTACAATGTTCTACAATCCGTCATATGGACTGGGATTCTTTATTGACCTGGTTCTTCTGCCAGTTGACAGGGTTTTACAACGTATAACTTCAATTTCTGCCTTTTGGTAGAACAATAAACATTGAATTTGAATTTCTGCCTTTTGGCAGAACAGTAAATATTGTACTTGCATTTCTGCCTTCTGGCAGAACAATAAATATTAAACTGCAATTATTGAACTTGAATTTCTGCCTTTTGGCATAACAGTAAATATTGAACTTGCATTTCTTCCTTCTGGCGAAACAATAAATATTGAACTTGAATTTCTGGCTTTTGGCAAAATAGTAAACATTGAACTTGAATTTCTACCTTCTAGCAGAACAGTAAACATTGAACTTGAATTTCTGCCTTTTGGCAGAACAGTAAATATTGAACTTGCATTTCTGCCTTCTGGCATAACAATAAATATCGAACTTGAAATATCGAACTTGAATTTCTACCTTTTGGTAGAACAGTAAATATTGAACTTGCATTTCTGCCTTTTTGGCAGAATAGTAAATATTGAACTTGCATTTCTGCCTTTTGGCAGAACAATAAACATTGAACTTGAATTTCTGCCTTTGGGCAGAATAGTAAACACTGAAACAATTGATAAAATTTTCATAAACTTACAATAATCAATATATTTTCAATAAACTTCCAATGATCGATAAACTTTCCATAAACCTGCAATAATCAATATATTTTTAATAAACCTTGAATGATCAATAAACTTTCCACAAACTTGCAACAATCAATATATTTTCAATAAACATTGAATGATCGATAAACTTTCCATAAACTTGCAATAATCAATATATTCTCAATAAACCTTCCATGATCGATAAACTTTTCATAAACTTGCACTAATCAATATATTTTCAATAAACCTTAAATGATCGATAAACTTTTCATAAATTTACAATAACCAATATATTTTCAACAAACCTTGAATGATCGATAAATCTTTTTTTAAACTTGCAATAATCAATATATTTTCAATAAACCTTCAATGAT
>JACYFF010019584.1:8932727-8947019 GCA_017589665.1 Selenicereus undatus
AATCAATATATTTTCAATAAACCTTGAATGATCGATAAACTTTTCATGAACTTGCAATAACCAATATATTTTGAATTGGCCTTGAATGGTTGATAAATTTTTCATAAACTTGCAATAACCAATATATTTTCAATAAGCCTTGAATTGTTGATAAACTTTCATAAACTTGCAATAACCAATATATTTTCAATCAACCTTGAATTGTTGATAAACTTTCCATAAACTTGCAATAATCAATATATTTTCAACAAACCTTGAATGATCGATAAATTTTCCATGAACTTGCAATAACCAATATATTTTCAATAAATCTTAAATAATCGATAAACTTTTCATAAACTTGCAATAATCAATATATTTTCAATAAACCTTCAATAACCGATAAACTTTATTCCTCCAATCACTGATAATCAGGTCGAATTTTGAATGAACTATAATCAATAATCAATCAATTTCATTGAAATTAACCATAAATAGGAGGAAGAGGAAGCCTACCTTGTTCCAAACTAAATGACCCAACTCCTAGGCTAATTGGACAGATTAGGGTCAGACGCAAATCCTTGCTTGCTCTGCTGGCCGCTGGGGTTGAGGGGGAAATCACGGTGGGGGTGACGGGTTCCAAACCCTCGTCGCGCCCCTTCCTCCTCCCCCCTCCCTTCAAAGAAGGGGCTTCGGCCCCTGAAATAATAATAATTTCTTTTCTTTTTCCTTTTTTTCTTTTGTTTTGGATAATTACCGCATCACGTCATAATTAATACGAGCTTATCCACTTGTCACATCATCAATAATACGAGCTTATCCACTTGTCAAATCATAATTAATACGACCTTATCCACTCGTCACATCATAATTAATACGAGCTTATCCACTTGTCACTTCATAATTAATTCTCAATGTTCGATTCAATAAATTGCAGAACTAGTCCCAAGGTTCACCACTCCATTTATGTTCGGGAGGTTGCTCAATGTAGTGCCCGATATAATCTTAAAATAAAAAGAATATTCTTTTCAATAAAAACAGCACCTAAGCAGTCATGTCAATGTGATTTCAATTTTTAATAATATAAAATGGCGGAATAGGGGGATAAAATCTCGGGTGTTACACATGACTAACTCAATTAGCTTTTGTGAGAGGCGCATCTCCATTAATGTGTCATGAATGAAGCTGCGTTTTAGCCTATCGTAGGCTTTTTCTAAGTCAATTTTAATGGCCATCCTACCCCTTTTCCCCTTTGTCTGTCTCATGGTTTGAAGGAGTTCCTGCATAATGACTATGTTGTCTCGAATTTGTCTTCCTGGTACAAAGCTGTTGTATTACCACTTTGATTATATAGAATCAAATGAGCTATTAGTATCAATTAAGTTACAAACTCTCGATTACTCACTTTGTGATATTGCAATGCTGAAGCCACTTTTTTTAAAAAGAAATAAAAAATCTCTTCTCTCAACTTTTCCCCACTTTCTGAAAGTATATATAGTTATAAAAAAAACAGTTATAAAGTATACCAATTAGATGGAGTCTAAAATAATTGACACCTATAAGTTCTGACGACAATTCAATGATTTTCACTCATTAGATTGAGCCCCATCGTCATGGATGACATCGGATGGGAGAGGTAGGATTGTAGGAATGATTATCGTCATAAAACTAAAAGATAATTCTTTTTTTCTTCTTTTAATGAAAAGATAAATTGCACCGAAGCTTGCCAACCAATGTTCCGCCGGAGCCGAGCGCGAGAGTGGGTTATGGCCACTTTGGTCTAATCATTGCTCAATATATTTTTATTTCGCGTCATTTAAAAAAAATAACTTCCCAATTTTAATTTGATTTAGACGTGGCCAATATATAAGTTCAATAACCTTTTTTTTGACAGCGTGATTCAAGTATACAGCTTTTTCGGGAACTTTTGGATAAAGCAATAGTTATAGTTAGTCAAGTGTTCATAAGAAAATTTAGGGGGTGAGACTGAGAGTATTCACATTAAACATATTAATTAATCTTATAGCCTGACTCATATGATTGCATATGTGGTTTTTTTTTAATCATTAATTGGGTATAATCTTAGAAAATAAAAGTGTTATAGGTATAGTACAATCAGCTACTAAACACACACCTAAATTAACCACGAATATGAAAAGAAGATAAATTTCTACTAAATTCTAAGAAACAGCTCCTACTTGTCAGCCAACTAAAAGTATCAAATATTATGCTTCAAAGTGCACTAGTAAAGTAATGATTGACATCAAAGATTGTGATATAGGTCATATTCGGCAACAAATTTTTGAGTAGCATTTAATGTTTTGACTACGTTAATACACTAATCAATTAATTTTTAGTATTTGGTAGCCTAACATTTTGACTAGCATTTTAAGTAGCATTTAGCATTTTAAGCAGTATTTTTGAAAAGCTACTAGTATTAACTTTTGGTATTCAGAAGTAGCATTTTATATTTTTAGCCAAAAAATATCCTTTGAAAATTTTATATTTAGAAATTATCTATATCTTTTTATGTCAATTTACATTAATCAACTAACTCAAAAGGTAAATTTATTGAACATTTTTATTTCAACGGCTCATCTAGATAGCTATCTGCTATTAACTATCTAAATAGTTATCTGCTACCTGAACCGCTGTGCGTTACCTAATCAGTTAATTTTACCGAACATAACCATAGTGTTGATAGAAAAGGATGTTATGTTTTTCGACTTTGGTCAAAGATTGGAAATTATTTATCGATTGGGTCTTCTATTGGAGAATTTATTAAGTTGATCATACGAGATGGGCATAAAACAAAAACCTTATTAGGACCAGGGAAAGATTCACAGGTTTCTCATGTTGGGGTTCTTTCATGAAAAAAAGACAATAATACCACTAAACGAAGCGGGTTTTTTTTTGGGGGGGGGGGGGGGTGATAATTACTAGTCAAATAGGTTATACTTTTTATGTGGATCGTGTATTGTGATCACGCAAGATCATTAGGTAAGTTTGGTTGGAACTTATTTAGGTGATAGCTAGGGTTAGTCATTTATCAATGTCCTAGCTAGCTAATGAATTGAGAGGGAGAGCGAGAGAGAGGCGCTTCTAAGATGTTCTTAGCCTCTAGTGGAGAGCAATCAAGGACACACGCATAAGCTTAAGAAAACTTGGCACTTAATAATAGTATATAATCTTGCAAAATAATAAATGTCATATTGTAAGACACTTAAAAAGTGTCTTATTTTATTTAAAATGTATATTATTATGTATTAAATCGAAAAAAATATTATGATTGAATAGTGGACGGATGTCAAAATTTACAAATTGTGTAAAATTATCCTTTATACATAATTTTTCACATTTACAAAATTACACATATAATATGCCTTTGCGAATGGAGTTGATCCGGTTAGGATATCAACTTTTATTTGTTGGCGTAGACGACGAATATTAAAGTTTTATAACTCCTAATAAGTTCTAGTTATTAAAAATTTGGTGATTTTAAATTATAAAACACATTAATTTGAGTTGCGGCAAGACATGTATCTTCGGTAATGTATATATTATACTTGGAAGTATGTACTCTCACTTACCAAGTATACATATTTTTCCAACGTGTATTTGTCGTATAAATAAATTTTAATATGTGGTGCTGATGTGACTTATAGAAACACGTGCTCCTAGGAATATGATATAGGTTTTATGTATCATCAACCCTATAATCTCAATTGGAACTTGTTTCTAATTTACCTAATTATTTGGTGTTAAATGCTATGTGGTGGGAGTAGACGGATTAATGCATATCTCATGAATGCATGATGTCTTTCTTTGCCTAAATCACTGCAATATTTATTGCTAGTACTTGTATTGTACGTATATATATTGCATCATGTGTGACGGTTTTATAAAACGTGGACGATGGGAGGACTACAATTTTCTTTTGTCTTGTATGTTATGGTTGCCTTGGACAAATAAAGAAGAAACAGCATTGAACTAACTAGTACATTGTGAACAAACTTGTAGCCATTTTATGATTTATATATGGTTAAAAATTACGAATCCAAACAATGAGTAAGTAAAAACCCTTCATGAAGTCGGCTCTATTTTTACTCAAAAAGAAAAAATTGGCTGCCCGACCCTATTTCTTCGATATACTTAGCACTCATTTATCTTTGCATAGATCTTAAAAGCTATTTGCACTGTTTTTTCTCTCTTTTTTTTCCCTAAGCAAAACACTTACTCAAAATCGAATTTGTTAGAATCTATTTGTTTCATTCACCACTTTTGGCATTATCTATATCTTAAGCTCGTTTGTGATTATGTTTAACTCGAATCATAAGAATTATGTTTAACTCGAATCTATTTCTTTTCAACTTATTATAGTAATTTATTGCTTATTATTGCTGATGACTGCTTTTCATAACTAAAATTGTGAGTAGAAAATATGGATAAGTGCTGATCAATACTAATGAGTGCTGATGAATGTTGAATGCTAATGATAAGTATTCATGATAAGTTGAAAAGAATAGGTCATACCATATTAAATATGTTGTCTACTCCAGTTTGCTTCAATTTGTTTCAATCTGTTCTAACCTGCTAACTATTAGTCACATCTACTTCAATCGGGCTCAACCTGCTCTAACTTGCTAGAACCTGCTACCAACTATTCGAACCCGCTTGAAATCAATCCAATCGCTAAACAAATATAAAGTTTTTCACATGAATGATAAATTAACTTCTATTGGCGTAGGTAAATCATAATTTTTTTTTCTAAAAAAATAATAACAACAAATTAAGAAAAAGAGAACAATGTGGGCACAACTTTGAAGCTATTATTAAAAATACCTTATTAGCTACAAATTAACAAATTACCCTTGCCCGAGCTGAGATTTACATTGTTGCTCTTCACTTTGAAGATATAAAATCAATCAAAAAATATTGTCACGTATTGGGGTGAAGAAAATTTCAATTTCCATCACTTTTCACTATGGTCAACAATCAAGAGAATGTTTAGAGTTCTAAAGAACATTTGGAAAATATTGAAGGATAGAATGCCTCGAGTTAGTAGAAAAGAAAAATTGATATACTCATATCGGGTTGCGCACTCCGCAACTTTAGCCAAAGCAAGAAAAAAGAATGCCAATTTTGCCTAGACTAACGGATATTGTAACAATCCCCGACATTGGATTGTATGATGAGCAAAAGAAACAAGTAATGAATGAATGTAGGAATGTAATAGCTAACATAATTTCATCATCGATAAACAACCACTAAATTTCTATATGTAATTTTTTGTTGTAATGAAACATGTTTACCTGGTTGCAATGGATTATTACTTTTTCTTGACATGATAAAAATGTTATTAATTTACGTAATAATGTTTGCAATCATGTTCAACTCATCGTTGCAAAACCTTTTTAAATGTAAAATAGTATTACAAAAATAAAATGTTATTTCACAAAACCATTGAAAATCGCTCGAAAATGTTCAAGAACATTCTAAAACACTCCATATGCTTCCAAACTGCTCCAATCTACTCTGTAACGAACATGCCTAATGTCTTTAAGATTTTTCTTTTCTTGATTGATTGTTATCGATTTCATGAAAGCAAAAGAGAATAATTATCATTAATTTTTCAAAAAGAAAAGTAAGTGACATTTATATACAGTTAATATCAACAAATTATAAAATTACTGTGCTCAAGTGCATAAATCTCAATATTAACAGCCCCGACATATTGAATATTGCTTTGATCACTTCACAACCCCTCATCCCATTATGAAACTTCGGCCAGTCTTTTTCCGTCCACATTTCATACTTTGTCCCATCAAACAAATCTAAAGTTGGGCAAAGTTGATCCGACACGATTACCAACCTAAAACCAATTCGAAGTTAAGTAAATTTGGATATATATTTTCAAATTTAATTAAATAGGTTGACACGTTAAGCACGTTTAATTAAATGAGTTAGGTTCATGTCGAGATTCTCGACACGAAAAAGTACCTATTTAACTCGTTTAATTAAATGGATTGAAAAGTCAACTCATTTTTTCATTTATCATTTATTCGTTTACCTTTTTATTTGATAATCAAGAATAGAAATTTTTTTTAAATGTGAATTATGATGAATCGGGAGAGTTTTAGAGAATAATTGTTTGGTATGATATGTAAACTTAATTTTTAACGCTATATAATCACGTATTAGTTAAAAATATTAAATATGTAAATGGGTAATTAGGCGACTGAATTCAACTTTTTAATCTTAAATAGGTTAAGCGGATCAACCCATTTGAAAATTAGTTGAGTACAGGTTAAGGTTTTTCAACGTGTTCAATAAACGGGTTAGGTTCAAGTCGATGAATGCTCAACCAATTTAAGTTTAATACGAGTACTAACTCGACCTGACATGACCTACATTTATAAGAGTAGCACTTGATTTTCTAGTGAAAACACCAGCATCTAGGCATTTTGGCTATTGCCTAGGCCAAATAAGAATGCATGTGACATTGGACCTTGAGAGATACATACCTATGAAAAAAATAGGTGGTTGTAAATATCGAACCCAAATGTAGAACAAAGAACACGTCTAGTATCTAGAACTGTGAAGTTTTGGGCAGTGTTTGGCTCGTCTAATTTGGGAGCCAGATGCTCCATTATATAGAAGTAAAATTACACTAATTTTACATCATAGTCCTTATTCTCTGTTACACCCCTTAATCTATAATGTGAGGGAACAAATGGACATATTGGATTTCAAAAAAGAAAACTGACTGTTTTTGGTAAAAATATCAGCTAGCGAAAACTTAGTAGGAACATATATGCGCAATAGCATCACGATCAGCTATATGCTCACGAACAAAGTGATAATCAACATCAATGTGTTTGGTGTGGTCATGGTGACTGACTAGTAGTAAGATATGTGACACTGATATTGTCACACATCCCAGGGGTTGGTGTAGTCAGCACAATTCCAATGTCAACAAGAAATTTTTGAATCCAAATGGTTTCAGTAACTGTATAGGTGATGGCTTGATGCTCAGCCTCAGATGATTAAGAAACCGTAGGTTGCTTTTTAGAGTACCAAGCTATAAGATTGGGCCCGCAGCCAACCCAATCAATAACAGAATAGGCAACAATCAGAGACAGAGAAGCAGCGGGTTGAATGCGGGTCCCATCAGTTAAGGTGTCCTGTAAGTACTTGCAAATGCTCTTCATAGCAAAAAGATGAGTAATAGAAAAATGCTCTTCATGGTCAAATATTGCAACGCACTTAGCATGCTTTTGTACTTTGTAGGATCTGTAAGTAACTCACCATCTAAGAGATTTTGAGGACGGTCTTGGAAACCATAAGAGTGCGAATAGGTTTGCAGGCATGAAGATGAAATTTAAGAAGAAGATCAGAGATGTATTTATACTGAGACAAAAACAAACCCGAAGGAGAAGAAGTTACATGCACTCGCAAAAAATAGTGAAGATCTCCCAAATATTTCATAGCAAATTACTGAGAAACAATGCTAATAAAGGAAAAAAGAAGGGAGATGGAGCTACCAATCAGAATAATTCCATCAACATAAAGGAGAAGAATGAGAATATGTGAGTTATGGCAAAAAATAAACATGGACAGATGAGATTAGGTACAAGTAAACCATGTATGAGCAAAAACTACTAAAGCGACGAAACCATGCCCCAAGAGCTTGTTTCAAGTCATAGATAGCATTTTTGAGATGACACGTGTTTGGGGAAACAGTTATCAATGAAACTAGGTGGTTGTCGCATGTAAGCTTTTTCAATGAGAATGTCATGAAGAAATGCATCTTGACATCACGTTGATGAATAGGCCAGTGATTGGTAACAACAATAGATTGAATAAGATGAATGGTGGAAAGACATACAACAGGAGCAAAAGTATTATGGAAATCAATACTTGCTTGCTAATGATTACCTACAACAACTAGTATTGCTTTGTAACGTTCCAGAGAACCGTCAGAATTGTATTTTATCCTAAAAGTCCACTTGCTCGCCACCAGATTATGAGCATTTATAGGTGGTATGAGTTCCAATGTGTCATTAGAAATTAAAGCTTCCAACTCAGTAACCATTGTCGCTTTCCACTTAGGATTAAAAATAGCTCTGGCTCAATCATCGGGTCGGAATTCGCGTGGCTCTGGCTCTTTATTGACTCTTACAACCCTAGCTTTGGCATCTCCCTCGTGACGCTTGCTCTCCCTCACTCTCTCCCTCCTCGACGCCGGTCGGTGTGTTGCCACTAGCTACTTTGACTGTGGTCAAGCGTTGGGTCCTTCTCGAATTCGTGTGGCCTCTCTCTCGACTCCAACCTCGCGGCTCTGGCTGACTGGCTCTCCCTCCTCAATGCCTGCTCTCCCTCGCTCTCCCTTCTCGGGATCGGCCAGTGCTTGACAGGTAATATGCTCTCCCTTTGCTTCTCGATCTCGACTTTCTCACTCTCACTCTCACTCTCATCTCTCAAGCCTCATGGACTCAACCTCACTCAGGGCACCGTTGACTACTGTGACTGCTGGTGGAGTGGTGGTGCGACTAGGCGGTGGGCTAGTGTTGTGGGCAAAACCGAGTGCCTCTGTAAGTGTCTGGTTGCTGTGCTTGCTTGAATAATATTTCTTGCTAAAATTGGTTAGTTACCTAGATTCCTTGATTAATTGTTAATTTAGATTAAGTTTGAAATTTCAATTAACTTTGCTTGCTTCAGCATTCAATTGGTTGGTTGATGTTTGAACTTTGGGTTTGTTAATGTCAACTTGCTGTTGCAATTTGATGTGTATTGCGATGAATTTGATTCCGGGGATGACTAGTTGTGCCACTTGTGCGTTGGACTTTGGTTGGTTTTTTTTTGTTATTATGTGAACTATTTATTTGTCTTTTTGTTGTTGACATTAACTTTATTAAACATTAGTTTGTGGTACTTGTAGACAACAATTGTGGGATTATTCAATTCGTTATTGTGTTTGTGTATGAATGAGTGGAAAACTTGAGCCTTAAATACTCAAATTGATGTTTATGTTGTGCTTTATTGCGTTGTATATAACGATATAGTGAACTTTGAAAAAAAAACAAACAAATATATGTAAAAAAAATTTCCATGTTCAATCGGGTTGTACCGATGTAACCCAATTTGACGGTAAACCGGGTTAACCGGTCTAACCCTATTTAAAAGGTCCAACTGGTTGAACCATCGAACTGTTCGATTGACTGGTTCGATCATCGGGTCGGTTTTCTCAATATTGACTTACATAGTGAAGATATAAAGAACATGATCCGACTTTCATATAAGAAATCATTAAAAGTAAATACTTCCAAAGGATCTGAATGGACCTTAAATGCCCTTGAACAAAAAGCAAAATATCATCAGCAAATGTCAAATAAACTAGTTTAAATCTAGCACACTCGCGGTCTATATTATTTGTTGTTAATAACAAAACTAAATAATATTTGGATATTGCAATAGATTGTATACTACAACTGCGATGATATTTTATATATTTTCAATCCCAATTCCAATCTCAATTATAAAATCATTGGTATCAAAATTTCCCATTTTCCACTTCAATAGAATCAATTCAATGCAAGTGGAATAGTGGCTTACACTTCCAAACATTTAAAAAAACAAACAAAAAAGGGAAAGTATGGACTAATTTTACACACTCCAAAACCGAGAACAATTAAGAAGTGAATTCCTAAGAGAGAAAAGGCAATTACGAAAGATACTAATTAATTTTAATTTTTGGAGAAAGATAGTAATTAATTTTGGTTCCCCTACTATAGGAAGTAGAATTTTTTAAGAAAGCCTAGGCTGCGTATTTCCCGAGTGGGCAATATAGGCTTGGAAAAGGCTACATTGGTCTGAACCATCCTAGTGGGGTCCATGGATCAGATGCCCACTTTAGCATATGCGGCCCAAAGGATCAATGCATTAATGAGCACTCCCAATAGTGAGCTAATTTTTTTTATTTAGTAGTGGAGTCTGTCTTTGCCACATCATCTATTTTTCTAACTTGTTGATTCATAATTCTCACTTTTTTTAATGGAAGGCTCACCACTTTGGCTCATTAAATAAAATAATATATATAGATCAACTTTACAACACACAACCTTCTTTTTTAAATTAAAAAAAAGAGGAAAAACCAATTAAAATTTTTTTTAAAAAAATGCATGACCCTGGTTTGGGCTCATGAGTCTGACTCGCGAGCCACTAAGCGGCTCGCCCATTGCAGGAGGCATGAGTGGCGCAAAATCTCGCAAGTTTCAATTTTGATTCATGAGCCAACCACCGAAAGTGCTCGAAAAAACCACACACTTCTTTTTTCGCGTCAACAATACCTACCTTTTTTATTTAAAAAATATTTGTTGGTTCAAAGAATTTTCCCAAAAAAATGATTAAAAAAAGGCCGATGAATTGCTTGGGTTTTACTTTTTTGAGGGGGGTGGGTGGGGATAATTGTTTTCTTAAATTTTTAAGGAAATATGTAGGCGAGTTTAAAGATTGGAATTCAAAACTCTAGAACTAATATTTTGATATTTGAAACAGCAAAATTAGTTAGTATCTTGTTTCTGTAAGTAAACAAGGACCAATGTTTTAAACAAAAGATTTAGTTAGAACGTACAAAATTTTAAGTGTACTTTTAACATAATAGAGATCAAGCAATTCATAAATTTTTTTACTGGATACAAAATACAAAAATCTCAATTGACTTCTTTGTTCACTAACGCGATGTAATTTTGATAGATACACGTCTAATGTTGGTTACGTTTTTATTTAGCTACATTGTTTTAGCTACTCGTATAATTTGTTTTTCATTATCAGGGAAACAAATGTTTGGCGTAAATATAATTTTAGCTGATGTAACAAGACATGTTTTAGCAAAGAAGTAGGCCACCTTGAAAATATTTGTGAAATTTTCTTTTCAATTTTATGAAATTGCATAATAATATTTAAAAATAATAATATTTAAAAATGCTAAAAACAAAAAGAAAAACCAAAGAAACCACAAAGTACATAGTGCGAGATAATAATCACTACTAGTAAGTCGAAGTGACTAGTGATTAGGTTTCATTTATTTATTGTCTCATTAGATGGCATGATATTTTTATTTTCTTTAATTTTCTCTTTTCGAAAATTACAACATGTTATTATACTACATGAGTATATTATCTTTCTGTGTTGCGCACCTTTTTTTCTTAGCTACGTGGGTGCCTCTTCTAATATGCTTTGTGAATTGTGCAAAAATTGCTTACATCCTCCTTTTCTTTCCACATACATAGATTCTCAAATTGAATGTAATATCCAATTTTTGATTTTATATTTATAGCAGCTTTTTTTTGTTGTGGTGTCATATTTATTTATAGTAGCTTTACATAATAAAATTACTAATTTATTTCCCACACCTATCTATGATTGCAACACTGGAAGTCTTTGGGGGCACACCACTTGGTGGTGCAACGTACCCATTCATTCAATTTTCACTTTTTCCTTTTTCATCTTCATTGGATTTTGGATTATCATATACTATTGGTACGAAGATCCTATTCTCTTTAACTTATTTTGTCTGAATTTATTCTAAATTTAACTTATCTCAACTTATTTTGAACTTATTTGTTGAACTTATTAAGAATAAATCTATAAACTTATTTGCTGAACTTATTCTAAACTTATTTGTTGAACTTATTATGAACTTATTTACTGAACTTATTCTGAATTAAACTTATCTAAACTTATTCTTCAAAAAATAAGTCGAAAAAAACAGGGGCCTACGCCCACATGAATCTGATAATGACCCTTTGATGGAATAATTGATTTTTTTTTTCTTTTTCCTTTTCTTTTATTTTTTGATTACTTTCTCAAGGTTTCTATCACAGTCTTAGTGAATGTTTCTATCATGCATAGAAAATTATAGTACTTACCAATGTTCGGGTTACAGATATGTAAAAACCAGCATTTCATTCTAGATTAAGATCTTTCTTCATTATTGGAGGGCTGTCCCACGATTAGGCAAGATTTTAAGATGCTAATAATGAAGTCAATCTAATATTATCTTTTTAAAATCCAGGAAAGATAAGAATCACAATGTGATATTGTTTTCCTCCACTTCTCATATGTCCTCAGCCTGAACACTTTTTGTAGACCATTGGTTTCATTTACAATATAATCAGTATGATAACAGTTGGAAAGAAAATATAGGAATAAATAAGATAAAAAAATTAATCATTTATTTTACGAGTACCATAAGTTTTAAAGAAAAGAACTTAATGAATAGATAACAGTTTTTGATATAAATTCACGTACTTTCCTACTAAGTTCGCTGGATTTGATTGGAAAGAAAATTTAAGATTTGATAAGTGCTTTATTTCATTTCTTTGAAATTTTATGTGCTAACCAAAAATGAAACATTTATAAAATATTAATAAAACCACATCAAATTGACATTAATAAATTACAATTATAAAAAAATAAAAAATCTCATCATGTAAATAGTGAAATCCTAACAATAAAGATTCAAAACAACCAAACATAACAAGTTGGCATACTTTTTATGTAACTTTTTTCGATGTAAATATAAGATCAACCAAAAAAGGTATTATTTCTTATTAGTTTTGTCGTAATAAACCAATAAGAGTTAGTTTATTTCCTTTTTTCCCATCTCCTATTGATCTCTTTGCCATATATATGGATAAATTGTCAGCAACAAATTATTTTAGATATAATATGTATCATGCTATTGGAGGGTTCTTCGCATCCCTTATTCTTTTATATTTTGGCATTAATTTTTTCAACCTTGGCTTTTTTTGCTTAAATTTTACCATCCTTACGTTTGACAAACTACAATGCATAATAGTTAATTATCCCGTACCCACTATTTATCACTGTCACTTCTTTAGTTGACCTGAATTGTTCAATCACATATATACATTACAGGCAATTAAGGATGGGAATAACCTCTCATTATATTGTACTATAGGAATAATACGCATTTTTATTGCACAAATTTATCAAAAAATTAACAGGTCATATTAAAAGAAAAACATTTTGATTGGATGAAAATGGTAAAATTTAAGTGAAAACGGTCACGGTTTAAAAAATTAATGGAAAAAATCTCAAGACCAAGGGATGCAAATAACCCTACTCTTGGATAACACCATAAGCATCAAACAAGACAAAATGATTTACGTGTAATGGTTTGTTTGGTTCTATATAATCGAAGTGGTAATGCAATCAAAATGGTAATGGTGATTCCATTACCATGTTTGGTTACCATTAAGTAATGTAGTCAAGATTGCATTGTAATTACATTTACCTCAATCTATGCAATTACAATTACTTGACTTTTCCTCAACAATTTTGATTGCATACCTTTGAATCAAAATCTATCCAACTATAAGTTATTATATTTGGGAACTTTCTCTCTCTTATCTCCATTGTCTCTCCTCTATTTCCCCTCTCTTATTAGTTTGACACCATTTTTTTAAAGGTTTGAAGCTCCACTCACCCCTCTCTCTCTCCTGTCCATATTAGATAAAATTTAACTTAGACCATGATCGTATTACTGTAACTGTATTTTTGTACCTTCTAGACATAATGTCTCTCTCTCTCTCTCACGTCGTCGTCATCATCATCATCATTTTCGCTCTACTTGGTAAACTTGAACAATATTACATTATTGTAATCTATAAGAAATAGAGTGATGTAATTCTCATGCGAAATATCGTAATCATGATGATAAAATATTTGATGATATTTATCAATGAAGCTACAAATAATTAAAATAGTCAAAAACAAAATGCGAATTGAATTGCAAGTACTTCACGTCACGTGTAAAATTAAGTATTGTTTGTAGATGAATTCATTCCATTACACTTGTAAAGACTTTGTAACCAAACATTGTAATGCAATTATTATCCCATTCCATTACACTAACAATTGCATTAGATGGTTGATTCCATTGCATAGTGATTGCATTACTTTCAACCAAATGCTACAGTAGTACAATCTTGTTGGCGCTTGGATAATTAGATATTTGTCTCTCTCTCACCCTTAGATATTTCACTCTCTCTTTCTTCTCACCCTTCTTCTTTCCTGTAAAAAAATTTGCCCACCACCGCTTAGGCCATGTTCTTTTCGTCAGTAAATTTTAGTTTATTAACTTCAACTTATTTTAATCCACTTCACAAACTTTAATTAAAAAAAATATCAATTTCAACGCACTGCAACCCACGTTAATTAACTTCACCCATTTCTTAACCCTTATTTCCCAACAAAAAGCACATGCCTTAAATTGTATTAGAGAGG
>JACYFF010019584.1:8962277-9025010 GCA_017589665.1 Selenicereus undatus
TAAAAGTTATGTGCATAAGTAAACTTTTACCAAATAGTTTTGTCAAAAACAACTAATTTCATCAAGCACTTTTTTCAGAAACAAATAATATAATTAGTTAAATCAAACAGCTAATACAATCCGCTAACAACTAGCAGTTGATTGCCCAATAGAACCTTTGTTTAGGTGATTTGGACTTATTGGTGGTTATGCTCCGTTTAGTTTAGGGATGGCAAAAAGTTGGGGAATACCCGTCCCCGCTGGGGCCCCGCCCCGAAGTGGGGGAAAATCCCCGTTACCGACGGGGACGGGGACGGGGACGGGGAGGAAAATTAATCCCCGCTCGGGGATGGGGACGGGGACGGGGACATAGTTCAACCCGTCCCCGTCCCCATTTCCCCGCCGGGGATTTTGCCCCGTTCCCATCCCCGTCCGCAATTCCCCGATTGGGGAAAAATCCCCGCTTCCGCCCCCAATTTTAATTAAAATTACAAAAATAACTTTATTTTCAAAATTTTTAAATGAAACAACTAAGTTTATATATGTAATTTCTTTATAAAAATCCTAGGTATATATTGAATTTTGTACTCATGGCCGTAAAGAATTTAGAAGGTAGGGAAAAATCAGCGGGTAAAAATCCCCGTTGGGGCCCCGACGGGGATTAAATCCCCGTTGGGGATGGAGACGGGGGGGAATTTTTTCCCCGCAGCGGGGAACGGGGCGGGGACGGGGGGCGGGGATTCCAACGGGGACGGGGACGGGGAATATACTCCCCGTCCCTAACCCGCCCCGTTGCCATCCCTAGTTTAGTTATGTCAGTGGTTGTGAGATGGTTTGGCAGTTATCCGCTATGTGTATTGTTGGATCATCTTCTCAACTTCTTTGAAGCTTATCAATAATTTTTTTTTTATAAAAAAAAGTGCGTAGCGTAGGGGAAAAAAGCTATCTACGTTGGAACTAGTACTCTAGAAAAACACTTTTATAGGAAATATGATTTTTAAACTAGAGTCCTTAAAATAAACTATCCATAAATTTTTAGTAAAAAATAGAGAATGCCCTAAACTTTAAAATTAAAGCAAATGCCCTTTGACTAATTAAATACGTTTTCTTTTTTACATTATATAGTAGTTGATAGTTGTTGACACACTACTAAAAAAGCGCGGAATAACGACGGAAATTGGCAATGGATTTAGATCCGTATAAGATAGCGTTGGAATTGATGACGGATAATGTACATCTAAAATATATCATCTTTGGCGACGGAAGTAGCGGTGGAATACCTCATCCGTCGTTGATTTGTTCAAAGTGGCAACGAAATTCGCCAAGGCAATTTTAAGTTTTTTTAAAACACCCAGGTACAATTTTTTTTTAAATTAGAACTGGTGACGGAAATTTCCTGTGTCAGTCCGTCGTCAGCTTTTAAAAAAAAAACCAGATCTGGTTCTTTCTCATTTGCTATTCAGAGAGAGAGAGAGAGAAAAAGGCGAGAGCCAGAGCCGTCCACTTGTGAGCCAACCGCCGACCACCGGCCTTCGCCACCGTCGCCAGCCGCCCGCCACCACCGCCTGTCTCTGCCTGCCGCGAAAACCACGCTCCTTTAGGTTGGTTGTTTCTTCCACAACTTGTAGTTGTAATTTTTTGAGATTTTGGTATTTCATTGTTAAAATTTCATAATTACTTAATTTTTAATTGTGAAGTTTGTGTGAAGTTGTTACTTCAATTTGCTTCAATATGTTGCTCAATGTAATTTAGGGTTTGGGTTTGGTAATTTTACTGAAAATGTGATATGTTGGTGGAATGAAATGCTACCGTTTGAATGGATTATTAGTTTTGTGAAATTTGTAATAATAGAAATTTATTTGTTGAAGTTTAGAAGTGAATGTATAAAATTATTGGGGTTTATATGTCGAATATGAAATTAGGTGGAGTTAAAATGAATAATTTATGTAAATAGGCATGATTTAAAGAAATAGTTGTTAATATTGGATGATGTATCTTAATGAGATTGTTGGCATAAAGGTGAAACTATAATGTGGGTTGGATGCTGATGTGAAATTACTGGAACATGAATACGGAAAAAGTTTCATGTATGTATGTTGGCGTATATGTTTACATATTGAATTATGTAGCTTACACAAAGCATGTTTCTAATGATATATATAGGAAAATGGATGCACTTATATGTGTTTTTGTGGATTAGTTAATGTTGTGTTTGAATATTAAAATATGTGTAATATATAATCGAAAATTTTATATAATTAGAATTATATAAATCAGAATTATATAAATTAAAATTAATACTAATCTGAAAAATTTCATGAATATTGTTGTTTTAGAAGAAAACGAATGGTCCTCCACATCGGTCATGTATGTATAATAGATTATTGCCTGATCGTAATGGTTATACGCAAGAATTTCTAAATGGAGTAAATGAATTTGATGCATTTGCACATAGCCAGCCAGAGTTCCAAGGTCGGGGAAAATATAGATGTCCATGTGCGAAGTGTAAAAAAAGATTGTACTTAACTTCGGATGAAGTAAAGATGCACCTTATGTGTAAGGGTTTTGTGAAAGGATATTAGCATTGGATAAGCCATGGAGAAGTAGAACCTGAACAGTATGATTTTGGATATTTTTCTACGATTGAAATGGTCGAAGCTGGCGGTTCAACTCATACTATTCATGACTACAATGAACGCTACGTAGATAGTATGGAGTATATGGTTGGTGATGCCATATTGGCAAATCAAAATGTGAGGGATGAAGAGCCAAGCACTTGTGAAGAACCACTCTATAAAATGGTTCAAGCTGCTCAACAACCCTTATATGACGGTTGTTCTACACACAGTGAGCTATTTTCTACTATTCGGCTATTGAGTATCAAGTTTGATTATAACATGGCACAAAACTGTTTCAATGAAATTGTTTAGTTAATGAAGGAGATGTGTCCACCTAACAACCGTGTGCCGAACAACTATGGCTAGATGAAGAAGGTTGTTAAAGATCTCGGTGTTTTATGTCATCCATCAGATGGGGCAACGTGGAAACATTTTGATAGCCAGTACCATGATTTTGCTGCAGATCCTCGAAATGTTAGGCTTGGGTCATGTACTGATGGATTTAACCTTACACTTTGTCTTCAAGATCTTATTTCATTTGGCTGATGGTGGTTACACCTTATAACCTTCCCCCTTAAATGTGTATGACCACACCATTTATGTTCCGCACTTGTGTAATCCCTGGCCCTAAAAATCCCAATAATAAAATAGATGTATATTTACAACCTCTTATTGATGAGTTAAAACAGCTGTAGGATGTTGGAATTGAAACGTACGACATATCTACGGGGAAGACATTTCAAATGAATGCTGCACCTATGCAGACCATCAGTGATTTCTCGGCATATGGAATGCTGTTTGGGTAGAGCACTAATGGGCATTTCTCTTATACAATATGTATGGAACAACAAAAGGCTTTGAGACTCAACAATAGAGGCAAATTCTCGTGGTTTGATTGTCATCGGTGTTTCTTGCCAAGGACTCATGCATTTAGAAGAAATATAACTTCATTTAGAAAAGGAAGAACTGTTACAGAGGGCCCTCCTTGATACCTTCTTGGGGAACATCTTTATGCTAAAGTGGAACACTACCCAATGGTAAAGACAGACGGTGACTTCCAAATACTAGGATTTAAGAAAAATGAGCATAACTGGACAAAAAAGAGCATATTCTGGAAGTTGTCTTACTGGCAACATCAGTTGCTCTGCCATAATTTGGATGTGATGCACATAGAAACAAACTTCTTCGAAAACATCATTAACACTACTATGGATGTTCCTGGAAAAACAAAGGACAATGTCAAATCAAGAATGGATGCCACAGATATATGTGATAGGGAAGAATACATTTGCAACTAGGCCTAAGCGGTAAAACCATTAAACCAAAAGCGAAGTTCTTTCTTGCAATGGATAAAAGAAGAGAGCTGTGTGAATGGGTAAAGAGGCTTAACATGCATGACGGATACTGCTCTAATTTGAGGAATATTGTGGACCCCAATGAAACAAAGTTCAACAGTATGAAAAGTCATGATTGCCATATATTTATAGAGAATCTACTTCCGATTGCATTTGGTGCTCTTTCAAATGATGTGTTAAGACCTCTCATTGAAATAAGTCAGTTTTTTAAGAACTTGTGCTCTAGAACACTGCAAGAGAATGTGCTTGAGGAAATGCATCGAAATATTGCCATTACTCTCTATAAGTTGGAGACGATATTTCCTCCAGGATTCTTCAATGTAATAGAGAACTTACCGGTACACTTGACAGAGGTGGTCCTGTGCAGTACCGATGGATGCGTCCATTTGAGAGGTAAAATAGATTATATTAGATGAAAAGGATTTAAACAAGTAAACTATGCAATCACTTAAAAGTGATTGGTTAGTTTTATTTCGTTAGGTACTTGGGTCGTTTAAAGAAAAAGATTAAACAACAAGTATATCCTGAAGGTTCAATCACATAAGTTTATTTAGAAGCTAAAATGCCGTTTTCTGCCTCCTGTTACTTCGGCCCTAATGTGCCCTCCATGCGCAATAGATGTCAAAGGAATTAGGATGGCGATGAACATAATAACCATGCTCCAACACTCTCTGTGTTTGAGCCGCAAGGAAGCATTATTGGGAAGGAAAGATCAAGATATTTCACAAATGCTGAATATATTGCTACTCATCTTCATGTGGCATTAAATTGCGATGAAGTTAAACCTTATATTGGATGAGTGCTACCTTTCAATAACAGAATTTGCATTGAGTATATGCTTGAAAAAAAATTGTGCATTTACATTGTGTACAAAATGTCGCAGAATTTTCACAGAATGGATCCGAACTGCACATACCAATGTTTTGATGCTGATGTTGATACCATCATTGAAACTAGGGTTGTTCATTACTTGGTCCAGAACCGAACCAGACCGAAGACCGGCTTGGACCGGACTGGACCGCACAAATTCGGTCCGGTCTGCGGTCCTTGGGTTGGCCTTGTTAGGTCTTCAATCCTGTCCCGGTCTGGACCGGGCGGTCCGAAGGACCGGACCATGGATCGGGAAGCCAATTAAGATTCAGGCTTAATAGGCTTGTAATACGTGGGTTTATTGGGCTTTAACGCATGCTTCAGGTCATGTGCATGGTTCACCAAAGTCCAAAGGCAATCACCAATCAGTTATCAGTGCAATCACGTTCACGATTCAACAACCCCAGTTTGCCCCTTGGCTGGTTCACGACTTCACATTCTGTACAACAGCCGCCACTCGCCAACCCCTTCTCTTTCTTCTCTCCCTTCGACCTTCTGTCCCTCTCTCTCTCTCTATGACTCTGCACTGTAGTTTGTCAGTTCCACCGGCAGTCCCACACTTAGCAAAGGCCGTGAGCCCCCGTTCCCTTCAATATAAGTTTAAGGTATTCTTTCACAGTTTCACTACTATTTTGCTGCTCGTCTGCTTCACTAGTTTGCTAGGGGTTGGAGCCTGGGTAATGAACTATCAAATATGAATTACTATCATAGTGTCACTATGATATCATGATGGTGATATGATCAATATATGATGATAATGTCATAATGATGATACTATAATGATATCAAATATCAATTACTAATGATGATGATATTAATATTCAATTACTGTCAAAGTGTCACTGATTATATGATAAGTAATTAAGTATTATCTTTCAAGTTCTGAAAAATATTATAGTTCTTATTTTATCATAACTTGGTGTCATACTATCATGGCTGCTTGTTGCCTTGCCAAAATCTGGTGGAAGGTCCACGCTTCTTCATGACTCATGAGAAAACTTTTACAAGGAAGTATTTACAGTTTACTGTTGCTTTCTAAGGGAAAAGTATTTGACCACTAAAGTTTGTTTAAAGTGTGTATTCTTTTTAAAAAGGAATTAATTTTGGTGCTTTTTTTTTAAAGAGTGTATTTTGATTTTCTTTGTTTGTTTTTCTACAACTATTTTCATTGAATTCTCATAATTCATAAATGATCATTATACATTGATATTCATTATTCAATTTTTGACAATGATCGGTGATGATATGATAAATTAATCATAATGACTAATGAGTGATAACTGTGATGTCGATATGATAATGATGATGACTTAAGAAACTTTCCTTTTTCTAGGTGTGATATTTAAGCTCAATTCTCGATTTGATTAGTCATCACGGAGTCTCCTACGGCTTGTTCTCGAAATGTAAGTTTTGTATTTTTATTTCTTAAATTAACATGATCTTATATATAGGTTGTTATGATGTTATCTACTTATATATATTTTTTAATTGCTTATCAATGCTTGATGTCGAGCTCCAAATCCAAAAAGAGAAGTAGTTTGATAATGGAAGAATCGTTTGACATGGACGCTGATCCAAGTGAGCACCAACCTAATGATCCTATTGAAATTGAGGAGGAAGAAGAGCAAACTCAAAGAGCAACAAAAAGCATGACCAAGGGAAAACAAGTAGCTAGAAAGTCTACTGAAAGGTCAGAGTGTTGGGATCATTTCGAAGAGATCAAAGAGAACGGTAAAAGAGTGGCCGGTAAGTGCAACTACTGTGGTAAAATATATAGGGCTGAGTCCACTAAGAATGGTATGAAGAACTTGAAAAATCATTTTCCAAAGTGTCATGAAAACCCGAACAATAAAAGCAAACAGACACAAAGTCAGCTAGTTTTTGAAAAGGATCCAAACAATGAGGGAGAAGCTAGATTGAAGTCATGGGTGTTGAATCCTCATGAGGCAAGGGAGTCTATAGCTAAAATGATCATAATTGATGAGTTGCCCTTCAGATTTGTTGAAAATGTGGGATTTAAGCTCATGATGTCTGTTGGTTGTCCTTCACTTAACATGCCTTCACGCATTACCATTGCAAGAGACATTTATCACATATATGTAGATGAAAGGGTGAAATTGAAAGAATTTCTTATACATTCATGTCAAAGGGTGTGTGTGACAACAGACACATGGACTTCACTTTAGAGAATTAACTACATGGTTATAACTGCCCACTTTGTTGATAATGATTGGAAATTGCATAAGAAAATATTGAATTTTTGTGCAATTTCAAGTCATAAAGGTGATGATATTGCTCTTGTTCTTTAAAGAAATGGCTAAGAGAATGAGGATGAAATATGATAAGTACTATGGCACACCTGAGAAAATGAACCATTTGGTGTATATTGCTCCCATCTTTGATCCTAGGTACAAGTTGGCGGGTCTTGAGGTCTCTCTTTGTGATTTGTTTGGTGAAGTACAAGGTGCTGCTATAGTTTTGAAAGTGAGAGAGAAATTAGAAGCTTTATTTGATGAGTATTGGCAATTATACAAGCCCTTGGCTCCTCAAAGTGGGCAAAATAGTGGGGCACAAGCTGAAGTTGAGAAGGGTAATGTATCTAGTGGAGCTGCCTCTTATGCACAACAATTAAGAAAGAAGTTAAAGGGGTCAGATCGAGGAAGATGAGTCATCAAGACAGAGTTACAAAAGTACCTAAATGAGGGACTTGAAGAGGATGAAGTAGGGGATGATGTGTTGGGATGGTAGAAAGTACATGGTCCTAGATATCTTGTGATTGCTCGTATGGCTCGTGATGTATTGGCCATCCCTGCTTCAACAGTTGCATCGGAGTCAGCATTCAGTATAGGAGGACATACTCTTGATTCATTTAGAACTTCTTTATCTCCAAAGGTAATTGACTTAATTAGTGTACTTCTTTGTATTATATTATAAATTTATACATTATTTATCTGTTGTTAACTTATGAATTTTGTTCGGTTTGATTGTGCAAAAGATGGTCCAAGCGCTTATATGCTCACAAGATTGGCTTAGGTGCACAAGATTGGCTTAGACCAAGTAATATATTAGATATGGATGACTACTTCGATGAATTACGGGACCTAGACAAGGGTATAATTCAAGTTTTCATTCCTTTTTTAATTTTGTTTATTTACGTCATATGATTACATTTTCTAACTTTAATTTTTTGTTCTTTTTGTTTTGTTTATTTTAGATCTTGGCAAATTGAGTCTTAAGGATAATGTGATTGATGTTGGTGATACTTTGAACATTTAATATTGTGAGGTAACGTTTCTTTTTTTTATTGTGTTTATTTTACATTATATTATTGTTATCATAATTATTTATCTTTAATAGATTAGTTGTTGGTTTTTATATTTACTAACTTGATCTTTTATTTATTTTATTTCATCTACTACTAGACCAATTAGTTGAACATTCAAGAGAAGATTGTAATATTGCAAGGAAATTCTTCACCAAATCCAAGATATTGGTTTCAGCTTCAAGTTTGGAAGTCACATTGGGTTCATGGGTTGATTCACTTGATTGGTTGAAGATTGAATACCTTTGAATATTTGATAAAACACTTCAAACTTTGGTTATGTAATTAACTTTGTTGCCTAGTTGGTTATGTATTAAACTTTTGTTTTAAGAGTTTCTCTAGATTTATGTTTTGATTATGTAATTAACTTCTAATCCCATTATCCCAATTCTCAAATCATTGAAATGATTGAATGATACAATGGTTTATTGGTTTAAGAAATAGTCAAATTGTCCAACCAAATAAGTGATATGTCACGAGCCCAAGTAAATAAAAACATGCTAAACAATTGCTGCAGTGCTGTCAGCTAGTCAGTAGGATCGGCCCATTCCCTAGCCCAAGAGCAGGAGTGCAGGACCTTGGACTCGGTTCAAAATCGGTCCGGTTTAGGTCCAGTCCGGTTTTGACCGGTCCAGTCTCGGTCCAGACCGATGATGGACCGGCCCGGTCCACGGCCCAAAAATACCAAAACTCGGTCTTCAGTCCAGGCCGGTCCGATCCTGGACCGATGAACAACCCTAATTGACACTCAATTTGCAAATTGGTTTATCAAAATATAAGTAATTGAACTTAGTCACTTCAAATTATTTGGACACCATTACATGCATTGTATTAATGCAAGCCGCATCCTTTGTCGCCTCAGGTCCATTACATTCAACTATTCGACAGTCACAAACATTTGTACTTGACACAATTGGTTGCGAAGTCTAATAGACACGTGTCAACGTGGACTACATGTAGAGTTAATAGATTTAAATTCCACACAGAAGCACGCGGTGTTGTGAAGAAAACATACAATTGTGGTGTTGGTGTATGTGGGACTAGAGAAGGTGATATCAAAAACGATTATTATGGCATACGTAAAAATATCATTGAAATCAAGTACGCAGGGGAACCAATTAAAAAAGATGTGTGCTATTTAGCTGTGAGTGGTTTGATCCCACATTGAATCGTGGGACATGATCTTATAAACTAAGCAAACTTGTTGAGGTTCATTGCACAAGGAGGTACAGAAAGTACGATCCATTCATCTTTCCAAACACTGCATTACAAGTGTGCTTCATGCCACATCCAAATTGGTCAATGGACAGGGTCAATTGACTTGTTGTCATACCAACCAAACCAAGAACCACAGTGGATACGCAATACACTCTATCCATTGCTTACCAACAAACAGGCAAGACGACACTCGTTGAACATGTGAATGATCTTATCCCTACGTCATTAGTGGATGAAAGTGCACAATCGGAAAAAGTTAATGACGATATGGGATTTTCATTTATTTAGGTAAATGATAATGTAGATGAGGCAGGAGAGGGCGGGGGCGATGACTAGAGTAAGTGGGATGATGAGAATGAAACAGATGAAGAATAGGGAGATTTGCATTTATATGATGATGATGACGACGACAATGATGAGAATGATGATGAGGTTGGGGGTGGGGAACATGATGCAGACAATTAAATGCTTATAAATTGTTATATATTTCTATGCTTACAGTCATTGTAATACAAATGTGTATGAATATACTTTTATTATATGTGTCAATTTTGAAACTTGATGTCCTAACTATTACGTAGTGTGATTAAGTTATTGATCTGTGTAATCATTATTTATATTTGTATTTGTTGTCAACTATTTCAGGTATAGATTCCATACCCCGTCAAGATAAGTCCTCTACTCAAGGTTGAGGAAGAGGAAGGAGGAGCTCCAACGCCCAAACTAGTGCAATGGACATTGAGTTACCTTCCTTCCTAACACCTCACACGACAGGTGCTGTAGGAACAATCCCCACTCAATTTGGGGCAGTTTCTACGGGGTCTTTCATTCCCCATACCCCACACATCCCTTACTAGACTTTCGTTTCCTAACAAAATGCATATAACATTGCAATAAACACCCCTGTTCCCAACCAAACCAACCCTACTCCCCTACCTGTCGACCCTAACTATAACTGTTAGGCAATAATTTGTCGCATTTTACATGCCTTTTTCACATAATCTTAGCTCGTATAATAACGTAATCTTCAGAATTTTTCTTGTTTTATTAAGTATTCTTTGAGATTTTTACTTGTTTTGTCTATTCCTGCAGGTAATAAGTTGAACTAAACAATTACGACGAAAACGGGCGAAAAAGGATCAAAGCAGGCGAAAAGACAAAAAACGGGAGCCAGCCGGGCAAAGCCGGCGAGCAAGGTGGCACGGCCACCCCGTGCCACCTTGGCCCGGTCATGCCCCCGGGGCCTGTCGTCCGGTTTTGCGATTTTCTATTTAAGCCCTCTTTGGGCGTTTTTGCTGGGGGTCGCGCGGGGGTCGCTTGGTGCTTCTCTTTGGGGATTTTTAGGCTAGGTTTTAGGTCAGTTTATCAAATAAAACCGCAATAGGATGATTAGTTTATGATTGAAGATTATAATCTTGGATTCAACCTTTGGATTTCAAGTTCCTTCTATCAATTCAAGGCTAAGTTTTCTTCCCTTTTCTCTATTTATTTCATTGTTGTTCTTGTTTATGTTTTGTTGGTTTAATTCTTGTATTTGTTTAGTTTAGTTTATATGTTTAGTTTTCATTGTTGATTTATGTTATTTAGTCGTTTAGATTCGTTTTATTTCATTCGCTTTGTTTTCTTGTTCAAGTTTATGTTCTTGTTTGTTAGTTTAGGTTTTGATGTGTTTGTGATGTTAGTGTTTGTGATGTTTAGTTGGTAGATTGTTTTGGGTTGGATTGTGATTAACCTCTTGATGGCTAATTAGTCTTGTATTTGGTCTGACCATACCCAATCTATGCTTAGAACTTAGAGTTTTCCTTCACGCCCGCCAAGTGTTCGATGAAATGCTTGAAAGAGCTTTCATCCATATTTGTGGGCAATTGGCTTATGCAGAGAGGTGAGGTCAATTTGCTAGTGTGGGAGAGGGAATAGCCGAGTTCGGGACGTGAAAATAGTATCCGGTTCGAGCTAGGTCCGGGGTTGCTAATTTTGTGGCTTAATTGGGCTAACCCCATAAAAATAGGTGGTTAGGCTAGTTAGACTAGCTCATGACCCTCGAGAGAGGGCTTGGGTGGTCTTCGATGGTGCAACCGATCATCTCTCATTCATGATGTAGTTTGGGTACGTTAGGACTCATCTCAATTAGTTGGCTCGTCCATTGGTCAAATCACAACTCCAAGTCGCTTTTTCTGTGTTTGTTAGCGTGGTTTAATTTACCCTATTTTCCTTTGATTTTGCCTAGCTCGAGACGTTTTATTTAGCCCTGGTAGTTGGAAACACAACTCTCTGCCGACAACACCCCAAGTAGTCAACGATACACCGTGCACTTGGGGTTTATAAATATTAAAACTCTGTTTGTTTTTTCCTTGATAAGTTTTTGGCGCCGTTGCCAGGGATCGAACCCGGGTCACCCGCGTGACAGGCGGGAATACTCACCATTATACTGCAACTCGGCAACGACGCCAAAAACTTGTTGAGTTAAAAATACCGCAAGTGCACGGTGCCAATTATAGCTAGCAACGACAAGTGCGGGTCGTGTCCACAAGGAACTCGGTTTCAACCACCGAATCAACTTTTAACACTATATTTAGGCCAGAGTCTATTAAGAATGGTTTCACTCAATAACAGTTGTATTTTGTTGAAATTTACTACTACTATCTAAATCAATATTAACGAAAGTCCTGGATTAAGGTTCACCAAACTATCGTGTTCTTCAGACAGTAAACTAGATCATGTGAATCTGTCCACACAGACAATTGAAATGAAATGGTTACAAGTTAAGCGTATCTACGCCTTCTCTCAAAGGTCATTAGACTGGTCAGGCTATTCTAGTTATCTATTGTCATGAAACTAGAATCGCAAAACCACAAGATTGAGTAACCCTTAATTCCCAAGTGAAATCCTAACTATTTTCATGTTAAGAAATCCAATTGCTCACTAAGTAGCTCTAGGTAGAGGATTTAACTCTCGTTAATCTCCTAAACCCCAATTACAAACACGAATCAACCCTCTCAGGTAATTCATGGAACACCTGGCATGCTTAAGTGAGAGTCCAATTATAACGTGGACATTTATTCACATAAATCCAGAATACAAATCCAAATCACACAATAGGGGCTACACCCAATCTAAGACAATAAATTTAGCCCCTATTCATCCTCAAAATCACAATTACAATCAAGAAAACGAACATGCCCAAAAGTATCAACTTTGAATTAAAACGCAAAGGAAAAAGGTTGAGGAATGTACTCTGTGCAATTTGCAACAACAATCTGCCAAAAGCATAAAGTACTTTCAATCCAATGTCTTGCATCCAACAACAATCAATCTCAATCTTATGAACCCTAATCGCCGTTTTTGAGAGAGAAAAAGTAGAGAGAAAAACTAACTCCCCATTACAACGCGAGATCGCAACTAAACGAGAGAAACTAAAGTGGCACGGTCGTGCCATGCGGCACGGGACCACCATGCACTTTGCTGCCTTGCGTTTTCCCGTTTCCGTGGGTGGCACAGTCATGCTGCCTGGCATGGTGCCACCGTGCCACTTCCTCTTTACTCAAGATCAACCTTCTCTTGGCTCACATTTGGCGTAGCATTAGCTTATTTCTCTCATTTCTTTCAACCAAACTCCTGAAAACACAAACACACAACATTTAGGCACATATGCAGTAAAGAATGGCAAATGAGCTTCTATACTCTTGAAGTTTTATCGAAAATCGCCAAAATGAGGGGTAGAAATCATGCCTAAAAGCGGTAAAATAGAAGTTTATCAACTCCCCCATGCTTATCTCTTGCTTGTCCCTAAGTAAGACTGAAACATGAATGAATTGACAGGGGATCAAAAACCTCTAACCACCCGCCTCCTCAGGCAAGGCCAATTGGGAATCAGTCGAATCGAACATAGGTGCGCACAACCAGTGGAGTGATTTGAAGCATAAATACAATTTTCAAATTCATTTCAAACCGTTGGGAAGACCACATGCTCAAGTTAGCATATCGTCAAACCATATCACAACCCTCCCTCAATCAAGACGCATCCAAATAAGTAGTGGACTAGAAGGCCTGGTAATGACTCTCATAGGGGGAACAAAGTAACTGCACTCCCTCACATGTGTTTAAGATGTAAGAAGGTTCACTCGATTCTCTTCCAATTAAACAATCTACCATAGGCTTGGTAGGATTCTCAATTCTCCACCGCGAAAGTGCAATATACGCAACAAAAATCAAGGGGACCTTGTGGGGTTGAAATGGGGCTAAGGGCGCAGGCAGGAGGGGGATAAGCAATTTGGGAAGTGAGGAGCTGAAAGCCGTAGCTAGTGAGCAACCAACACTTAAACAAATCATATCGCACTCTCATTAGGGACACAAATACACCCTAAAACAGAAGGGCCATCGGGAATGCACTGTACCATCATGCCAAACACTCTTATTTATCACCCTTTTTAGGTTTCAATAAGTTTCTCTTTTCCCTTTTCTTTTCTCCTTTTTTTTTCTTGTTTTTGTTTGCTAAGGACACAAAAATGAGTGATTGGCATGCACAATAACAAAACAATCAATTCCCAAATAGCTACAAGGATGCAGCCCCCTTACATGCCAAATTAACCACAACTGTGCATAACACCCACAACTACCAACAGAATAGTGAAGCGTTGCTCTACTGGCTTTGGTTGAAAGGTAGGAAATGTGTTTAGGTCAAGAGCTAGCAGTGAAAGGTTCACAACAAAAATGGATAAGGCTCAAAGGGGTAAGCAAGGGTTGAAACATTAAATTACGAGGAGCAGTTTGGCTATGTAGCTCAAAAACAAGTGAATGCCTCTATCATTTCATCATTACGTACATGCTAAATGCGGTTTCAAAGAGAATCCAAGCAAGTTCTAGAGATGTCGCCATGGAAGAGACACACATGAAAAAGAATATGAGACTAAGTTGATGGATTAATTAGTCTATAGGCTCAAAATCTTACGGATCATACTACCAGACACATAATTAGCCCCAAAGATGTCACACTTAAAAGGAATAATCAATCATGATGAGAGGAGTTCAAGGACAAACAGCATGCAAACCAAACAATGTGGTCAAAACGCTTTCAAAACCATCAACCAAAGGCATTTGCCACAAACAATCCACAAGTATGCACAACCATGCCAACCAATTGATTACCAAAACCTTGGTTATCGTCATAGGAGGGATTTTTTTTTGGTTTTTTTTTCATAGCGATAAATCACCCTACGCAGATAACTAGTGGATAAATGAAGAGAAGAGTAAGAAGAATTACCTTGCAGTCTTGTGAAACTCCACTCAACACATTTCCACTCGAGACCAAGGGTTAGGGAATCAAATATGTACAATGCATCATCGACCTATATGCGTTATCCTACATGCTTTGCTAAATGGATGAATAAAAGGAAAACTAATGCACCCTAAACATGCTGCTAAACTAGAATGAAGCCTAAAGTGCTAAATGCAAAGAATGTATACAATGCACCCCACTAAGCAGATATAGACATCCCCCCATGCTTGGACCCTTCATTGTCCCCAATGAAAACATGATGCACAAGAAAAGAAGGGAAAAGGGGAAATACACTTACAGTCACTGGGTGCCATCGGGCCTTGGAGGGGGCCAGAAATACGGAGGAAATGGATGGAAGGTGGAGGAATTATAAGATGGGAAGGATGATGATCCACCTTGATCGCTCGGAAAAGAGTGTAAACGCTCCTCCAACTATCGAATGGATTTCGACTGGCGCCAAAGTAGCTTGTTCATCCGCCGGCGCTCCTCGTACTCGCGGGCTTCCCTCATAGCCCGTTCCTCCTCCCACTGAATCCGCCGCTGCTCCCGCTCCTCCTAGCGGTCAATGAAACCTCGAAAATAGGAAACCCCCTCCTCAATGGAGTCCATGCGCCCAGAAAGACGACCAATGTCAGCACGCATGCCGGTGAAACCCTCCCGAAGCCTGGAAACCTCCACTTGGAGGTTGGAGAAAGATCGGAGAAAGGCGGGGTCGAGCAGCATGTATGTCGCTGAGGAAGAAGACCCACCCATCTCGTGGGTGAATGGTGGGTAAAGTGGTGGTAGAGGTGGTGGGATAGATGCCTCCGTAGCAGGGGTGTCATCGGGCTCGGGCTGCCCTTGGCCCGCATCAATGTCCTCATCCTCCTCCTCCTCATCATCCTCGTCATCCTCACCCTCATTGGCCTCAAGGTCCTTATCAGCTGCTAACTGTTCCTCCCGAGGGACAACAGTTGCCCTAATAATCCGCCGGTCGCAGTTCCAATTTCTTTTGTTAGCGACCGTAGTACGCTCAGTAGCAGGAAAGGTGAAAATGATGGTTTTATGGTGGGGGTATCGAATGGTGTCACCTCGAGTATCTATAATATGCATATGGTGTAAGGTACCAAGGTCGAGGTGACCACCTAAGAAATGAGGCTCGAGGGCGGAGAGCCGTGAACTGTAGCCCAGGGCATTAGCAATGGCGGTAACAGTACCACCAACGCTAATGACATTCCTGTTGCTAGTCTTGGCTACTTCCGCTAAGTGGCGGATTATGAAGGCCCCCATGTCAATAGGGGTACCTGACAAGGCGCACCAAATAATAAATAGTTCGGCCTTCCGACAACCATTTTGGTTGTCGTTGCGGCCGAAAACAATATTAGTGGTTAGATGCTGCAAGTATCGTAGGTTGACATTACAAATGTCAGTGGCCTTAGCCTGTCGGGGGTCAAAAACCTGAGGTCTCCCCCACCTATCAGTATACTCCTTTCGGTTGGAGCAGGTGATGCTCAACCAAACAGGGTCAGGTATCCACAAGGAGGGCACATCCCTATAAGCCCCATCGACTACCGGGAATCTCAAAAGCGCATTAAACATTCTCAAACTCATCCAGTGGTCAATGTTAAACATGCGAAAATAAATAGCGACCTCATGACCACCATAGTTTCCATCCCAATCAACATTAAGAGAGCTAAAAAACTCAACTAAAAGGTGATCATAGGATATACATTGCATCTGTATATATTCAGTCCATCCTAATCTACCAAGTAGGGTCAACATATCATCCAATATTCCCAAGGATCGCAATGAGTTAGCATGAAAGTATTTTTGCTCACTAGTGTTCCTAGTAGCTAAAAGCTCATAACGGGACTTTTGTTCATCATTAACAAACTGCAAACCCCTAGTGCTAGTAGGTAAAATAAGAGGGTATGCATCTTTAGTACCTTTAGCAGAGGCAGTTACAGCAGAAGAAGAGGTTGCCCGTGATGATTTCTTGGGATAGGATAGAGCCCTTGAAGTTTCTCCAGCTTGTTTCTTTCCCATGTTGCAAATTAACAACAGATCAAGGCCCAAATGGAGAGGTAGAGGCTAAAAATAGCAATAGAAGGGCTAATTTCTTTCTCTACCACCTTCAACCTCAACAATGGAGGTTAGGGTTGTAGAGAGAGAAAGTGAGTGTGGGAGGGGGTGAGTTTGAGATGAAAAGGTGAGCAATTGAGAGAGGAGAATGAATGGAGGTGAAAGAATTGGAGAAATTATGAAGAAATTGAGAAAATTGGAGGATTTGGGGGGGGGGGGAATTGGAGTGGGTATGTGAGGGAGAGAGAGAGTGGGTCAGTTTTTAGAGAGAGAAAGAGGAGAGCTTGAATGGAGGAATGAGGAAGAAGAAGGAGAAATCGGGCTTTTGCCCGTGTTTTAATGTGGCACGGTTGTGCCTTTCAGCGCGGGGTGACCGTACCACTATACGGCTAGCACCTGCAAAATCGAGGAATGGCACGGTCGTGCCTGTAGGCACGGTGCGACCGTGCCATTTTGTTGATCAAGGGCACATGTTTTTTTTTCCCAAGTCCGGAGGAGGGGTGGCACGCCCATGCTATACGGCATGGGGGTGCCCATGCCAACTTTCTGGCCTCCAAGTCATCTCCTTCCAAATCTGTTGATTCTTTTTCTCACTCAATTTTTTCCCTTGAACATTTTTCCTCTCATCTTCTCCGGTTTTTTTTTTTGAAAGCAATAAAGCTTGGGTTGCCTCCCAAGAAGCGGTTGTTTTAAGTCTTTAGCTTGACCATGAGGATCTCTAACGAGAAGAGACGTTAGGGAGGGCAACTGTGACCTTCCCCTCAAGGGACTCGCCGGCGATGTAGTGTTTCAAGCGCACCCCGTTCACCTTGAACGAGCTGGTAGTCTCAGTGCCGACCTCAACAGCCCCATATGGGTACAGCCCCACGGGGAGATGACAAAACTTGCCATAGATGAGCCAAAAGGGAGTGGTGCCAATAGGAGTTTTGAAAGCTGTGCGGTAGGCCCAAAGGGCATCATCGAGCTTGTCCGCCCAATCCTTATGTGATCTTGCAACCGTTTTCTCTAAAATGGATTTGATTTTTCGGTTGGAGATCTCGACTTGGCCACTAGTTTGAGGGTGGTAGCCAAGTCCATACTTGTGGTGCACTCCATATTTCTTCAAAATTGTTTCCAGCTTCTTCTCTGTGAACTGCAATCCATTGTCACTTATTAGGACCCTCAGGATGCCAAAACGAGGGAATATAATCTTCTTAAAGAGCTTATCCACAACTCTGGAGTCATTGGTAGGGCTAGCCACGGCCTCCACCCACTTGGAGACATAGTTCACGGCGACTAGAATATACTTGTTTTCCCTCGAAGACGGGAAATGTCCCATAAAGTCGATGCCCCAAATATCGAAGATTTCAACTTCAAGGATGAAGTTAAGGGGCGTCTCATTCTTCCTGGACAAATTCCCCATCCGTTGGCAGCGATCACTAGCGCGGACATATGCATGGACGTCTTTGAAAAGTGAGGGCCAAAAGAACCCCGCTTGGAGCACTTTAGCATCTGTCTTGGAGGTGCTAGCATGTCCTCCACAAGGAGAGTCGTGACAATGGGAGATTACACTCTGAATATAAATCTTAAAAGTATAATTAATGTTTTAACGTTTCAAACAAATTGACCAAAATCTAATCTATTTAACGCATAAGAAAAAATGAAATAATTTTTGTTTTCTTTTAAACCATACAAATCCAATAATCAAATTCTCTTCCTAAAACACCTAAAATTATAATTAATCTTTTACCGTTTAAAATAAAATGCCCCAAATCGTCATAATACTTCAAACTAAGAAATATCTCAACTCACAAATCTGAACTCAACCCTTCTCTTGCAAGACAATATAAGGGCATTGGAAGTTTATATCAAAACCCATGAAACTATTACATTGACCCAAAAACCAAATGTACACACTATGAATACATAATTATATTAGCACCCCCTCATGAACCACTTTAAATAGCCAAAAAAGTTACATAATAGCATAAATATAATGTTAAAATTATTTTCGTTGAAAGACAAATTTTATTTGTGTTACATGCGAAACTAAAACTAAACCGACTTTAAAATAGTTTCTACCTAACTTTACTAGAGAATTAACGACTTCATAAATTTTTACTCACCAAGAAGAAGAGGATGTGGAGTTTTTGTCATTGACGTCATAAATTGACTTATCATCACCCTATTTAGCATGATTTGTAACAAATTCACCATCTATTATCTCCATCATACTTATATAGACTTTTTTCACAATTATATAGTTTTCAAATATTAATCTCATTAATTATGCACGAAGTGTTTGTATACTTAACTTTTTCATTGAGTTTTTCCATTATCTCCTCTAAATTATAATATTAATCATGTCTACCATAACTATTCGTTTATTATTTCGATAACATATCTACAAAATGTTTATTTGAACATATTCCGTGCAAAGCACGGGTCCAGACTAGTTAATTATTATTAATGTTAGTTGTAAATATCAAATAACTAAATGACCACTTGAAACTAAATTAGTTAGAAAGTTAATTTAATATATAATTAGTTTCTCTAACTTTGATACTTTTTCTTTTTTTAGGCCAAAATTTATTTGCTTTCAACGGCTACCTATTCATTTAAAGTCCAAAAAAAATAGTCAAAATTTAGAAAAGCTGGCAAGGTAGCCCAAAACTTTAGGCTAAAAAAACGAAGGTTTCCCCCCTTGATCATCACTAGGTAAGAGCCCAAGAAAACTGCTGGTAGGCAACTAGCGTAGACTCGTGCTACGTACGGTGCATGATAAAATAGATATTCAGAGCATATGTATTATTGAAAAAGTAAAAAGAAATTTGCCACAACATACACAATTAATATTATAACTTAGAAAACATAGGACAATAAGTAGCTACTGAAAATAATTAAAAGTTGTCAACTTCGTACATAACTACTAAGATTAATAATATAGAAAACAAATGACAACAACATAGATGAAGAAGGATATCATCGTACATGTCAAAAGATAACTTCTAAGCCTATTCACTGCTAGTAAAATAAATAAAAGAAACCACTAAGCAATAAATTGAAAAATAAATTTTAAGACTAAATTTTAAGACTTCAGCCACTCTAAGTAAGGAATACTTAAAGAAGCCATTCTGCATTGACAAAATATTCGGGTTGTCCATCCAAATTTTTCCTCGAACTCCTTACAATCTTCCTTATATCTAGAGTTTCGTCTCCTAAAACATTAACACCCAACTGCTTACCTAAATTCCAAGCATTCTTGAGCAAACTTCGAAGAGGTATGTGAGTCCTATTCGGCATGTTCTTCCACTGTTTCATTAGCATAAGACTTCTTGTTCAAGCTCTGTGAAGTTTCCTCAAGTTTCTTAGGTTGAAAGGAGCCAGTAGATTGAACAGTGTCTTCAACATCATTACAACCACTTACAATGCAATCCTCATATGACTTTTTTGAAGGTGTGGTTATTTTTCCCAGTTCCCATGGAAAATAATTGTTTTATTGCCATCTTAACAAACTTGTTGGTCACTATCTACAAAATCTCCATTATAATGATTTTGCTCAACATTTACTGGGATGATTGGTTCGCCACTAGCATGGATATTCTCAAAACTATCATCAACCACATCCACCGAATTTTAAACCACATTACTCCTATCAATGTCGTTTCTCACAAAGAAGATGTCATCATCATACATTCATTTTGAAACTCATCTCACTTTGAGAGTTTATTTCTAGCACTGTGACCCTTAAATCAATAAAATTTTGATTATAGGGAGACCTCTTTTGAAACTTGGCCCAAGTAACACTCAACATATTATTCCCATAAAGCTTCTGATGAAATGATTGAATAGACTTCTCGTTATCCTCTCTACACATAAGGGCGTTTTGGTGCAGGAACTAAAGGACATGGGTCACTTAGTCGAGTAATCGACTCTCATCCTCTCCAACCCTAGTTATCCATTTTTTCCTCTCTTCTTTCTTCCCCCACCTCTATATAGATGCCAAATGGGATCGTCGAATACTTCTTATTAACAATAGCCTAATATCTTTGTTTTTTTTTTTCCCTAAAATTCTCTTCATTTTTGCAAGGGAAATGTATAGGTGGGTTATGCATTAACAAGCTTGTAACTGACCCATTTTTTTCAACAAATGGGTGTTAGACGGAAAGGCAAGTGGGTGGAATACCAAAACGAAGTTCAATTACCAAAATATCCTTAATGGCATTGTTTTGGCAGTTAGTGGTAGGATAAATGTGAACGGGTTTGCAGTTGGAGGAAGCAGTTATGGGAGCATTGATCCACAATAACAATCTTGTTTGCAACCATAGAGAGAGACTAGGGCATGGGTAAAGAGAGAAAGTCAAATTGAAGGAGAGAGGTTGAAGGAGAAAAGCAACAACAGCAAGGTTGAAGACGACAACGTGGGCTTGCACAATCTGGGCGGTTTAGAGAGAGACAAGGCAGCAGTAGTAGAGAGAGAATATGAGAGCGGAATGTCAACGTAGAAGAAGAAGAAGAGTGGTGTTTGGAATCGCAGCAAGAGCAGAGGAGCCTGAAACAGTGGCAAGAACACCCGAAGGATGCAGTACAAGGGTGCAGTCAAGTTCAATTTGAGGTGAGTTGTTAGAATTTCATAAATGTAGTGAGTCTTGTGGAATTTGTTGGTGAAAAATGTTGTTGGAGATGTTGTGGAAGTGGGTTCGTAATGGTGAAGTTGGGATTTGCCAAATTTATGTGAATTACACTTCGGATGCCATGTGAAATTGAGGGTTTTGTATAGTGGAGGTTACCGTTGACCTAGGTAGGCACATGTGCTTACCCAAGTAAACTAGGCCAACTGTTTAGGTAGACGAAATTATAATTGGATCATGTATTCTGAACTAAAGTGTGAATTCGTATAACAATTTATTCACCCGTAAGCAAAGTAGTAACTGTTAGTTAGTGAAGTGATAGCCCAAATGAAAACCTTTGTACACCGTGCTAGACATGTTGGAGCACTTGGGAAGACTATTGGAGGTGTTGTGTATGTAACCTATTACCTTGAAAAAGATGTAGGTGTAGTTTTTACAACTAATTTTTGTGTCATTGAGTAGAACCATTGAATGTTGGCAATTGAAGGTAGTACACTTAGTAGTGCACAAGTAAACCTAAGTTGCAGTATTGGTGACCATGCTTAACAATGCTTATTTGATTGGTAACCAAGTGGAATCTTTGTTTGTTACAACCTATTCTCTTAGAGAAAAGAATGCTACATTAAGGACTGACAATTGAAGTGTCATTGACTACTAGTATTGAGTATTGGTTGTTGAATGATGTAACCGTTTTTGATTGAGTAGTAAACCTGAATTGTATTCTATATTTACCATGGTAGACATAAATATGTTGTATGGTAAATAAAGGAATGGTTTGTATATAGCAACACCTTTCCCATGGATAACAAGGGTCACTAGCAATGATGGGATGAATGATAAGTGCACCTTAATTTTAGCATGGGATGACCATCGTAAACCTTATATACTTTTGTGGTAAACCAATGGATACAGTGTTTGGGACAAATCCTTTCCTACAAGAACTGAGGGTGGGGTAAGGAAAAGTGAAGGTTATGAGAAGTACATTATCAAACTTATGTAATTAGTTTAATTGATGTGTGCTTTGCAGGAAGCTGAAATGGAGTTGCGAAGTGGGTAGAAATGACTCCAATCACCTTTGACTCTAGAGACATCATGGTGGACAAGCAAAGAAAGTGATCTTGATTATCACAATGAAGAAGGGGAAAGTGTGCATAGTAGTTTAGAGTCGTCTAGAGATAAGGAGGTCAGTACTAATAGTCGTGAGCACCTAAAGGGGGGAGATGCGGTCGAAGAAGAGGCACGATGCAGGCTGTGTGGAGCAGCAGGTGCGGAATGATACAAGGGAAGGAGTCACTGAGAAAGTAGTGGAGAGAGGGTGGAGGAAGCAAGTGGAGGGGCATGAGAAGGGGTTGATTATAGGAAGTTAAAGGTAAGGGGAAAGTGGAGGAAGTTCAGAGGAGAAGTATGAATGATGAAGGAGAAGATAGTGGTCAAAACTATGAAGGAGTAGATGTTGTAATTAGGCATCGTTGTGCATTAGACGTTGTATGTGCACTCGATGCAGTATGTGCACTTGATGATCAGTTGTCGAACGTCCCGAACGAAGCTATTAAGGAACTATATGGAGTCCGATATTAGAGAATGAGACTTTGCAATGGGATCAACACATGGTGCAAACCCTTATCAAAGTGTGGAATCCAGAAAGGAAGTGTTTCAAGCTAGGGTGGAGAGACGTACCTTTATCATACTTTGATGTGGCTTTGCTAACGGGGCACCCAACCATTAGGAAGCGCATTGCGTTCAAGAGGAGTGAGGGTACTAGTGAAGTGGAGGAGGTCTTGAAAGGAGCAATGGAGGAGTGTGTGTCTCGGGAGAGGAAAAGGCAGAGGACAATACATAATAACATGTGCATTTATAGTAACTATGTGTCGGTCTTACTTGAATTGAGCAGGATGCATAACACAGTGGAGACAGTTAGTTTGTTTAGGAAATTGTACTCCTTATTGGTTGTGAGTGGGTTGTTCTTCCCTCAATGCGCTGGGGGTGTGGCGTGGGGTTTGATTTTTGTTGTTGAGGATGTGGACAGGGTCAGGGAACATAATTAGTCAGAGGTAGTATGGGAGTTTTTGGTCAAGGCTGTGGAGGAAAGCAAGGAGAAGATGTACAATTAATAACTTGCAAATAAATGGGTTTATAATGTTGTTATAAGTATGACATGAACTTCTGGGAAAGATTTGATGCTATACATTTGCATGAGATGGGCTCTTTTTAAAAAAAAATTGACGACAATTGTTGTACAATATAAGTGTGGTTTTATGATGACAACAGTATATATGCCTTAGTATAAGGGATAAATTTGAGTGATAAACAAAAGCTGCACGCGTACAGCTCTCACTGTAGTACTTAAGGGTCGTGGGGACAAGGATGAGATTACGGTCAAAAAAAGGGTGGATTAATCTAATGTTAACTACACTAATTAAATCATTCATAGAGAACTAATACCCTAACTCAACTGAACATTTGTGCTACTAACTCAACCAACATTCAAATTAACTCAACCAACATTCAACTAATTATTCTAATGGTCAAAGAGAACTACTAGCTCAACCAACATTCAATCGAAACTAAAACCTAGAGTCTAAAAGCTGAAATTAAAGAGAGCTAAAATGTGAACCAGAACCATGGAAAATTAACTTACTAATTAACCAGTTAATCTTAATGTGAACTAACACAAGGAAGGGGGAACACCATCAACCATCATCCATTATCATTAACAATCAAATCCCCAAAATCTAAAACAACCAAAATCAAGCAACTGATCTAATTCAATTCAGCTTTAATCAGGAAGCAACACAATTGAAATCAATCACCATACAATCTCCTGAGTTCAGTTCAACCAAAACAGTACCATTCATCATTATTCAATCACCAATTCGAACTAAGCCTGTAAACAAGGGAAGGGGAAAGGACTTGCTATTTTAATCAACAAATTAAACTAATGCTACCATCAGTGATAAAACAAGAGGATACAGAGAGCAAACCCAGAAAACAGTATGCATTTGCATCAAAACAAGGACAACTAGTTGCTGGGATGGGGAGATCGAAAGCAAAACGAATAGGGGAGGTGAACAAACCCAGAACTTGGCATAGGGGAGACGAACAAGAAGGGCTCCCTGCCAACCAGATCAAAACGAAACTTCACCCATCACCATTAATGGTGGAAACACCATAGCTGATTTCACAAACAAAAACAGGGGAGGGGGAAACGAATCGAATTTGATAAACCTAATCCCACAATCTGGCAAAAGCAAGCTAAAGATTTTGAAATTAAACTAGCAATTAACAAAACTGTAGCTTAATTATATGAAGTTTAGAACCATAAACCAATCTAAAACCAAACCCTAACCCAAAATTTCTAAAACCCTAGCTCTGAAAATCAAAAACGAAATTAAAACTAAACCTAATGCCTAACCTAAAACCCTAAATTGTCACCTAAGAGCTTCCAAAAGCGCCGCTAGCTTGATATATACCCGAGCCCAACTTCAATCTCGGCCCTTGAATTTGTAGATGGCGTGGGCGGTGGATTTTGATGATGTGTTGGCTGTGTGGAGTGTGATTCGGTGCTGGCAAGCACACGAATGAAGGTGGTCGACGATGATGGTGGTGCGTGGCTCGATCGTCGAAGAGAGAGAGAGAGGGAAATGGATGGGGACAAAGATGGTAGAACAGGGGATCGGGTTTACTGGGTCTTCTTCCCCAGCCGAGAAGAGAGATGAAGGATTGAGTGAGGAGATTAAGAGGTGAGGGTTAGGAGGTCATGTGAGCTGCATGTGGGGTTGGGGGAAAGTGTGTAGGCACGTGCACGACACATGGGAATGGTTGCTTTATTTTCAATTTAATTTCCTTTCATTATTGTTTTGGGTTATAATGGGCATTTGGGTTGGGTTCGAGTCAGTTAAGCCCAATTCTTCCATTTCCGGTATATTCATCATTTTTTTCGCTTTTTTGCTGTAATTATTCAAAATCTACAAAACAAAATAAAAAAACCTAAAAATAACAATTATAATGAGCATAAATCGGGTATAAAAGTATCGTAAAAATAACACATTTTTTGTACGAACACTTAGCAGATGAGAAAAGGGTGCCAAGAGTGAGTAGTTGGGCGAGTTTCTATAAAGGCAAGAAATACGATGCAGTGGTCATGGTTCATAACATAAAGGATAGCGAGGTGGGGTCATTTCCATGCAAGTAGGTGTTTGAAACCGATGGTGTATGGAATCAGGTTCATATGCGGAATGTTCAATTTTGTAGATAATTCTAGTTATTGAAATTCAGGATATGGAGAGAAGCTTAGCGGTGGTGAAGGCTTCGTTGAGACAGACAAGTACAATGCCTACATCGAGGATGCGCAGGTATACGGCAATAGTTAGGTCTGTAAGTATGAAACTTTCGTAGTGTACAGTAGGTATGGTTAGTGTAGGCGTAGCCTTCAAATTGCATGTGGTTGGATGTGTGATGGTTTGATGTGGTATGGTATTTCTTTTAGGCTATGAACAGCATAGAGGAATGCCTGCAGAAGGTAAGGGATGCACTACAGAAGGAAAAAGAAGCACATGATGCTACCAAGAAGGAGCTGGAAGAGCTGAAAGAAGTCGTTGCACTAAACGCCACAGTGTAGGATATCCTAGAGTTTGCTAGGATGTAATAGGTTGGGACCGAACCAAATGATGCAAAGTTTAAGGATGTTTATGAGGAAGGAACCAATATCACCATGGGTAGCCCTGAGGCGAAGCTACAAGCAAAGTTGTCTTGTCCGTTGCTACCAAGTATGGACAATGCACCGGGCAGAAGGTGATAGTGTGCCATTGTCATATATGGGGTAAGGCCCATTGAAGGATGACATGATTATCGGAGAGGAGATATGTGATGGTAAGGGTTAGTCATCATGTGGTGACAAACCTCCTAAATCATTAATTGTAAAAACAGTGAGGACTGATAGCACGTGGTTAGAGCACCACCGGAGTAAGGGTAAGCGTAAATGTGCTAACATGTACACTTCTCGGAAGTGGTCCAAGAAGATGTTGGTGTATCCTTAGAGGAACTACCTGGGACTGACAACAACGTGGGTAGAGCACCGCTAGAGTAAGCATAATTTGGAACCTCATATATATGTTTGTATCAGGTATATGTACTAATTACAACAAGTTGTTCGTACGTGGAATATATGTAGGGAGGAGACGAGTCACAGTGTACTTATCTGGTGGATGCAAATGTGGTTCCCGATGTGCAGCCAATGGCAAAGGAGGGCTCTTGAACCAGGAAAATCCCGATGGACCGCGTCGTTGTGGCCAACGAGACAGTGGCTGCTGCTCTTAATGTAAGTATGGTTTGTTTGGTAAAAAACACAATTGCTTATTGCTATCAGCCGGTTTTGTTAAAGTATATATTCAAAGTTCACAAACAGCTAATTGAATTTAGCGATTCATATCATTAAGTGTTGGTGGTTGTAACTATTGACCGAATCAAGTGTTTACCTAAATTAGAAGCTATACTGCTTATGGTAAACATACGTCATTTGGTTGGTAAATAATTGGAAAAGTACTTTATGACAACCCTTACACATTCAACAAGTACTTGATGTTTGTGTTTGTGTAAATATGCGGTTTTGCTTACTCCATTCTATTTGAAAACATCAGTTAGTGATTGAGGAGTTGACCAGACCTACCATGTATATTAATCATGGTATACATGAGTGTGTTGTATGGCAGAGCTTCCTATTGTAGCACATGCGTTGGTGTCCGTGAGTAGGTAACCTCAGAAAACATTGTGTATTGATTGTGGTAGATGTGTATGACCTTAGCGGAAAACTAAACCAATATTTGTTGATGGGTGTCCCTTATGTTGGAAAACATTGCTTTTAGTGAAGAACAGTGTTGTTTTTTGGTAGTGTTGCTTAGAGCATAATGGTAGGTGTCTTACCGTGGTAGAGAAGGTACATTTGTGTAATAGAAATTTCCATTTGTGTAATGTTCCCATGAAATTTAGAGTAATGAGTTTGACATATTGGTTTCGATTTACAGTGGAGAAGAAGGTGCAACTGAAGGCACTGCACCCACCGAAGTAACTGGGGACAGAAGTGTCCCCAATCCAGGGACGTGCATTGATAAGGTGAGTTGACCTGTAGTGGAGTTTGTTGTGCATTCAGTAATCTCGTAGAAAACACTCCATAATCTACGCATCATTGCACAAGGAGGAGATGATTGGCAAATTTCGCCGACTGAAGTGGTTGTTCAAGGCTGTGCAATCATGATAGGTGACCACATAGCCGAAGTCATTGTTGAGGATGATATGGAAGTTGCCACTTAGCCTGAAAAAGTACTTAAATAAAGGTAGAGCTCAACACATTTTGGTTGTTGATGTGAAGGGGTTGGTGGACTTTGTGATGCGAAATGGTCTTGGAGACAAAGCAAAAGAGTGCGGCATGACCATTACAGTTTTCTTTGATCTGCCATGAGCAGCACCGCTTGTTTCCTAAATGGTGCCGCACGTTGATTTTTGTCAGGACTCATGAGCTGATAAGTTATACTGAGATGGTGTCTGCCATGGGCTACTAATGTACATGATTGACTTTCAGTGGTTATGTGTAATGGTGTTCACATCCCTGTTTCTGTAGCAGACTCGGGCAAATTGGCGGTGATCAGATAAATATTGTCGACGGCGTTGCCGAAGCATATGTCGGAGAGTGTTTCGTAGGTATGTGCATACGTTCATCATTGTTAAATTGTATTCATTAGTCAACTATGTTAGTCGATTAGGTGCTCACAACTGCCCCTGACGGAGGTGCTCATCCTATTATTCGACGAGCAAGCAAAGCACCAGCTACTACTGCACGTGGATTGTTGATGTTGGTGTATGTGTGTGTTCGATTCATTACCAGCAAGCAAATCCGAGGACAAGCAAAAGCGCAGGAAGCTGGTGGATCGTGCAGTTAACATCTTTCCCCCCAAACTTTCCCTATTTAGTTGCTTTGAATGCATTCGATAACGTTGGTTGTTGATGGTGCAAAAAGCAGCAACTGGCCTCGCACTCATGCAAACTAACATTTACATAGATGTCCTCACATGTGAGGTCACGGAAGCGGATTGCCCTCGCTAGGATAAGTATGTGGTAGTGGGACATTTAACAAATGAATCTGTGTTGTACTCCTCAGATGGACACACTAACAAAATTACAATTATGATGGTCTTGCAGTGGTTATGATTGTGGCATGCTCATGATGATCTTCGTGGATTTTCTCGCACTTAATGGCCTGACGATGTGGTTCAACCAAAACGATATCTAACAGTTATGAGATAAATGCTTGGTAGACATCCTCACAGGTAGAATGCGCAGTTTTTCCCATGGCCCTCATATGATTCCCAGGCCTTACATAAAGTAGCTTTCTAATACAATGTCATTGCACTGTATTTGTACAGATATTGTTTTTATTTATTCTGAGTAGTTCTCCATATGTTGTACTTGTCCTTTGTTTGATATATGTAACGCATGTGATGCACAGAGTACGGTTTTCAAATCAGTATAGTTTACCCATAAATTTAATGAAATCTACTCATGTAGTTCATTTTGCAAAATGTGGTAGTTGGTGATCTTTGTGACACTTGCTTACTGGGAGTTCGAGTCTTGTTTACTAATGTTGACAACCTGTCAGACAGTGGTAGTCATTGGCAATAGCGTACCCATAGTGTAACCTTTGTTTACCACTGTATGTAACCGTATGTACGATGGTCAATGGTTAACCGTTGGAAACAAAGATCATATAACATACACAAGTTCATTACTGTACTACAGAGACAAAGACATAGGAACATAACATACAAAGGCGCTACTGGTAGGTTCGCATGTTGGACATAGCCGACGTTATTATCTTCATTGTGACACAAGAACATAACATCACATATGTCCACATGTTGGGTTTCCTATGACGGTACTCAAAATAATATATCACCAATACCCATATGCAGCTTTCAAAACAGTCAGCACTTCACGATGTGGGAGGCCTCAACATAAATTTTTTTTGACATTCCCCCCATCTTTATGTCAACACGTGAGCCAACATTGTACACAACATAAGCAACATAACAGCGCAAATCATCTGAGCGTTCGTACATCGTTTAGCACATGACTAAGTAGAAGTCAACTTCTTATTGCATTCTTCGGAAGCCCTAACTGCGTGTCCCTTCTCCACCAATATTGCCTTTAGATTTTTGGCGGATGCCTGTAATCTCCGGATGACAATGGGCATTTCTGCCCTTGTGTGACTACGCTTCAACCAGACATCATGCTCACACCTCCTCTGTTAATGAAACTTATGGTTAGTCTGGGTATGCGATCATAATATAATAACATGAGCAAAACATATAACTTTATCGTGGTATACCTAACGACAAACCGAACAATGCATGCTAGACACATGTGGGTCCACGATAAATTTAGCTGATTGACCACATTCACAGAGTATGAGTATGACATTCCGCAAGTGGGTGTTCATTGAAGGTCACACGTGTTGGGGTTTGATTGGTAAGGAGGCATCAGATGTGAGAGGATCGTTGAACTCTATCTGCCCGTTATCAATGCTTTGAATTAAATTGAGTTGGTGTTGTAGCGGGATGATAATTAGAGAAGTTATAGAGGTGTAATTAATTGGAAAGGGTAGGAGAAAAGTGTTTTATATTGAGGGTGGGATAAACGAGGTAAGGTTATGTAGGAAAGCACAAATTGACGCTACGTTTACCCGCCATTTGCCCTTAATCATTACTTATGCTTTGTGATGGGTAATCAGCCATGTCCCCCTTTTATGATGGTGAGCTCATATAGACTCACTTCAAGTATGTTGCAATAGTGGGAAATGTGGCTCACCAATGTTTAATGCACTGGGAAAAAGAAATGCCACATCAACATGTAGTGGGTAATTACAAACAATTACCCACATTTAATGTTAAGTATTTGGGCTGTTTATAGAATCTAAATGGAGCATTTGATCAATTTACAAACTTTGGGTACATGGTTGTTGCATGCTTCATGGATGTTGTGAACAGTAGGTGCAATACCTGTACAGGACTACAAACTACCCTCGTAAGATTTTAGCTCTCAATATTAAGTTTCGATGAAACCTTTTGCATATTAAAAAATTCGAATAACTATAGTAATAACTATTTTGGGGTTACTATTCACAAAAACAATACTATAAAGCAAAATGTAATGCATAGTGGCATCTTGGACATATAGCAAGGTCGACATCAACATACATACATAGAAGTTCATAACATTAGATTGTGAACTCAATAGTAGCAAAATAAACCACGACCTTTGTATGCTTGATCAACAACTTGGTTTTTAGGTACTAGACCACACTAAACACACCACCAACATAGCTAACAACAATCAGAATGTGCTAACATACACAGTCACTAACCCAACAGCTGATCAAAGAGTCCTTAACTTTTTTGGTAACGACCCCCATCGTTGGTGGGCTTACATTCCCCACACCCATGTCAGCCAAATGACGAGGATGATGTTCAGTACTCCTAATATTGCACACCTTTGCTTTCATTTATGAAGATTAGCCCTTATCTTCTAATCCATAGTATGATCTCCTTGTTGGATGAATCGGTGATCGTTTTGTTCGGTGTGCACCAAATTCTGAACCTCCTACAACTCCTCAGTTAACTATGCCTTGTTTCAGATAGTTTGGATCAATTACATCCAAGTATGGATATACATCTGGGAAGCCATAGGGAGAACACATGTTAGTATGCTACATGAAGTCTGTTGTAACACAGCAACGAAGTATAATTTCGAGTAATCATTATTTACCTCCTGGGGCCAAATAATGAAATGACGCCGGTTGTTATTGTCAGTCTCAATCATTACAGCTTCCAAACCGTAGTTGCAATAATACTTTCTGCCATTGCTAAAGTTACTTAGATTGGCCTTGACCGTCCAGATGTCTCATCGTATGACTTTCTTCTTAATGGGCCATCCATGTTGCCATTACAACTTTGGAACACCACCTCCACAATAATACCAGCACCAAAAGTGTGGTTTCACTTATTTATCTTATATAACAAACACAGTTGCAGTAAAGCCAATTAATTACTGATGCAGCAATAAAGTCCAACTTTGCCTAGTCCTTCTGGTTGACATTCGACTGGGTTTTACAGTTGTTGGGCACATTAAATGTTCCACTTGGTTGGTGTATTCACTATTGGTAAGCATTACCCACTTCATAAATGGGGACAATGGTACACGCCAAAACTAATTGAACTACTTTCCATTAGATAACTGGTTTCTTCATAAGCACTTTCTTTATATTCATTTTCTAGTACAATCTCAACAATTCCCTTGTTGTTTTTGAAGGTTAATTAGATTTAGTGCTTCTTCCTCGCTGAGTTCAAAATAATCTAGACTATCTAAAGTTTCAATAAGCTTATTATTTTTCTTATTTTTACATTCATTTGCATAATGACCTCCTTCTCCGCATGCCCAGCACTTATAGTTGTTTTTTCCGGCATGACAATAAGCAACGTTTCTAAAAAATCTTCGTTTTTTAGAGCTTAATATTTTCTTTTATATTTCTCTTCTCTTTGCTTGTTAAAGCTCTTTTTCTTATGAAGTTTATTTTTTCTTCTCCTCTCAGGTTCCTTTCCCCATTGGTGGGTATTATCCAAACATGTTACGAATTGTTTCTTTATTTTCTTTTATTTTTGGAGATTAGGACATTGATCATTGAACTATTTTCTTAGATAAGAGATTCTTGTACCAAGGGATCAATGACATCTGTTTTCTCAAGCCATATGATGTATTTTTCATTGATCATAGAATTAATTGGATATGGTAATTTATCATAAAATATACAAAGATTGGTTTCATTATGTCGAATTTTGTAATAATACTGACTAAATTAAGCAATATAATTCTCCGAATATCTCATATCCCATAATACTGTGTTATTAATCTTTGTTTGTCATTCTCTAACTTTTCCTTTGGAATCATGTTTATTTTTGATAAATTCAATTTCGATTTTCTAACATAACTTTTTGAACATAGTAGCTAGTGTTTCCATCATTCTTAATACATTTTTACCTTTCTCATTTAATGAGTCATACCAGTCAGCTATCGTGTCAGAAAAACTATATTCAATATAGTTTAGGAAATTTCCAACAACCCATGAGGTATTTAAGTTTAGGATACTATTTGTGGCTCAAATGTTTCTTTTCTATTACGAGCTCTATTGATATTTAAGATGTATCATATTTGGGTAATTGAGATAAGGCCAATCTATTCAAAGGTCGTGATTTTCCTTGGGGTAAACCCAAAGCAAATCTTAGTTGTATGCCCTGCTGGAACATGCCTAGGTCTCATAAAATGGGTATTTCTTCTAGAAGATTCATCAAATTCTTTAAGTTTAGGAACAACATTGTTACTTAGATTGTATTCGATTTCATCTATATTAAGTTCTTATACAATCTCATAGATTTCATCATCAAATACCATTTTACCATATTTTTTATCTGGTTTCATTCCTTTTAACTTCTTGTAAAGGTACAACATTAAGATTCTCTAGTTTAATTAGGTTCATCCACTGATATATTTCTTCTTCTAACTGGACATTATTTGTCTCTTCATTATCATCAGATAACACATCTTGTTTATCAACAATTGCGTCCATAATTTTGTTTAATTTTGTTGGATTTTGTTCTTTATTAAACATATTATGTAATTCTTCAAGATTAGACTGCTTATACTCCATCCTCTTCTTCTTTTTTCGCCTTTTCAGATGATTTTTCTCCTACTTCTTTTGGATTTTAATATCATTCAAAAGAAATGAATTTTTATTTTTTGAGTTTTGGAAAGGATATTTATGCTGAAATGGAGTATTAATACTTAAAATAGATTTTTCTCTGTGTCTCATCTTATTAACTAAAGAAAGATGGATTACAAAAAATTGAATCTCAATCTCCTTAACTTCAGTCTTAATTTTTACAAATTTTTAAATTGCACGTGCACAAAATTTAAATTTTCAAAAGTTTTAAGGATTGGGGTAAAAAATGCAAATTTGTAAAATTTTTGGGGCATATAAAAAAACATAGAGGGTACTTAAAATTAAGGTCAATAAATTTCAAGGTAGTAGAATATTAACTCCAAAAAAATATGGGTTAAAATATTAATTTCTAAAACTTCAGGGTACCTGAAAGCAAAATATCCCATATAATGGTATTTGAGGTCAAAAGGCTTTATTTTCAATAAAAAAGTTTGATTCAAATCACCTCTCTATTATTATCATGAGCATTCTTTTTTAATAATTAGATCTTTTGTTTATTAATTGGCCAAAAACTATGATAGTTATATTATTTCAAGAAATTTTTATTTAATGCTTGAGAAACATATGTCAAAATTGATCGTCCAATTTGCACTCAATTTTATTGGATTTAATATCCTAATGATGCTTGGAAAACTACTTTTTTGCAGCTAATTTAACAACCTTGCTTTGGAGGCTCCTTAATATGGCCCCTACTTAGGGTACATGTGGGATTTTGGGTGGCAAAGCCACCATGGGGTTTATAACTTGTTCGAGATAAATTCCATTACTCTCCCACGATAATCTTAAGATGACAAATATTACGCTTTGATACTGGTATGCATAGAACTTTTACGAAAATAGTTGCTTAATATTTCTAAAGATATACTTACCTTTTTCTCAAAAAAAAAAGAAAAAAAAAAGAAAGTTGAGATGTATAGTATGTCAATCGAGGGACTAAAAGCTCAGGAATTCTAGCCGGAAGGTATGCATTATGCATTGAGTCTAAAAACATAGGCAGGAGGTAACCATCGGGATATATCTATATAACTATACACAAAATTGAGTGAATCCACAAGTTTGTGCAAAGTGTCATAATATTATTGGTTAAGATGTTAAATACTATTCTAATTAATTTTGTTTCTTTTAACATGCATACAATTCTTTTTTATTTATTATATAACGTGCAAGACCTTTCATCTTCTCCTTAATCAATCACTTAGAAATGTCATTAATAAACACTTACTTGTAGAAATAGCACATGCATAAACTAAAATAAAAAAATAGACCAAAGATTCTTTAACTAATAAAATAAATCTGAACAATGAAAAAAATTATTGATTAAATATTTATAACTCTAAACATTGACATATTAGTTTACTCAACACTTGCATAGCAAGGGGATTCGTTCTAGTGTTTACACAAAGTACAGTGAAAAGTAGTTGGCATGAATCAAAAAGAAGGTGGGTATAACTTTGTAGAAGTCGTTATGCATGCCTCATTATCTACCTCTTTGCGTCTCTTTGATGATTCCAAGCTAGCTTTTTATTAAATAAGTTCAAAAGAGAGCTTTTTAGTACACTTCTAATTCTTTCTTTAATCAAAGAACAACACACATAAACACCACTTTATGTTCCATCAGAATATCATTTGCAATAAATCAAGCATCTCTTTGATAATGACTACTTGATTGATATAATTAATTAATTAACTTAATTAAAAGTTCAGAGAGAAAAATCAGCACAAAGTAAAATCTTTCCACGGGCGGCACTCACTTCCATTATAGTTATTTCCACCACACCTATCTCTCCCTCTATTATTCTCATGGAATAAAAGGGAAAGCCACAACTCATGCGAATCACGCAGTGACAATCTTTTACGTCAACTTGCACTAAACTATGTATATACTCTTTAGAAATAGGTGATTATGATAGCTATTGGGAGGCCTTTCTCATATGGGATAGATTACTTGATTTAACATTTTGTCATGTAATACCTAATGAGGTTTCTGTTCATTATTTTTTGTGGATACTTTATAGTACTAATTAGTCAGTTAGTTGCTTGATTTTTTGCTTTTAAGTATAGAATTGTTTTTATTTAATTCTTTGAGATCTCTGTAAATACCCCCTAATCCTTTTGAATTATTATTTAACCCCTCGACCTTTGCGTCAAATTGTTATATGCCCCAAAATTACAAAAATGTTCTTTGTATATGTGAACTTTAAATTTGATTCTCACTACCCCACCCCTCGGAGTCCATAATTCCACTAGTTGCTAACAATCCCCCGCCCTTGATGGGTCGATGCCATTAGTTTGCCACCGACACTTGCATCAGCGGCCATGAAGGTGGTGGTTGGAAGCCAACAAACTCCGGACTTAGCTTGTCGACCACTAGGGACAACCATTGTGATCGGCCATCAGTTGATTCTTCATCCCAAAACCCTTACAGTCATGCAACCCCCCTCCTCGCAGCCAAGTTTGTATGTGTCGCTGATCAGTTGCCATGAAGGTTGTCATTAGATGGCCAGCGAACCCTAAAAGGAGTTCGTTGTCCGCCAAGCGCTACCTAGCTTCTTAAATGGAAAGACACTAAATTTTGCTAGATTAGACGCATTGCAACTTGATAGTCTCAAATTCTAGTGTCATGTTAAATTTTTTATATCAATTGGGTCATTAACAAAGAGTCATGTATATAAGCTCAAATAAGGTTTCAACTCAAAATCAATTGGCAATGGATGGAGTAATTCACAAGCTTGTATACATATTCAAACCTTTTAATTTTATTAATGTGGGATAACACCCACTATTATATTTTTTGAATTTTATCAATGTGGGATAATACCCATTTTCATACTCCAACACGCCCCCTTATGTGTGGATTACTAACAAAGCCCAACACGTGCACACAGTTTTAATCAAATGGGGACGGTGGCAAATCAAGATCGAGCAACCTTGCTCTGATACCATGTTAAATTTTTTATGTCAATTGGGTCATTAACAAAAAGTCATGTATATAAACTCAAATAAAATTTCAACGCAAAATCAATTGGCAATGGGTGGAGTAACTTACAAGCTTATATACATGCTCAAACTCTTGAATTTCATTAATGTAGGACAAAACTTACTATCATATTCTTTAAATTTATCAATATAGGACAATACCAGCTTTTATACTCCAACATATTATTTTCAATGACAAATCAAAAAATGAAGACCCTAATGGCAATGGATGGCATTTCGGAAACTGTCGATCATGAATATCGTTATTCTAAGTATGAGGATTTATAATAATTTGAACAAAGGTGAAGAGAGACAAATAATAATTCAAAAAGTGAGCAGAATAAAAAATAAATTATCAAAACCTTGAAGAGGAGTAAATGAAAATAAATCATTAACTATACCAACTAAGCTTTATGAATATCTAATCAATAATTCACACTAAACAATACCTCTAGTCTTCAACAAAAATACCTCTAGTCTTCAACAATCATTATGGCATGACTCACTCTATTACATATTGTTTAGAGACCCAAATAAGATTTATGCCCACAAATGCCCTTTTGCGGCTGCTATTGTGGTTACGTCAAAAGAGTTTGGTAATTAGCATTTAGGTAGCCTGGGTTTAATAATATTAATTTTTTTGACCATAAGTTTTTGACTTAGGCTCCGTTCAGACCTAGGAATATTTGGTGGAAAGAAAAAAAATTAAGAAAGTTACTTTTTTTCTTGTGTTTGGTTTAAAGAAAATTACAAAGAAAAAAAAACATGGAAGAAAGTTAGGTGAAAAAATTATTAGAAACAAGTGATAAAATTTTTCTCATAAAATTGTGAGGAAAGTTCCCAACCTCCTCTAACTTTGCATTGCTTAAATGATATCAATATGATTCAAACAGTTTATCAATATTCAAATTTTTCATCCAAATTTTCGTATTTTTTCCTGAATCCAAACAAGAGAAAAAACCTATTTTCTCCTTAGTTTTTTTTCGTTCATATTTTTTTTTCATTCAACTTTTCTTTCTACCAAATTTTCTAAGGACCAAACAGACCCTTAATGTTTATGTACATTCACTTATGAATTTCTTGTAATTTAGTCTGAAAATTACCAATTTATCATAACATCCTTGATATTTTACTTTTCTCTTTTTTCTTCTGTAAAAACCCGAAATCCACACTTTCCAACATGAGCACCACCCTGCATTCACCCAACCGCTGCCCGCAATGCCACCTGTGGACTGCCTGGTGGCCAAAAACACCACTATAAGAGTCTTCGGCCACCGATTGCTCCACTGATGGTGGTAATGTGCCAGAAAACATCCTCCCTTCACTGCTGTACCTTCAATCTCTCTCCTCCCTAGCTCCCCTATTCTTCTTCATCTTCATCTTCTTCTTCTTTCTCCTCCCCCTCCTCCTCCTCGTTGCCCCTTCTTTTTTTCTCTCAGCTTCAGCTTCTAGATTTAGGATGCCGATCTTGATTTTAGCTTCGTTCTAGATCGGGGACGTGAGGGATGAGGTTTTCCGGCTTACCACCGCAGCAGTTGACTCATCGGTGGTCAGCGGTTCAGATGGTGATGTTTCTGGCCACCGAAAACTCTATTGGCAATGTCATGGGTGGTGGGTCCACGTGTGATGCTAATGGTAAATTGACAATTTGGAGTTCTTTAGAAGAAAAAAAAGTAAAAAGGAAAATAAGAAGGATATTATAGGAATTTCTAGACTATATCGTAAGAAATTCATAGGGAAGGATACTCAAAAATTAAGTCAAAAAATTTAAGATTAAAAAAATTAATATCATTAACCTTTAGGTACCTAAATGTGAAGTGCGTCAAAAGAGTTTAAAACGTACAAATATGCACTCATTAAAATATGAAAGTTAATTAAGAATGGATAGATCAATAATACACCACTAGGAAGAGAATTTCTTTTTTAACTAGACCATTTCATTAATAGAGTTCAAAGCTTGATTAGACAGGCATTCACGGAATCCAACTTTTCTCTTGTTATCACTAATCTTTTCCCTAATCCAAACATTAGCATAAGGTGGAGACAAAATGAGGATTTTCCAAGTGAAGAAACACTTCTAGTTAAGTCTAGCAATCATCTTTTTACAAGTACTAGTGCGCTCTAGTAAATCACCTAGCACGTAGTGGAGGAGGCGGAATGTAATCTGACTAGCCTGCTATGCTTAGTAAAAACCTAGACCGACGGGCAATTCAATTAGAACCAACAAAGGTGGATTAGCAATTGATAGAGAATATTATGTCTGAGGTGACTTACGTACTTAGCTAGCTATCTTGCTCTTTAAGTAAATAAGTAGCCCTTTTTCATGTTCTTTAATAATTTCGGTGGCTAAATGGCGATGAACTCCGTATATTTATTTCTTAATTATTTTCCTTTGATCAAGCTTTCCCTGCATTGAAGGATTAGTTAGCAAAATATTGAACATATCTATCTGCCTCTTGCAAAATAAAATTGCCTATATTTAATCTTCTCACATTCTATCCAAACAAAATATACATTCTGTAATGCTAAAATTGTTACATACCGAAATAGATATTTTAGAGCTAGTTAATGTCTCGTATTGGGTCAGGTTCGTATTCATGTCGAACTTAATTTGGTTGAAAATACCTGAACCCGACCTGTTTAATAAACGAGAAAGCCCAACCTTGATAGTTTAACATTGTTGGGAATGTAACACATGAGTGAAGAGTCACACATTTGAAGTTTAAAAAAGAAGGACCATGATATATTAGCCAAGTGTGCTACTCCTTCTATTGCCAATTGATTTTAGGATGGAACCTCACTTGGACTTGTTGTGGACCATGGTTAGAGTAGGCTTCCTGCTTAGATCTCCCCAATAGTGGTATTAGAGCCAATTGTGCATTCGGTTAGGTTAAAAAGGTGTGGCATGGTGGACCCCATGGACACGAGCTTGGTGAAGTAACACACAGGTGTTGATCAAGCGGAAACACATGTGTTGCAGCGTGGCTCGATGGCATGGATAAGCTCTTGAGCGGTATTACGAAAAAGCCACCATGGACAAAAGCGAAAAAACATATGAAATGCACAGTCAGTACCCCTGGAACAGAATGGATAGCATGGACGCTTGGTGTAGAGTAGTATGTAGACTCTGTGGAGTAGAGTGCAGGTGTGCTGTCAATGGTAGCTTGACACCTTGATAAAGACTTCCACTCAAGGGGGAGCGTGTACGTTGATGTGGTTCAAAAGAGACTCATGTGTGAGGAGAAGATTGTTGGAAATGTCACACATGAGTGAGGAGTACCGCACCGGGAGTTTAATGGGAAGGACCATGATATATAAGTCAAGTGGGCTACTCCTCTTATTGCCAATTGATTTTAGGATGGAATCTCACTTGGACTTGTTGTTATGGACCTTGGTTGGAGTGGACGTCCTCCTTGGATCTCCCCAATAGACAACTAAACATATTGACCTAAACCCAACCTATTTACGTAAAAGGGTAAAATGTGTTAAGTTCGGGTTATCCATTTACCCACCAACTTGTTTAATTGCAACATAATTTTCAAACAAAAAAAAAAGCTTCCCAAAACACAAAATTATACATTTTCTAGCTCTTAGGCCTTAGTTGCTTTAATTTTAAACCACATGATAGCAGCCAACTTACATAGCTTGCAGCACAAACACGCAATCCAGCTAAGGAGTCAACAACAATTTAGTATTACAGACCAAAAACTCCAAATAAACAAGAACTACTTAAGTTACAAACCAATTATTTTAGTTACAAGCCCAAAATAAGCAAACTTAATTGTTTGAAATTCCTAATAACATTAACCAACAACCAAAACAACCAAGTCCATGAAAGAGAATACAACCTGATAAACCTCGATTTTGACTGATTTTTGACCCTAATTTAACCCTTGTTCGTCCACAATCTCTTGACTAACCTTAGCTAGAAGAAGGTGAATGCACCCTCATTAGCTCATTTTATGCTTACGAATAGTGCTTCTCGGTTTTTCAGGTGTCTTTCCCAGAAATGTAAAAGTTCTACCCATCCTGCCGAAAAGGGAAGCTTTAGGAATGAAATCCTAGGAAGATCGAAGGCCTAATGAGGCCTCGAAGACCACAAGAATTAGAAATGGGGGCTGCTGTAGGCGCACGGTTGATTGCAAGGTGCGCACAACCGTGCCTTGAAGCCAAAAGCTACGCACTATTGGACGCACATCCAGGCGTTTCAACCGTGCCACAACCAAGAGACGCACGGTTGACCGTGCGTACACGCACAACCGTTCGTCATTTAATTTTTTGCGACTTACTCGTTTTTGCGACAGCGGTTATGGTATCTTAGGTTTTTGTTAGGAGAGACTTCTCTAGGGGGCGATTTTGAGGGTTCTTGCTCTGAATACCTTGGCATCATTCTAGACTTTATTCTTGTTCTGAATTCTTGATTTTAGTTGGGATTTGTGGATTTATTATGCCAATCGACTAAAGTACGTTTCTTCTCTCTCTTTGGTTTTCTATTAAAGTTTGCATCTTTGATCATGGTTTTGAGTTTCTTGTTTGTAAATGGAGTTGTTGAGATGATTAGAGGCTAAATTCATTGTCTTGGATTGCGTATAGCCCTCATTGTGCAATTTGGAATCATGTTCTAGGTTTCGTGAATGAACGCCCATATTTATGACTGAACTCTCACTTAGCACGTCAAGTGTTCGATGAATTATCTAAAAAGGTTGAATTCTTGTTCTGAAGTTAGGGCTTAGGAGATCAACAAAAGTTGAATCCTTTACTTAGAGCTGCTTTGTGAGTAATTGGATTTCTTAACATGAAAATAATTAGGGGTCCAATTGGGAATATTGGGTTATTTAATCATGTGGTTTTGTTGATTCCTGTTTCATGAAAATAGATAACTAGAATCGCTTAACTAGTCTAATGACCTTCGAAAGAAGGCGTATATGCACTTTAACTGGTAACCATTCCATTTCAGTTATCTGTGTGGGTTGAATTGCATGACTTAGTTTGTAGTCCAAGGAGCACAATAGTGTGGTGAATCCCAATCCAGCACCCTCGTTAGTATTGATTCAGATAACAACAGTAGTTCCCAGCAGAATAGAACTGCTATTTAGTGAAAACCAACTTCAGTAGGATTTTAGCCTAAATAGAGTGTTGTAGGTTGATTCGGTGGATTCGGTGGTTGAAAGCGAGTTCCCTGTGGACACAACCCGTACTTGCCGGTGATAGCTACAATCGGCATCGTGCACTTGTTGTAATACATTTTTAAGACAACACAACCTAATTATCTGAAGCATATTTTTTCCCAACTACACTACCAGCATCACTCTTGGATGCAAGAGAACTTTCTTCATCATCATGTAGGTTCATGTTCATCATATCCCCACACAAATCATGTAAATTGAGTTGGACCAATATGAGTGCTAATGTAAAATAGAAAAGAAAGAAAAAGGATAAAAAAAAAAGCAAATTTAGCTAAAGAATTACAACCAATGAACCATACCTACAAAATAGCTAGGTATGCAACATAAATACATCAAAATCTAGCTGCCACTTGAATTCACTCTAGTACGAAAATATATTAGTTCAAATTCTATTCAAATGGTGGACTAAGGACTAAGAATGTGAGTTCAGCATAAAACTAGCCATAGTTACTAGGATCCCTCTCTCATACATGGATCTATTTCAGAACCCCCAAAAAACATATCAAAAATAGATCATAAAATAGGTCAAAAAATCACAGGAATAAGAAAGAAGAAGAAGAACTTATCCTTTGTTGCAATGTCACTCACATTGTCGAAAACAACTGGAAATTAAAGGTATAAAATTAGGGTTAGGCTTAGATCTAGTTCAAAACCATGAAGAGAACTCAAAAATTCATAGAAATCTGAGAATAAGAGAGAACAAAAGACGAGCTTATTCACCGAAAACAGTCCACCACTGTTAGATCAACCGAAAAATTACGAAAAATTAAAGAGAAAATCAAGTTATGCTCAGATTTAATTCAAAACCCCAAAGAAATACTCAAAAATTCATAAAAATATGAGATTAAGAGAGAATAGAAGGAGACATGCTCATATTTAATTCAAAACCCCAAAGAAATACTCAAAAATTCATTAAAAAATGAGATTAAGAGAGAATAGAAGGAGACAAGAGCTCATGCTCATTCAAATGAAGATTTTGATGTCCACATAGCTGAAGGATCCAATAATGAATTCTTATTTTCTTTACTCAATGTTGAGGCTAGTTCTAAAGGATCAAATAGGTCATGGCTTGGGGAGTCATTGAAACCTTCACTTTCTTTTTAGTGTATATTAAGAAGAACAAAGGAAGGAGCCTAGCCTATATATACGAGTATTCAACCTAACTCACGTGAAGATCCTCAGGCTATTACATATTCGCCTAAGCAGACGATGGACGGGAATCTGGAAGAGTGGCTTTTTGCGTTCAGTTGCTTTTGACGGCCTTTTGAACAATTCGGTCAAAACCCCAAGTGAAAACTATGTAGGTGTAGTATAATTTCCACTTCAAAACAATTGAATCAATGCAAGCAAGGTTGTTCCCACATTGCTCACAATTCATATTTGGTTAGATTCCTCGGTTCATCTTATGCCTTATCAGGAATAGCCTATTTTCTAGCTATTAGCTTGTTTTTCTAGCTATTAATATCTTTCATTCAAGCATGAGGGTAGGAAATACAAAGGTCGAGTAGGCTTTGTCAGTTTGGGAAGGTGAGTGATGAATTCGAGTGATCAAAAGTTCAGGTACTAAGTGAATATTCAAATGTCTATTCATGTTAGAACTTCTTGCCCCTTGGGTTGACACCAGCTTAGCCTTAGGTAATAGGTAGTAAGAGAGGGGGTGACTACACGATCGTTACTCTAGAAGTTCAAGGGAAGAGATGATCTTTCCGGTGTTCGAGTCACCAAAGTGGACGACAGACATGAGAAGACAGATAAGTGGATTTGCCAAGCATAAGATTTATTCAATACCCAATCAGGAGAGTATGCACCACTCCAAAGTACTAATAACCAAGTTGAAAATATAGCTGACAGGTCATACAGGAAAGTGAACTACAAACTACTTGCCAAAGACCATAGGCAATGGATGATAGACCAGCAGAAGGGCATTAGTCGTCAAGGAAGCTAGTGCACGTAGATCAAAGCATAGTAGAGAGACCATACATAGGGAAGTTACAACGTTAGGTTATCAACAGGGATTAATGGCAGGTTCAATTACTCCAAAGTAAATAATCTATGATTATGCGGAGGTCCAGTAGTTACAAATAACCCAAGAAGAGCCAAACCTATTTGAATTTGTTATTGGAAAATGAGGAGGAAGACATCTATCATGGAGACGCAATCCTCAAATATATACTTTGACCTAACAGCTTAGCGTTTTTAGCTTCTTATGGAAATTCCAAGTCGTATTGTCCATCAAAGCCTTCATTCATAAGATTACCCAATGAAAAAGTCTTTGCTCTTCGAAAGCCTCATTAGCACCATAGTCAGTCAACTTGAACAAGAAGACCTGAAAAGGCACACAATAAGGAAAGGAAGATCACATGTCAATCCATTTATGTTTCGCTACACCCAAGACAACGCATTGGTAAATCCATAGTATGAGGACATTTCTTACTAAAGTAGCACTTTTGGAAAGGCTCTTCCCAGTTGTGGTTGATGATTCACAATGATGGATTATAGTAACAAGCGTATATGGTGCAGGAGACAGGGGAACAAAAGTCAAGTTCGGTGATATCTCATGTGTCTGATGAACCTCTATTTTGACATATTTTTATGTCAAATCTTGATGAGAAAGGGTTAAATTATCCTCCTTCGGTCTAAATTGTGCTCATATGATGGTGCTTCGTAATTTCAGGAGTTTTTTGTCGAGAAACTAAGAAAAATTGCTAATCTTGGCATAAAGGAGAGCTAAGGAGAGATTGGTCGAAGTTCAAGGGAATTCCAAAGATTTGGCACGGGTACCTCGTGACAGGTGGCACGACCACACCCATGCAAGACCTTAGCAGGTCGATGCTAGCGATCTGGCATGGGTACCCTGTGCTGGGAGGCACAGCCATGCCCCTGCCAGAGTTCGCTATAAAAGCCGTTTCCAAGATTGTGTTTAGGGGGGCTCTTCTCTAGCTTCATGGAGGGGCGATTTAGGGTTCCTCCTTACACTCACAAACCCTATTAGGTGGAGAATAAAGTAGGATAATTAGGTTAGATTAGATGATAATTTTTTGATTCAAGCTTGTGGATTCGATCTTCAATTCAATCAAGCATAAGTTTTTTCTCCTCCTCTCTTATTTTCTATATTTAAGTTCATGGTTTTTTTATATGCTTTTGTGGTGCTTGGTAGTTATATTGGATTGCTTTGATTGTAATTAGCCTCGTAATGGCTAATTGATTCTGTTTGAACCTTTACCCCTCCCTCGTTTATGCTAGAATTTAAGGTTTTTCTCTCACGCCCACCATATGTTCGATGAAATACTTGAAAGAGCTTTCATCTGTATTTTGGGGCAATTAACTTATACTAAAAGGTGAGGTTGATTGTCTAGTGTTGGGAGCGTGTATAGTCGGGATTGGGATATGAAAATAGTTTCAGTCACTGACTAGGTCAAGGGTTGTTGATCTCGTAGTTTAGTTGAGCTAATCCCATGAAAATAGGTGGTTTAGAACAGTTAGACTAGCCTATACTTGAGAGATGGCTTAGGTGGGCTCTAATGATATAACTTATCAACCTTGAATACTCGCATAACTTGGGAAGGTGAGGGTTTGACTTGATTAGTTAGTCTACCTTAGGTTTAATTACAACTGAAGTCTTCTCGCTTTAGTAGTTTAGTTCTACTTTCCCTCCACCCTTTATCTCGCCTAGATTGATACACTTGAGTTGGCTCTGGTAATTAAGAACACAACTCCCTATAGATATGACCCGTACTCATCGGTTGCTAGTTACAACTACACCGTACACTTGCAGTAAATTTTAACATAACAACGTCTTTCCCTCGTCACCATCGCATGTCGCTAAACTAAAGGTTGTACTATACAAGAGGCAGATAGCGCAACAATTTCAAAATCATAACCAACCGCAGTTTTATCCAAAAATATTCAATCAGGCTCCATAACTTTTAGGCAGACTTAGCAGGCCCAAGCCCAGTACCCAGAAGCCCACAACAACAATAGAGTAAAGTGTCGTATAAGCAAGGTTAGCAAGGGGCCCAACTACGTCAAAGACAAGCCAAAAGATGGGACCTACCATTCAGAGAGTTCAGTCTGTTACCACATCCGATAAGTGGGAGGTCTGGTAGACATACAGAAGAGAGTGAAGCCCCTTTGCAAGCCCAAAACTGAAGCCAAATCCATTGCCTATCGGGAACGATTGTGAGGCTAGGGTTTTTGCTCTGAGAAGGGAAAAGGACAAAGGTGAGGGTGTGAGGCTGAGGGGGAGCCCGGGGAGGGTTCTGAAGCAGTGTGGGGAGAATGGAGTGATGAGTGTTAGATCTAGGGTTTGTGAGGTAAAAGGGTTTATATAGGTATGGTTTGGGAAGTGAAATTTTTTTTTCCCTTTTTTTTAATGTTTTTTTAAGGTTTCCAGGCCTTAAATTTTCGAAAGTCCAAATTTTCAATTCTCCCTCCAAAAGCCCAAAGCTCAAAGCCCAATTTTTAATACCCACCAAAACTTAAACGGTAAACGATAAATGGTAAATAAATAAACTGTAAATGTTGACCTATTCAACCTGTTTAATTAAACAGGTTAAATAGGCATCTTTTATGTTGATATTCTCAACTTGAACCTATCCTAATTAATTAAACGGGTTTACCGTGTCCAACCATTTAATTAAACAGGTTAATGCTTCGTACCCAAAGCCGCTTAACTTTGTGTCGGGTTCGGATCGATAATCGTGTCGAGTCAGCTTTTCCCATATCTAAGATCTGTTAGGTAGCCTTTCACTCCCTCATTTATGATCAATTTATTTGGCTTTTATGAGCTTTTCAAGCGAAGGGGAAAACAATTCTAATTTAAACGGTAGAAATTATAATGTTACAAATTTGAATAGTTCTATTTTCCAAAAGGATCTAAGCATTGATGGAAAAGAATGCAAATGTGAGTCCAAGATTTGTCCCTAACTAATAGAGAAGAATATGACAATTCTTGCTCAATGAATACGATTTACTGTTTTGGCATTAACATTCCATGCATGCCCATGATAGAAGTATCCTTGGCTACCACAAGCAATTCAACCAACCATCAACACAATAGTTGGCATAATCAACCATGCAAATGTATCTTCATATAATTAGTTGAAGACCTAGCTCTCAATCTTCTCATGCCACTTGTAATATGCATGGTTCTTTGCAATTATGTGCCAATCGGGCTAAAAATGATCCAAGCAATCAATGCATTTTTCCTTAAGAAAATCAATTATTCAATGTGATGATGACAAAATCCCACAGAGAGATTTAGAAAAAGATAACTATTAAGTGCTTTCCAATATGAACTCTTGTAGAAGAAGGTATTTAGTGGAAGAAAAGGACAGCTTATTGAGGTGGCTCGTATTTGCCTCAATGGAATATATTTGGAAGAAGATGAACAACAACAACAACCAAAAAAAAAAAGTGTTAGATAGTGGGTTTATCCCACCAGCCACCAAAGTGCAAAATGAGTCGCACAAACCAAAATAGATCACAATTAGGGAGGGCAAAGGTCAAGTTCACTTAATTAACTATTCAATATGAGGAGACTCGTTATTAAAGCATTCTAAATTAATAAACTACAATTAGTATAGCTTGTCAACCCACCAAAAAAAAGAAAAAAAAGAAGAGGAAGTTCAAAAAGGACAGGATCAAGTTGATTCGAGGAAGAAGACAAATCAATATCGATCACTTTGAGCTCTAATCACCAAAATTCCACCAATTAATATCAACAAAATTTCTACATTCTGAAATGTAAAATTAGTATATCAAAGAGATAACAACAATATATGTTATCCTAAGTCATTTTTCCAATGAAATTTAAATGATATCAAGAATAGTAACATGATCTGGAAGTGTCAACCAAAAAAAAAAAGGAATAGTAACATGATCTCTATATATAAATGACACACATAATTAGATATGGGAAAGCCTGACCTAGCACGATATATAACATGACATGAACCAAATCCGAAATTACTGAGAGAAACGCGAACTTGACTCAAATCGAACTGATTTCGACTTGAAGTTGACATGAATTGACCGTTTAGCATGAAGACATGTTTTTCAATTTTGAACAAATCTAGGATATTTTTAATGCCGACATAAAATTGACCCATTTATTAAATGGATTGGCCCGATCCGACTCTCTTTTCAGCTCTACAGATAATTGACATGTCATTCATTTAAAATTGTGATTTATGCTTCTTTCACTCCCCCCCCCAAAAAAAAGACTTAAGTCAGAGGCAGATAATGGGCTTAGGCTTAGTCACCCAAAGTGCAAAATGAGCTGAGACAATTTTGTCGTTGCACAATGATCTCATTAGAGCAATAAAGCTAGCTCTCTTTATCTAATCATCTTGTTGACGTTTCAGGCCATGCATATGGCAACAAATATTTAAATAATTACTATAATTATTCCCAAATTGTTTGATGATCATGAGCCAATATGGAGTTAGTCAATTGATATACGAGTTCGTAGCAATAAGAGTTTATGGAGCCATGACAAAGAGCAAATTCAAAAGTGAAGATGCCTTATGCAAGCTCGAAAATTTGCCACTCCAACAACCCATCAATTGCTGTGGACTCCAAGTGATAATTATAATTTGTCTAATTTAATGTATTCGGATTTTTATGTTTTAATATTTGAAAGTATTAGCATACCATGCATTGTTACTTCTTGTTCATAACTTTTAAATCGTTTCTTACTGCTCTTTACTACTGCTCCGTCCTATTGCTACAAATTAAAAAATGAATCCATTGAGAAATTACCTAGACTAAGACTACTATTACAACAACTATAGCTATCTATAACTATTAGCACTGAAGCGTAAATCACTTGTTTTTAGTAAGAGATGAACATTAATTATTGTATGTAAATCTGGGGGATTAGAAAAATTGTATTCTGCATATCCGTACGATTAAGTCCTTAAGTCTGAGTACCACTATCCAATCAGGGAATCAAGCCTGTTTGTCCTATACCAAAGGTGTTCAAAATATACCAACAAGGGAGTGAAGAACGAATGGTCCTCCGAACAGAGCGAGTGAGTCCGACTCCTACGAGCAAGCGCAAGGCATGGCAAGAGAGTGAGGTATCACTCTCATGGCCCACACCGAAACAGTGGTCTGTTGCTTTTTCCTAAATGTTTGGTGAATATTTATCGAATGAAATTAAACCTATTTTTATTTTCAAAATATTATTTGCATTATAATTTATTGATTTAATTTTTATTACTTCCACTTTGTTAAAATGAAGTTTCAGCACCTTATTCCTAAACGTTTGACATTCATATTTCATTACATTTATTTATAATTATTTTTTTATTTTTAATAGTTTTAGTTCTTAAAAACTTTTATGCCATTGTAGAATTTTTTTTTGGAATCAAAAGTTATATATTTGTCTATAATGATGATGATGATGATGATGATAATAATAATAACAATAATAACAACAAAGGGCAGCCCGGTGCATAAGCATCCCGCGTTTACGCAGGGTCCGGGGAAGGGCCGCACCCCATGGGGTGAATTGTAGGCAACCTAACCTGACTTTGTCAGTGGCTGATTCCACGGCTCGAACCCGTGACCTTTTTGGTCACAAGGAGACAACCTTACCATTGCTCCAAGGCTCCCCTTCATAATAACAACAATTATAATAATCATAATATCATCTTCTTCTTCATCAACTAACACCGCCGCTAATTGATACCCACCACCACTCCAATCCTAGCACAACCTACCACTACCGTCTACGCCGCCTACTATGGATACCATTGTCGGGACGTCATCAGTGATCCGCCACCAGCATTTACCCAATTATTTTCCCTTCTCCCGCCTCTCTCTCCTCTCTTCGTTCGTGCATCTCAATCACCAAACCCTAGGGCCACCATGGGGCTTTGATTCGTTAGCCATGAGGGATGATGATGGTCGGGAAAGCATTGTGAGGTGATTCCGACCACCGTCCAATACTTTTAGCGGCAGGTCATAGTTGTTGGAGGTCTAGGGGTGATTATGATGGTGGTCGAAATGGCGAGAGATTTGGAGCAAACAAGGTCGCCAGCAGCCACTAAGTCCACTGGTGTCATTCTGGTGTTGGATGTCGACAGGTAGCAGCCAATAGCGATGGTGGGACAATGGTTGGTGGTCATGGTCAAGAAGATGGAGGCTGCGAATGAATAGGGGAGACTAGGTATGAGCATAGTAATTTTGAGTTTTTTTTTTATAATTAATGTTGAACCCTGGGGGATGAGAACTTGAAACCCCCCCAAAATTGGGAGGAAGGAGGGGTTCAAGTTCCAGGGATTTAGAGGGAGACTTGATTACCCTCAGGTATGAAGTTCCTTTTCCTAATTTTCTTACCAAACATTAGGGACGGAAATTTGAAACCTGAGGATTCAAGTCTCAAACCCTTTTTTGCTCACCAAACACCCCCTTAGTATTGTGTCTTTGTTGAGCCTAGTTGGACTATATGACATGTGGTTATCCTAATTGGCAAATTAAGATGGGTTGAGTACGTGTAAAAGTTAGACACTCCATATATTCATTGTCAATTGATTGTGGATTGAACCTTTTAATTTTGTATACATTGCTCGTTTGTTTCAAACACAATTTATATACAAATTGGACACCCTCCACGTGATCAATAAGCTACCATGATGCAATATAAATCGCTCGGGGAAGACAAGTCCTAAATGTGATAGGGTTTTTTTTTTTTTTTTGGGGGGGGGGGGAGAGCATAAAAAATGTGGTGGGCTTTCTTTGGGGGGAATCAAGTCCAGACCGTTTTCCTTGGGCTGAGAGTCTGGGACATATTGCCCAGCTAATCGTAGGCCCAAATTGTTGATCAACTGACGACACTTTGGACAGTTTTGACGTTCATCAACAGATCATGCCGCTGACAATGTGGACAGGCCCTTCTCTGTATCTGTAGGAGACTGGCAAAACAAGGCCAGCCTACATTAGCTCTGACAAATTTGGAGAAACTAACTAGAGATCGCCTTTAGAAAGAAGGATTTTTGTCAAACTTTTCCCCTATCTGATCTTTGTGCACATTTCCATGTTGTACTAGTTTTCCTCTGCCCTATCTGATCTTTGTATTATCTCAAATAGGATCAAATTTTTCATCCACACTTCTCATCGTGGGAGACTATTTTATCTTAAGACTTATTGTGAGACGAATATTTTTATAGCGACCCTTAACTAATATGAGGGGATTAATCATTTATTTAGCATAGACTTCGATTGGTCACTAATTGATGAATTATTAGTTATTCCTATGTTAAAGAAGTTGTCCGAATGTATATTATTAGTCATCTTAAAATGTTAAAAAGTCATATTCCAAAGGAGTTCGTCAATTTTTATATGATACAGCCTAAACTAAAAATTTGTGTATTTTACCACATCTCTCAACAATACCCTAGAAACCAATTTACTTGTACGACCACTAGTGAACTACGGGCATTTCAAAAATTTTAGCGTGCAAAAAGTTTGATGATAAAAGTGATTAGAGATCCAAAACTAGAATCAAAAGAACCATACCCACATCTGACTTGACACATGAAACACGGTTATTTACTAGTGGATCTTAAATTCCAATTGACCCAAACCAAGCTAAATAAGATTCAAAATTTTCTACAAAGTTACTTCTTTTTACATGAGAAACTTAATGGAAGAAACATCAACTGACCAACGTTGATCTGGATTCAAACCAAAATATCGTTAACATGAAATATGATCCAACTGCATGTGACCTGATGAAGCGATGCGTATGCTAGCTCTAGCAAAAAGCTTTTGGAAAACAATATAGGAAGAGTGTTGGTCTTTTTCACTCTTGGCAAGATGTGAACATGCTATTTCAATGGCAGCTAAAGGGCTTATCGGCTTATCGCTAATTTATCTTTGGCCCACACTTTAAGGGTTGTCATTTTTTATCTTTTTAATTTTTTTAGTTTAAATGCAATCACGATGCCAGTACAATATGATAGGGAGGGGGAATCCAACTTGAGATATAATTCACCCAAAACCTTAGTCTTAATTAATGGACAAAGAGCATAAGACCTCATTGGCACTTTTGGATTCTCTTTGTTTACTGGGTTTTCTGCATTTGATATGCCTCACGTGGTCGGTTTAGGCTGCACTTTCAGCTGTAAGTTTGGGCGATTAGTTAGTACAAGTAAGATAATTAATCGGGCTGTTTTTAGTAATTAAAACTTGCTTATGTATATTTCAGCTGACGTTTGTTGTTTTTGGAAAGCAGAAATTCCATTGCTTCTAAAATATAGCACTAAGTAAAAAGCACAAGAAATAACCTGAATCCTACTTCATCAACAAACTCCCAGCACCCCCATGGATACATTCCTATTCCTTTTTTTTCCGATAATTAATGGACAAAGCCAATATATGTATTTTTTTTTCCCAATGGTAAACGGGTCCAGCCCACAAGGCCCCTATCGCAGGGTTTACCCAGTGGACCTGAACGCACCAGGGGGGGAATGTCAAAGCTCAGGCCAAAGCTCAGGCCCACACACGCTCCCACACACAAATGCACCGCAAATGTGCCCCCCAGGTTTAAACCCGGGTGGGAGGAGAGACCGTGTGAAGGGATGGCCATCTAGCCATCTCTTCTTCAACGGACAAAGCCAATACATAATAAGAAACCCAACAGGTGTTACAATGTAACCTAAAGCAAAGATAATTACCAACTTTTAATACAAAAAATAAAACTACCCGATCCAACCCACAAGCATAATTGCTATTTATTAACCACATTTATATCAACAATTTCAACATTGTATACACATGCATGCATTTGACCATTCAACCAAAAGACCAAGACAAATAGGGATATATTTGGAGGCTAAAATCCAACTACATGCAAAGTACCATAGTATACTCCAGCTCCAAATATCCGCTAATATATTGGCCCACAACTGCAATCCAAAGCAATCCATCTAGCACACCACTAATTTGGCCATCACACAAGCTCCACGCCATCACTAGGGCTGGCAAAAATATAGGTTTGGGCCGATTCGGGTCCAAATAAATCGAACATTTTGACAAAACTTCATACTCGAACCCTCTTCGGATTATTAATTAGACATATTGATTGGACCTGGACCCAAGGTTGTCTGAATGTCCGAATTTGTGATATGATTTTTGGACAATATGACTAAAATTTTGTGTGACCAACCTGAATCCGAGTTTTCAAAACTCGGACCCAGTTGTCCTAAATTGTTTTTATAAAATTTTCTAGAGATCTTGTACCAAAATTATACATAAACCTAGCTGTCCGATGTCCAAATCCGGTTGTCCGATTGTCCGAATTTGTCTGAATTCTAAATAGTTTTAAAATCCAAATAACCTGCACCCAACTCGGATTTAAATTCGGACATGACTGATTATCCAAATTTTAACTTCTAACAAAAAATTTGGGACCGTATCCATTTTTTTTCCGGGTCGGATAAATTCAGGTTATCGGATCGGACGAATTTTTGCCAGCCCTAGCTACCACCCTCTTGAGAGTTCTAAGTTTCCATAATTACATCTTTAGAGATAAGGTAATTTGGGATAGAGCCAAATACTAAATATCTCAATTTGCACCTTTAGAGATAAGGCCAAACAGTCCCGGGATACACCTCCCATCTCTTTCCTTGTCGAAAATGGCATATCCTTCTTTGGTTGAATTGATTTAGAAGCTCCCAATGGAAGCTATGATCTAATACTACTGCATCTTCTCTCCCTCTTTCCTTCCTCCCCTCTCAAACATTGGTATTTCTTTGTTAAGTAAAAGACAGAGATGTATACCGCCCATTTGATGTAATTTACCCAAAACCTCAATCTTAATTACAGTACAATTACAATACACAGTTGAGTCACTTGACATATCAGGAAATATCCTTCTCGTAATTGCCTCGTAAAATATTTCCTAATTGCTATGACTGCGTGTACTAAAATATTTCCCAATTGCTTTCTGTTTACTTCCCTCTCCTCTTGTACATTTTCAGGATGTCCATGGACAACATCCTTAGAATGCTAGGCCACCTATAAGATTCCACTTCTTTTTTTCTTCTTTTTTTTTGCAGTTACCCTTTGCTGTAAACAAGTAACAATGTCAAGTATTTGAATGGGATCATGTATTCTTAGCACTATTGTAGATGTAAAACGTAATTTTGCATCTTAGGGCCTATTCTTTTTTTTGGAAAATAGGGATTGGTAAATGTGTGAAATAGAAAGATTGTTGAAGTGAGTAGAAGTTGATTGAATTTGATTTTTTTTTTTTTGTTAGAGTTGGTAGACGTGGTTGAAGTTGGTTTTTTTTTTTTTTTTGTTGTTTGTTGATGGGTAGAAGTTGGTTGAAACTTTGAAGGAGATGGATTGAAGTTGGTTGAAAGTGGTTGAAGTTGATTGAAGTGGGTTAAAGCTGAATTTTTTTTGTTAGAGTTGGTGGAAGTGGGTTGAAGTTGATAAAATGTGATTTACTAATGAAAAGAATAGGCCCTCATCATCTGAATGAAAGTGGAAGAATAATCTCTGTCTTATTATATTATTATGATTTGCATTTTAGCTTTATTGATTCCAAATTCTTAGAATTTGAATTTTTTTTATGATTTCTTTATTCTTATCCTTTTCTTCCTTTTTTTAGGTTTTCTTCTTAAGTCAGACATGTATACTATAACAAAAACGAAAATAAATATTCATGTATATTAATAATATAATTACTTTAAATTTCGATTTGAAATGAATTTTCAAACTCATAGTCTCACTAAATAGAAATAGAATTTCATATAATTTCTAAATTGAATGAAATAGAATTTAATTGTTTCATACAAAAATAAGAATTACATAAAAATGAAAGAAATAAAAAATGAAGTTCAGTATTTATTTGATTTGAAATAAATATATTTTCTATTACTTCGCTTATTTCATAAAGTGTTCGACCTGGTTTGACAATAGCTATTCAATATTCGAGGGATCCTTTGCTCGAAGAACCCATACGGGTTAGGTCTTACTATAACTGGTTGTCTAGAAATATACGTACCCATATGTTTCCACCATGACATGCATTTTTGGTCATTGCTCACCATCCCGCTTTTACTTGTCTAGATGTGATCCAGAGAGGCTCAAGTCCCTGAGGAGCAAATCCTCTGAAACAAATAGATTCCCTCGATAAGATATCCCCTTCATTCTTCCTTTATGTTGTTTACTGAATCTGATTCTTTTGGATTACAGTCGATGATTTTTTTTCCTAATTACATCATTACCATAGAAGCAGACAAGAGAGTTTCCACTAATCTTGTAATAGCTCGACCCTAAATCATGTTTATTTATTTAATTAAGTCATGTTATTCATTTTCCTCATTTATTTTTCTCATTTAATTATCCCGGCTGGGAGAATTCATTTTGGGCCCTACCTTGCAATTCATTCGAGTTTTATTTACCGAAAATAATTTTTCGGAGATATTGATATTAGGCCTCGATGACTATGATTTAAAAGATTAAATTATTTTTCATGATACCACATTTAATTTCGAGCTACGGAAAATTTAATCGCATACGGGTTAATTTTCTGTTTGGCCCAAATCAAGTCCAATTTTGGCCCAATAGGTTCCTAACCCATTTGCTTGTCTAATTACCATCATTAAGCCTTAATTATCATTAGCAAAAGCTGAATTTTTGTGCTTAATTTTCAGCCAAGTATTTGTTTGCTTAAGTGCCAAGTATTTATTTGCTTAAGTTTTATTTTGCACCAAGTAAATTGTCAAAGCAATCTCTCTCTCTCTCTCTTTCTCTCTCTACTCGGCCTCTCTCTCTCTCTCCAGCCCTGCCACCACTATTCTGGTGGTTTTAGGCCACCAGCCGCCACCCCTACAGCCACCAAAACAACCACCAAGTCAGCCACCATCCATTCCCCACACCCACTCAAGCCTACATGAACAAAGTGAGTAAACCCTAACTTTATCTGGTGATTTTGGTGGTATTTTGGTTTTGATTCTTGCTTTGATTATTGATTATCTTGTTTTGATGCAATCAAGAGTTATTTTGATGTTTTGTTGAATGGATCATCTTGAAAGAAAAAAAAATGGAGATTATTCATGTTCATGCAAGTTTAGGATGTAATGATGGATTTTGATTGTTTTAAATGAGATTATGTGATCTTTGGCATTGGAAATGAATATCCAAATTTTTATGCTGATGTATATAAGTTAAAGAGTGATTTAGTGGGTGGTTATGTGAAGAAAAGGTTGACAATATGTGAGTTAGAGCTGGGAAACAGACATGAAACAGGGGTCTGTTTGGAGACAAACTGGTACTGTTTGACACATCCACAATTCATGATTTTTGGTGTAGTGATAGCTTGATGAGTTAGCTTTCAATAGGATTTGGAATTACTTGATTTCGAGTTGTGTGGAAAAAGTTATGACGAATTTACTCAAGACTATGCAGAATACATTGAAACTGGGAACTGAAATAGAACAGTAACTTTACGGAAAAACTGGTATTGATTGGGTCATTGAAAAATTGTGATTTTTGGTGTGTGGATAGATCAATTAGTTATGTTTAAAATGCCTCTTGAATCGCCTTAATCCGAGTTCTGTGAAAAAAGTTATGGTCATTTTTCTGCGACTGCGCAAATTGATCAGAAATTGTGCATGTCTTTGTTCTACCCTAATTTTAGGGACGTTACTATATGAATCATGATTTGTGTCCTGAATGAAAGTTTTAGTGGACATTATGAGCTTTTCATATTGAGGTTTTATATCTCATTTGGAGTTTGGGAGTGAAAGATATGGATTTTCTAATGCAGACCATCAAACGGTAACATGAGTGAATGCAGAAATCGAGGCATTTGAAAATATTTTCAGAAGTTTCTATATAATTATGGGTATTACAAGGAAATTGCAAAGTGTATTGAGTTCAACAAGTTTGTTAGTGTACAGAAGCTTATTTGGGTTGAAAACTGAGTTACATGAGTATGAAAATGAAATTTCAGAAGTGAGCACAGTAATGATTCAAGTTAGTGTCTATCAGATCTTCTGAGGTTATTTGAGCTTTTATGAACCTCACAACACCCCTCATGGTATTAACCATTCTATTATCCTTTTCAGAAGCTTCACACTTTCCTTTATCCATTTCAGAGATACAGCAAACCATGTGCTATTTATATTAATTAAAATCTTTTCGTTATTACTCAATCATTTTCATTTGGTCTATTTTACTTCAATTTGTTGTATTTCAAGTTCAATAACTCTGACTGATTTAATCTATTATTTGAAATGCACAAGTTATGTATCCCATTTTATTAGTCAATTTCTGTTACACATATTTTTACTTACTCAACTAGGCGAGTAAGGATCATCTACTGACTACACATACTTACAATGACATTTATGAAACAGAGTTGAGGCCTAGTTATCGTTTCCATTGTGCATAAGTACTATCAAGTGAAATATCATTTTAAAGACTTCAGGTACGTCCATTGCCTGTATCTTTAGAAATCAGATTGTATTTATCAACGTTATCATGTTTTGGTAAGTACATCAATGAATCAGTTTACACAGTGATTTATCAGTTAATTAGTGACCCCGTCAGTTATCATCTACAGGGCATTCGCCCTTCAGTTACCCGCGCGGCTTCAGGCCAGGTCTTCGATCGGCTTGGCAGGTGTACACCTATCCATAGATCGTAACAGTATCAAGGGGTTCACTATCAGATAATAATTAGCAATGCAGTTTTATATTTATCTCATTCACTGTTTTAACTTAAAATGAATTGCAAAGCGGGCCCAACCAGTGTTTCAATGATCATTTAACAATTCAGGAATGCACGTATTGAGCTTCGGCTCACAGTTCGAAATGTTTTTATGCTTTGTTTTAGGCAAATGCGGAGAGAGTTGCCCTCATGCTAGCAAATCAGCTGAAGAGAATACGTGAAGCAAGGAAATTCAGATGGATTAGAAGTAATGCAGTATATGCATACCTTAAAGATGTAAATTGAATTCCTCTATGGATGAAGATGTAGACTATATAGTGATTTATTTTACTATGGTGTATAAACCCTTCATTGGTTAACACTTGATGTGAGTGTATATGTTTGAGGTTATGCGTAGCTATGTTATTTATAGCACTCATGTTTCAAGCCTTGTCCTTTTGGACGGCGGTAATGCCCCTATCATTGGGTTGTCTAGATTATAGTTAAGGGATTTATTAAGGAAAATACAAGTAGTGAAACATGTCTAATTTGGGGGCATTACAGATTTGGTATCAGAGCCAGGTTGAGAATTTCTTTATGGGATATAGAGTATGGAGTTAAGATACTGAGAAATTGGTTAGTGAGGGCTGAGGATTATTATGATATCATTGGAGATTTGTGGCACTGGTGATGTCTGCTTATCTCACATATATTCTACTCATATATTCTTCTTTGTCATATGGATCCATATAAAGTGTATATAGCTTGATCTCAAGCAGCAGATTTGATGGAGATTTGGAATAACAAGTTGAAGGTGCTTCAATGCATTTAGGTAAGCATGGTCATATGAGCCACCCATCTGAATGGTATGACATCCGTTTAACTGGAATTGTTTATTTTTGAGATGTAAACTCTTGTACTCCGGGCGTGTGGCCCGTAGAGTTGTGGTCTCCGGTGTGTAGCCGTTGAGCTTGATTTTATATCCTTACGTACTTCTAGTCAATGCAAAGGATGTGATGTAAGGCTTTAAGCTTGGAAAATGGCCAGTTTGCAAGCGAAACTCTGTCCGTTTCACCCCAGAAATTTAAGAATCACTAACACTCCTAGCCATAGGGTTGGGGGTTGTTATAGATGTATTCTATGAAGGCCCTTGACTCATTTTGAGGGTAAATGCAAAGGGAAAATTAAGTATGGGCAGATTACACAAGTTTAATCAACTTCATCAACTTCATAGTGTTGATCATTGCATAAGGACCGACTTTGAGATAACCTTTGTTCATGATCAATATGATTTACGCAAGCGTTTTCCATCCCAAATATAAGGTTAATGAGATATCTTTCATATGAAACAAGTTTCAAGTGGATTGGAGATCATTTGGTTATCCAAATAGACAAATCAAAGTCTGCAAACTGGGCAGAATCCTAGTGCACAAGGTCTAAGTTTAGCTCACTTGCAGCTTATGCATTCAATCAGATAGGGATGTTTTGGTTAGTCTATGTCAAAGTACAAAAAGTGAGCTTTCCAATGACCCATCTTGCAGCATATTTGGAGACTAGTGGTTAAGAAAATTCAGCCTAGAAGTTTGATGGTGCAGACTGTTCAAGTCTGTGGGTACCTACAACTTTGAGCTGATGCTTCCTCATCATATGGGTGTCATTTTGTGTGTTTCTTGGATTCAAGTGTCAATTACTTCACTATACTTCATTGATTTCAGACATTTTCTTCTGTAACCCAAGAATTTCATCTAAGTGAGCTATGTGGGCGATCTTGATGTAGTATTCCCTGAATTGTAGGATTTTGGAGAGGCTTCTTCTATAGTACATAAGTTTGAAACCATTGACTACCGACTATTCCATAGAAGAGAAACCAAGGACACTTTAGAGAGATACTGTGCTCCAATCCATTGCAATTCAAGACTTGCTCAAATTGTTCAAACTCTTGCAAATAGTCCATTGACTCCACCTCAATCTGTGAAGCAGGCATTACTCGTGAAAATATTTCACTGCACTTTCTGGTAACCTACCATTTACCATTGTCTTGGTCGGATTATCAACTGTTTCGATGTTCTTCGCTTTGACCAGGGGCTTCGTCTTTTTGTCTTCGTGGCATCTTCCCATCTAGTTGCATCACCATTCATTCTCATGTCACATCTTCATCAGTCTTGGTCACTTTCTCCTGCTTTTAAGAGCCCATTGCTGCTAATAGCTGGTTTATGATTGGGATGCACCCATGTCAATAGATGATAATTTTGTAGCACGCCCGAACAGAAGGTAGATCTTAACTACGCTTTGGATAGCGGTTAATTGTCGTCCAACTTGTGGAATCCAACTTGTGGAATCCATTGCTAAGGGGAACGTGATGTGTCTACCCTTTTTGGCTGATTCAACCTCAGTTTCCTATTGAAGGTCACTTTCATAAAGCTTAAGTTGGACAATCAAAATCTTTGTCATGCATTTGGACTGCGTCAGGGAGAAATTTTGATGGGTTACTACCCCGTGGAAAAATGTCTTCAGTTGATTCATACTAAAGGACTCTAGAATGGAAAGTATGACCCAGTGGAACCTTAAGAATGGATTTGGGGAGTGGAGAAAGTTTCATTGTAATAGAGGTTCCAGGAGATAAACGGGTGAACATTGGAACATTTTATCGAACTGGTGAAACTAATATTGGTGGAACATTGTTAAGAATAGGCTCTTAGGGCCTGACTTCACTTGGAGCAGATTTGTGGAAAGAATAACTACACTGCCTCGGATTGCCAAATGCGAACTAACAAATGCACGTAGTGTGGTAGCCCAGAGCACCTCATCGCTGCCTACTCCTGAAAACTGAAGGTTGTAGATAAGGGCTCTCACTTTCAAGGCCCGCAGCTGTAGTTTGACATCATTCTGGCAATAAGCTGGTTGTGCACTTTATGGGGTCAAGATGGATTGTGATGACCCTAAGGTTATTTCCAGAGATGAACAAGGGAGAGAACTATTTTTCATGGTCACAGAGAGGAAAAACCTTGCCCTTTAAATTTTGTCACGAGAACAAGCTCTTATGACAAGGATATATGGTGTATTGGTGTTATGTTACTAACATTCAACCGAAGGAAATAAAAGCATAAGATATCCCTATAGCTTGTGAATTGAAGGACGTTTTCCTGAAAAGCTATCAGGATTTTCCCCCCAAAAGAAATTGATTTTGGGATTGAATTAATCCCTGATGCTCATCCTATCTCCAAAATCCCGTATCTTATGGCCCCAATTGAGCTTCAAGAACTAAAGTTTTAGTTAGAGGAGTTATCGCAGAAGAGATTTATCAAACCATCCAAGTGTGCCATCATAGGATGCCTAGTTCTATCTGTAAAGAAGAAGAATGAAACCTAGAGGTTATGTATTGATGACAGAGAGCTGAATAAGATCACCATCAAAAACACATACCCATCGCCCCAAGTAGATGGCTTATTTTATCAACTGCAGGGAGCAGGAGTCTTTTTCTATGGTCGATTTGAGGTCAGAGTACCATCAACTTAGGATTATACCTGAAGACATTCCTGAAACCACACTACGGACCATGTATGGGTCATGATGACTTCACTGTGGACTTCCCTGTGATGCCTTTTGGCCTAATCAATGGCCCTGCGGCCTTTACAGGTCTTATGAATAGAGTTTCAGACCATATCTAGACAAGTGTGGTGGTATTTATAAAAGATATTTTGAAATACTCCAAGGATAAAGATGAGCATATTGTTCATTTGAGGACAGTGTTATACACCTTGACGGAACATCAAGTACATAGCAAATACAAGAAGCATGAGTATTGATTATAAGCAATGGTATGTTTGGAACATATGGTTTCAAAGGAAGAGATTAAGGTCAATGTGCAAAAGGCAAAAGCAGTTACAAAGTGCCGAAGCTAAACCAACGCACTGAGACTAGAAACTGTTTGAGTTTCGCAGGGAATTATCGAGTTTAGAAAGGATTGTCAAATATCATCTTCCTTGACCAATTTGTTGAAGAAAGCTATAAAGTTAGCAAGAAGTTAAACTGGTGGCTTATGCCTCCCAACAACTCAAGCCTTATGAGAAGAATTACCATACTCATTTCTGTAGTTTTTGCATTGCAAAGTTGGAGACATTACTTATATGGGGTACCATGCAAAATCAATACTGATCATCAAAGCTTGAAGTACCTCTTCACTCTGAAAAAGCTCAATCTACATGGAACATCAGTTGTGGCAGATCCAATGTCAATCAAGAAAGAGAAATATTATGGCAGGTGCCCTGAATAGGAAGGCACTACATACCTTGAACACTGTAGTAACTACTCAACTGAATCTCTTGAGAGAACTTGAGGACTTGGACATTCAATTAGTGTTGCAATGGGGACTTGGACATTCAATTAGTGTTGCAATGGAAGGTAAATGTTCAACTGCTGGCACTTACCTTACAGCCATCCCTGATGGAGGAGCTTAGAGTGAATCAAGATAGTGATCCTGCGCTCCAAAGAATAAAGCAAAATCTTAAGAAAGCAGATCTTAGCGGAAACTCATAATACTTGCAATTTGGTGCACCGAGGGGGCACCAATATGTACACATATTTGAGGAAATATTTTTTGTGAAACAATATGAGAAGAGAAATTACAGAATACATGGATAAAGGTCTTATTTGCCAAAAAGGCCATGGTAGAATACCAACGCCCCGTAAGTGAATTGTGACCTTTAGAAATTCCCACTTGGAACTGGGATTCAACTTCAATGAACTTTATCATGGAATTCCCTCAGATATAGTGTCTGACAGAGATCAAAGATTTCAAGCCTGTTTGGCATGCACTTCAAGGAACCTTTGGAACTAGATTGAACTTTAGCAGTTCCTATCATCTCGAGCATCTAAAAATATCAATGGATCCAACTCTTCTGCGTTGGAGCCTGTAGTACTTCATGACCTACGACCAACATTTGCATTTGAAGAAAGTATGGAACATCCAGTGGTCAACGTTGTGATAGCACTAGTAGGGAATCCTACATGAAACATTAGGATAAAATGACGGCTGACATTGACAACAAAATCATCTTTTGAGTCATAAAGATCTTCTTCAGCATTCAATAAGGCGGCATATCTCAGAAAACTCTTGAAAGCATACCATTGGAACTGACAGAAAAGCTATGTTGATAAAAGAAGGAGATTCCTGGAATTTCCGGTATATGATAAATGTTTTCCGGTATATGATAAATGTTTTTAGAAAGTCTCACAAACTAAGGGTGTACGGAGGTTGCACTGCGACCTAAATTGGTGTCAAGATCTTTTGGACCATATCAGTTCATGGAAAGGTCGAATTCCATAACTTGTCTACCAGATCTACCTATATAACTCAAATCCATTGCAGTCATTTCAGACCTTGACCATGCTATCATAATCAAATCCATTGCAGTCATTGAGGGTCTTGGGTTTCAAAAGCATCCAATTCAGATATTGGATCGCAGGATTAAGCAGTTGAGTATCAAGCAGATACCTTAGATCAAATTGCCTTGGGCAAATAATGCCTCCCCAGAAACGACTTGGGAAACTGAGCAAGAAGTGAGAGCCAAGTAGCCTGATTTATTTGAAATCACCTTGCATGATAGTCAATGTTCCTAAGTTTCGAGGACGAAACTCTCTAAGGGGGGAAGGCTGTAATAGCTCGACCCTAAATCATGTTTATTTATTTAATTAAGTCATGTTATTCATTTTCCTCATTTATTTTTCTCATTTAATTATCCCGGCTGGGAGAATTCATTTTGGGCCC
>JACYFF010019584.1:9055010-9167114 GCA_017589665.1 Selenicereus undatus
TTTTTTTAATGAAATTTTGGGGGGAAATTTTGGGGGATTTCCCGGGCTTCCAAATGAATTTTATTGTGTTGGCACCAAAAAAAATTCATTGATTTATGTTGAATAAAGTATGGGCTAAGGCAATGGTTTCCTAATGTTGCCTAATATATCTGTTAGTTTCGGGGGCGTTGCCCCCGAACCCCCAAACCAGGGCGCGTCGCCCCTGGACCCCGACTCGCTGACCAGTCAGCGAGACTATCGTACTAGGTCTGCAAAGGGGGGCTAAATAAAACAGATTCAAAGCATTCTAGCAGCAACAGTTTCCTAATGTTGCCTAATGTATCTATTGCAACAGTTTTGTATAAATGTTGCAATAGCCAAAACTTTAGGCAACATTTGAACTAGATGTTGCATAAACTATCTGTTGCACACAATTTGCAAAGTGTTGCCCTACAGCCGTTGCCAAAGCCCACTTTTGTTGTAGTGTGTGTAGTGGTGAATATTGGATCAAATGGGGGCTAAATAGGTTTGGCATGATGATTAACACAGTTTACATGTGTAATGCTTTTGAAGGCCCATCCAAGCTGCTGTTTATTATACTCAAGCATAAACACAATAGTATAAAAGTTACATCACAAGACTCACAGTGACACAGTAGTAAAAGTTATACAACACATTGACAACAACAACATATTTTATTTTAAAAGTCTCTTAGACTTTAATATCATAACAAGTTAGCCCACACATAATGGACTAGATCATTATTTAGCAGCTTCAGGCTTTAGATATGTGGCCATGCACCCAATTACTGGGTGTTTAGGTGCAGCGACGGCGAAAACAAATGTGAGAGCAGCACTGGGGGCCGAAACGGCAGGGTGTCCCACGACGGAAGCAATTTTGTGCAGCCGCCATCATTGGTCCTACACATATATGCACGCATTCTAAGAAAAGTTTCAAGACTGTTTTGTGATTCAAGTATTATACCAGAGTCACAACAATAGGAGAACACATTTCTGTCATTTTCAAGGAAGGAGGTTTGGAGACAAGAATAATAAGTAGATCATGGATACATTTGAGTTTGCTATGGAGCAAAAGATTAGAGGGAAATATACAAAAGTTTCAAGACTGTTTTGTGATTCAGGTAATTATGTCATGATCAAATCATATTGTCTGAAAGTAAAATTTAGGATGACTGTTTTTAAGAAAAATCTAGCTCAAGCATGTACTTTTATGTCATGTTGGCTGCCTATATATATGTCAACAACCCTGTTCTTTTCGACTTATTTTTTTTAAGAATTAGCTTTGTAAAGTTCTGTTTAGATTAGTTCAGCAACAAAATAAGTTTAATTTAGTTCAGCAAAAATACAATCAATTTAGTTCAATTTAGCAAAATTCAATTTTTTTTTTTAAAAAATTGCAATTGTATGAATTTTTGTCACATTGGATGAAGTGAAGCATTCATGATGCAAATATTAAGTAAATACATAGAGATAGGTAATTAAAATTTAAATAAAAGTGGACTTGCCCTGAGTAGCAACAAGAAACACAACAAAGAGGACGATGACAAAGAGGGCCTTAAAGTTTGCAAGTTTTGGCATGGTGAACATTTTCTTTTCTCACTTTCTCACTCTAGTACTTAGTTTTATTTTTCTGGATGTGGTGAGTTAAGTGGTGGAGGAAGCCAGTATTTATAGATAACAACACATAGCATCGTAATCAATATACAGTCGCCCGTGTAGACTAAGTCCATTGAGAAATTAACACGGCAAATTAACGTAATCAACCATATAATCCCAAAACAAACTAACATAATCACTCATATAATCTAAAAAATACTTGCTGCTAGGCTTGGAACATTTTCTTCTCCCTCACTCCCAAAACAACTCCACCAGTAAATCACCTGCCACTTCTGACTGATTTGATTGTAGAATTCTAATTAGCTCCACAAAACAAATCAAAGACTCCACTTCATGTATGAATAATTTGGTGGTTGTTACTTCTCTTGTGCTTGCTATGTATGACTGCTAAATTTTCTACTGTCCTTCCGGCCATCATAAATGCTGAACCACTACCATTAGTTCTATCTGGGTTCTCTGAGAACAGTATTGGAGTCCCTTGTAGCTATATATGGTTCACATGACTTGATTTGGCTAGGTGCTCTGAAGACCTGAGTCCACATGATCAGATGCAAAACAAGGGCAAAGTAGGCAACCATGCATATGGAGGAGCAAGTTGCATGGCAATCAACTTATTGGTCTCATAAATGGGTCATTCATTCAAGTCACTGGGATTGATTTCAAATTCATATTAGGTCTAACAAACTTATTTTGCAAAGAAAATAACTTTGCTGAAAGTTTTTGGGTTAGGTTTTGATTTGGGTAGACAAAAGCTTTATGAGGCATTGTGGGTCATAGGTCAATAAAAGCCCAAAACAGAGATTGGTTGAATCAAAAAAGCCTCCAGGGTTGGGTAGTTTGTTCCCAAACAGAAGCTCAATTAAACGTAAGTTCACTGAAGTCTTCAAAATAATTTAATGCACATGGCTAGCTAGTTATACGCGTCAAAGATCTAGCCAAGATCTTCTAGACCTAAAAGGAAAGGATAAAGATCTTTGAGTACGGATAAGATTAGGAAATAATCTATATGTAAAAGATATAAAATCCTAGTTAAATTCCTTTAAGAGAACCGTCTTAAACCCCTATATACAAATCATGACCAAACTCAAAGATGGATGTTTTCCTATCTTTTCAAGGAATGTCAAAGAAAGTAGTTCCTAAACTGTTTATGAAAGATAGAATAAGGACTTCCAAAACTTAGCAAGAACTTTTCCCTTATTATTCAGAGAAAATGAATCCTCATAATAGACCTCTTAGATATTAGAGGAATAAAGATGAAGACTTGACAGTGACCTTGAATCGTAAAAGGGCTAACATGAGAAATCATAGCAGAAAAGGCATGGTCGAGATGGGTCTCATTGAGAGGAAGGCCATGAAGAAAATTCATAGCATTAGAGCTCAAGCTCCCTTAAAGTTGTGCCGTCTCAACAACGTTCAAGAGAGAATGCAAGGAACACCTACAACCAGGGTGCTCTAATGATTAGTCGTCCTTAGATCAAGACACCTTTTGATACTATGATTTAGAAGGTATGACTTTCAAAGAAGATTAAAGTACATAAGATGGGACAATTTGATGGGACTAGTGACTCTTAGGGGCACCTTGATGCTTATTTAACCAAGATATACTCACAAATATCTTCTTTATAAACTATTATGTACAGATATTTTTCTGTTATCCTTAAAGGAGCAGCACAAGGAGCAGCACAAGCCTGGTTCAATAGGTTTCCCCTAACATCTATCAAATCTTGGGATGATATTTTCTCCACGTTTAGAAGCTTCTTCGTTGGGAGTAGAAGGATTCCAAAGTCAACTACAAATTAATGAAGTTGGCACAAAGAGATCAGTAATTGCTAGATTAGTATGCGGAAAGATTTACTCATGAGAAACTCTCATGAAAGACCTCCAACGAAATGTGGCCTTTGCTTCCTTCACCGACAGGGTTGGGCAACAAGGCTTGTGCAAAACATCAATCATGGAATGGCTAGTTACCGTAAAAGAGGCCCTAAAGATGGTAGAAATGTACATGCAGTTGGAGACAATCATGAAAGGACTACGCCTCTCAAAGAGATTGGTGAAGCTAAATTTTTGCAAAAAGTAAATCATGGAATGGCTAGTCACCCTAACAGAGGCCCTAAAGATGGTAGACATGTACATGCAGTTGGAGACAATCATGATAGGACTAGGCCTCTCGAAGAGGTTGGTACACCTAAATTTTTGCTAACCTTTCCTCTCGTTTTTGATTCATTTCCTTCTCTTTTTTTTTAACTTGAATTAGTAGGGATTTGATCAAATTTGACTTCCTTCTTACATATTGGCTCATTAAGTTTGTTTCTCTCACTTTTAGGTGTTTTAACTCATCAATCAATCACTACTAAAAATTCTATTTTTTCTGACAGAAAATGCTGACCGAAAAAAATACCGTCAGAGAGGCCGGTGGACATGGCAACGGAAAGACGGAAAAAGTAAAACGAGGCGCCGAGTGTTCTGACGGACTCTTATTCCGTCGGAATCTCGACAGAAATTGGATTCCATTGGAATTTCCGACGGAATATTCTGTTGGAAAACAGAAAAATCCAAAATTGAAAATTTTTTTGCCTCGAGTTGATGGAGGAAAAATTCAAATTTTTTTGAATATCCGTCAAAATTCTGACGGCATATTCCGTCGGACATTCTCTTATAAAGCTCGTCATTCGCTTCATTTTTCCGCTGCTCGTTTCGTAAAATAGAGAGAGATAGAGAGAGAGAGAGCACCGCCACTTGCCATCGTCACACCCCCGGTTGCCGTTGTCACCTCATCTCGTCGTCATCCGTCGTCAACTTTTTGATAAGGTTTTCTCATGTGTAATTTGTATAAGTTTATTGTTAATTAAGTACATACATTGAATTTAATAATTTGTATAACTAGTTTGCATGCAACTATGCAAATTTAATAGTTTATATAGTTAGTTTGTTACGTTGATGTTAGTTTGTTAGAATAATAATTTACTCTAAATTTTGTACTTTGTTGTTAAAGAATATAATTTTTAATTAATGAAGCATAATTTAATGATAATATCAATTTAACGTCAATAATGAGAATTTATTGTATGTTAGATACATTTAAAAATATTTTTATAGTTTGGTATTACATTTTTTATTTTTTAAATAAATTTTAAAAATTCCAACGGAATTTCCGACGGAATCCGGGGAAATTTTTTTTTTTGAAATTTTTTCCTCGAATTTTTGTTTGCATTCGGCAAATGAGTCCGTTGACCCCCCAATTCCGTTGGACAAGCGGTCCGACGGACTTACTATTTCCGTCGAAACGCCTTCCCAACCCTCCTTATTCCAGTGGACGCAGTTGGGCTGAATTTCCGTCGGAAAACTCATTTTCCGACGGAAAATGTTGCTTTTTCTGTCGGAAGAAGTTGATTTTTCAGTAGTGAAGGGAAGGACGCTCAATTTGGAAGAAGGAACGATACAAACATGAGTTCTGGGTGTGATAGAACAAAGGAGGAGCAAGGAATGAGGGAAAATCGACGAATCTAAGGAGAGAATGGGTGGTCATGGCTACTAGTGGCCATCACCACCCTAATAGCCCTACAACTTCAAAAATAGTAGGCCAAAAATTCCTGCCCATGGCCATCTAGCAAAATCCAACCTATATAGCCACTGCCGCCCATTACCAACCCAACCCACATGTCCCTTTGCCGATTGAACTCTTATTTAAGGAGATTGTTTTCCTAATTTCGGGATTATATATCATTTTTATGTAATTTCTCATAAATTTCTAGGGTTAGGTTAAGTAAGAGAGACTAGTGTTTAGTGAAGATTGTTGAGTTTTAGCTTGGAACTTGAAGGTTGATAATTCATTTTCTTAATTTAATTATAGTTTTACTCTATTTATCTTTCTTTTAATTAGTTATTTTCTCGCTATTATGGATGGATTGGTTTCTTATATATTGCTCTGATTTCTTGATGATTCCCCTACTTGGATTAGGGATTGAGTACTATTATGCCCAAATAGGATATAGTAGTGCTTCCATTCAACTTAATCTGTTCATTACCTAGGTGGTTCTGTCTTTTCCACCGAGTGTTCAATGAAATACTTGAAAGAACATTTCATCCTCTATTTGAGATTAGCGGTTTCATTGAGAGATGGGTCATTAGCTAATGTGATTTAAAGATGAATAGTTGATCTTTGGCATGAAAATAGCCCAAGCTTAGCTAAGTTAAAGGATTACTTGACTTTGATCCTATTGTATAATCCTCATGAAAATAGAAGGATCACCCAATAAGGGGCTACCCTTGACCTTCAAAAGGAGGCTTGGGTGTTCTCTAACAAAGTAATCAAACCCTCTCTATATTGTGAGTCAAGTAGAAAGACTAGAATCATGCCTCAGGTGTAATAGTTACCCGATTCCCCAGTCCAAGGCTTTCCCCTACTTGATTGTCAGCTTACTTGGTCACTAGTTTAACTTAGTTGATACTTTTCACATTCAATTATTCAATTGCCTAAATTGAATCTCCTATTGAATTTGGTATTCTTAGGCATATTTCCTTGAGGATGACCCTCAAGTTCTATAGTGATAAGTTGTGCACTTGTAGCTATATTTTACACTCCAAAAGTAATCGAATAGTGGTGTCTAAGATGGATGAAAAGAGGTTGGTCAAGCAGAATCAGAAAGAAAGGAAAGAAAGAGCCTTGAAGATAGAATCTCTCTTTAATACTTGAGGAGTGTTATCCTAATAAAGATCAAGGGACATGTACACATGGATGATTGATAGGAAGAATTCGAGTTTTAAATTTAGAACCCCAAGTGCAAGGTTTTATCGTCGACTACTCGTGGTGTCGTCTATTGGGAGTTGGGTTTCAAGTACCAGGATTAGCTTAAGTATTCAATCTAGGCCAATTTAAAGGAAGGAAATGAAATCTAAGCTAAACTAAACTAATGAAAGCAAAAGAGGTGGCTTGAGACTATGATTCGACCAAATGATTAACTAAATAGACAAGGTAAGTCCTAACCTACCCAATGTCAACTAAGAACAAGAAATGGTTGGTTGCGCCATCAAAGATCACCCAAGCCCTCTCTCAGGGGTCATGAGCTAGCCTAATTAGCTTAACCGCCTATTTTCATGGGGTTAGCCTAATTTGGCCACAAAATATCAACCCTTGGACCTAGCTCGAATTGGGACTATTTTCATGTCCCGAACCCGACTATTCCCTCTCCCATACTCGCTAATCGACCTCACCTCTCGGCATAAGTCAATCGCCCAAAAACAAAGATGAAAGCTCTCTCAAGCATTTAATCGAACACTTGGCGGGTGTGAGGGAAAACTCTAAGCTCTTAGCGAGAATTCGGTAAGGTTAGGTCCAATACAAGTCTAATTAGCCATCAAAGGGCTAATCACAATCCAAGCAACCAAGATTAACAACTAATTAAACACAAAAACATGAAGACCTAAACTAGCAAATAAGAACATAAACATGAACAAAAGAAAAATTAATCTAAACTAGCATGAATGAAAACTAGAGGAAGCATGGAATCATAATAAAAATCAAACATTTAGACTAAATATGAACTAAACTAACAAGATTAAAACAAGAGTAAACAAGAACAAATATGAAACACGAAGAGAAAGAGGAGAGAGAAAACTTAGGCTTGAGAATTGTTGAATGAAGATCCAAAACCTACAAGCTTGAATTCAATCCTCCCAAAATTACAATCTAAATCCCTAAGCTAACTCCTAAATTGGATGTTTTATTTACTAAACTAACCTAAAAATCTAACCTAGAAATTGCCTCCCGAGAGAAAGAGAGCCCCCTCAAAACACCAAGCAAGGCCCTTTATATACGAAACTGAGAAAAACAGTACAACGCGCAACAGGGGGGCCAGCGACTGCCGTCGCCGGCCACTACAGCCTGGCTGGCGGCTGGCTGTTGGCCGGTTGTCGCACAGTCGACCGAGGGGCCGTCGCGCGTTGTTTTGTCTTCTTCTTTCATTCCTTTTTGCTACTCTTCGCAAGACTTACTTGGTTGATCTTATTACTTACAAAAATAATAGAACAAGTAAAAATCCTAGAGATTACGTTATTATATGAGCTAAAATTAAGTGAAAGAGGCACCTGAAATACGATAAATTATCACATATCAGTGATCCCAAGTCTCTCAAGCATAAGCCCAAGAGTAGGAACAAGGATAAGTGGCATGTCTTTTACAAGGACTATAGGCATGATACAGAGTATTGCTAGGATATGGATGGAGTACTTGATGATTTGGATAATAAAGTAAAGGTAGACAAGCATATCAAGGATAAGCCTAAAAAAAGAGGAAAACATCCAGATGAAAGAAGTTCAGAAGAAGATGAATCCCAAGATACACCCCTTGAAGGCACCATACAGGTAATCTTTGTGGGACCACCCCAAGCTAGATTGTCAAATTGCCTTAAAGAGTCATCTGAGAACTCTGGAGAAGGAAAATCCAGGATTAAACCAGGTAATTGTAGACAATCCTCCTAAAATGGTCTTTAACGGTGCTAAATCTATATTTAAGCCACATAATGATGCTAAGGCTATTAAGTTAACAGTAGCCAATTATTAAATTAGCAGGGTACTGATAGATACATGAAGTGCAACCAATGTCACGTTTTTTAACTATTCTCTCAGACTTAGCCTACAAGATAAAGATATGTCTCCATCATCATACCATATGAATGGGTTCATAGGACACATTATGTATCCCAAGGGAATCATCAAACTACCTAATAAGGTAGGGACCCTAAAGGGAAGGACTTGCCAGGTAATGGTAGACTATTATGGTTTAATTTATGACCACAACATTATTGTAGGGAGATCATTCTAGTTGATAATAGCTTTGTAGTAGGATTATAGGAGATCAGAAGAGTGCAAAGGAATATTACGTACCCACCTTGAAGGCCATCATTCCACATACAAAATATTAAATAGGAAAGGCCTCACAGAGCAACTAAAGGCAAGTTGTGAAGTGGCCAGTAGTTAATATGGCCTTACTCTCTAAGCATAGCAATATAGATGGCAACAATTACAGGCAGAGGTCAAGCATTAGTGATAAGAGGTACCCTGGTCTAAGACTTGTCTAGCACTAGACATAATGGAAAAGACGCCCTTATGCTTGTGGAAGTTGGTGTAACCATTATGAAGGAATACGATATGAGCCAACACAAAATAAAAGGGTATACCTTGACTTACTATAAAAAACAAGCAAAGGGAAGAAACTGTAGCCAAAACATAACTAAATAAAGAAATAATCACTAGGGGCTATAATAGAAAGGTAAGTCATAGACCCCTAAAACCTAGTGATTGAGTCCTTCGAAGTGTGGAAGTAGTTAGAAGGCACCTAGAAAAGTTGGGACCATACTAGAAAAGACCGTACAACATCATATCAAAGAAGAAGTCTTTCCATGTGCCCACAAACTTCTCACCCTAGGGGGCAAAGAGATTCTAAACAATTAGGTATGGAGAATCCTAGATGTTACTATGCATAGATTTCCACTAAAAGATATTCCTGAAAGCACTAGTTAAGTTCTGTAACTAGGGTAAGAACTTTTTACTCCCTGAAATTAAAAATCATCAACAGTTTCATAAGGTGACATTTACATTTCCTTATGTTTGATGTTGTATTATGAATAATTCAATTTAGATGTGAATGATGTAATTGGGGGGATAAATAGTATAAATTCGTAAGATTGGTTATTGTTTTTAGTTAAGGAATTGTTATCAAATTTCAGAAGGTTGAATTAAGACCTATAAGGAATAAGAGCCCTAAGACCAGGTCATGAAATTCAATAAAGGAATTGATAATAGAAATTCTATAAGGTTGAATTAAGACTTGTGATGAACCAAAATTTTGTTAAGGAATACATACAATACTTAAATTCGTAAAACTTTACTTAAAGAATAATAATCAAATACAAATTTTTTAATATAAAAGGCTATTTAATAAGTGATCCTCCTTTTAGACTTTTATACAATTGCCTCAGCCTCTGATTGCTTCAGGAGGTTGGGAAACTGGTTGGCCATGGTCTTAGTCACATCTTCCCTATAGAAATGAATGGTCTCTTGCTCGTTCTTCAAGCTCTCCTTCAAAACCTCATTTTCAGCATGAACTTTCCTTCAAACCTCATGAGATTCCTGAAGTTGGACCTATAAAAGGCCTTTTTAGCCTTGATAGATGCAAACTTAGAAAAGGAGCGCCATGATGATCTTGCAATTTTCTAGTAGTAACTTGATGTTAGAAGCAAGAAGAGGGAGGAATGATGCTATGAGCCCTTCAAAGTAGCTTTCTCAAACCTTTCCTCTAAAAGAAGGAACAAATCGACCTTTGCCTTCCTTGCTGATTCTTTGGGATCAACAGCCTCTTGTCTTGAGGATTCCTCTTGGACGTTGCTGGGTGAAGGAGTCTGGTTTCGAGTGGATGGATCGCCTCTTTTCTTTTTGGGATTGAACTGGAAATAGGAGGAATCATCAAGACCTAACGAGACATTGCTGGGTGAAGGAGTTTGGCAGTAGGAGCAATATCCATAGATCCTTAGTTGGTTCCAACCATTTTTCAAAATAAAGAATTTTTGCAATGAATTTTTTGTTTTTTGTCCATATCCCAATATGAATTCTCACATTCTAATGACAAAGAATTGGATTCAAAAGATATGACATGTGATATAGAAAACAATGTTCCTTCGAAGTAAGCGATTTGGATGAAGTGGGTCTGCGAGATTAAGAGATGCGACTAAGCAAGTGAGGATAATAGAGAGAGATTGAGAATAAAGAGTACTGACTATAAGTGTGAGGAAGTAGCGCAATGCAAGGTAGCTAAACTTAGAAGATTTTAGTTACTTGAACTTATGGTTTAGTCAATTTCTACATTTAAAAAGAATTTAAAAATTACTAATGGGTCTTAAGGGGTTTGGGTTCTGCCTGCGTTTGAATTTTCAAACTCGGAGTTATTCTTTCTACGTACAGTAGATAATCAACGTCACCTCTTAGCATAAGTCGAATTAGCCATCGAACACTTGGTGGACATGAAAGAAAACTCTAAATTCAAGCATAAACAAGGTGGGTAAAGGCCTAAACAAGATCAATTAGCCATCAAGAGGCTAATCACCATCCAAATCAACATAAACTAACAACTAAGCATCAGAAACACAATTAAACACACAAACATGAACTAGCAAAGAAATTAAAGCAAGAGCAAAATCTAGCAAACTAAAAATCATGGATTAACAACAAAAACTAAAAATCAAGCATAATCAAAACAAGAACAAAACAGACAAAAATAGAGAGAGAAAGAGTTATGAAACTTATGTTGATTGAATGAACTTAGGAATTCGTAAGTTTGATTCCAAACAATGAAGACAAATTCTAATCTTTCTAATCTAATTCCCCCAAAGGGGGTTTCTATTGGCTAGACCTAAATTAAGAACTCCTAAAAAGTCATGAAAAGAGAGCCAGGGAGATCCAAACAAAAACACCTGAAGGGGCTTTAAAAAGGAAATCGAGCGAGCGCGTGAATGGGAGGAGTGGCATGGCCACCCCATCGTCCTTTCTTGTTGTCTTTTGCTTTTCTTGTCCGTCTTCGCTCCTTTTCGCGACGTTTGTTCGATTGAAGTTTATTACTTATAAAACTAAATAAAATAGTAAAAATCCTAAATATTAAACTATTATACGAGCTAAAAATTAGTTGAAAGAGGCATGTAAAATGTGACAAATTATTGCCTAACAATTGTTAGAAGTAAGAAAAATTAATGGGGTAAAATTTTTCTTTCCTTCAATCTTTGCACATTTTCTTGATTTAACACCACAATTAAGAACTTTTGACCTTTGAAAATTTGGTGTGGTATTTAAATCATAAAAAACGTGAAGACTTGGAGATAAACTATTGTTTGGAAATTCAAGCATAGATTTTACCTCATATTGACCACTTTGGAGAATAGATGAGTAACAAGAATCTTTATTTTTCTTACCATTTCCAAGAAACTCCTCAATTTGCGCATGCTTGACATTATTGCATATAAAGCATTCAATCTTATCATCATTTTCATATTCTTGCTCTTCATGTAGTTGATGATCCTCAACTTGCTCAATATTTCCTTCCATGATTATTTCATCATGCGCCATAAATTCACTCAATACCACATTTTGATTAGTACCATATAAATTATAAAGAGTCTCCCAAATCTCTTTGGCACTATCACAATGGGAGATAAACTCATAAATATCAATAGTAAGAGCACAATGTAACATGTTTAGAACTTTAAAATTTTTAGATATCCGCTTGTAGTCATCTTCAATATATTCATCTTTCGATTTTTCAATAAATATTGGACCTTTCACCATTATCTCCCAAAGATCGATACCCTTGTGCTTGATATAAAGCTCTTTTGTTTTTTGCCACAAAAAAAAATTAGTACCTTCAAAAAGTGGAGGGCAACCAGAGTCAAAATCATAACTCGCCATAGGATCGAATTATTAGACGGTAAAGTTTCAAAAAAAATAACACTAGCTTTGATACCAATTGTTGGCCCGATTTAGTTAATTACATCACCCTAGGGGGGGTGAATAGGGTGATGATCAATATCACAAATTAATCAAATGCGAAAAAATAAATGTGGACAAAATATAAGAATTTTTTAACGAGGTTAGCCTCAACCAAGCTTAGTCCCTGCCTAGAGTTCCCTAACTCTAGGATTAACCCAATTTTATTAGGAGGGATTACATAACTCTAGAGTACACCTTACTCTAAGTTCCAAGTCACAAGTTGAACCCTGCAACTAGACTTAGTGGAGTTGATCTTTCAACTCTATAATCCCACCCAATTACAACTTGAACAATACAAGTTGAATGAATAATAAATCAAGGCTCAATGTATGCTTGTGAATTGATGTTTGTGCTTGCTCTTCTCTGTATCTTCCAGCTACTAACTCCACTCCTTTTTATAGCCAAAAAGTGTTGAAGAGGTTGGAGAAAAAAATGACAAGTGACCGTTGACACCAATTATGGGAAAACAATTCTCCATGTCGATTTCAAGGCCTTGAACCTGGCATTTCAAGCCTTGAGTTACACAGTTTTGCTCAACGATTTTCTTTTGATCTTCAACGGCTAGTTCCCTTAATTTTAGTAGAGGATCTTGCTGAGGGAATCATTCAGAAGTTTTTGCAGCAAAATCTTTTTCAAAAAGTTATATCACAAGATAATATCATTTTAAAGCAAATCTAGACACGTGATAAGTATAGCACCTCAATCTCATAATCAAATTTGAATCACACAATATAATATCATAAAGATTACATATTCAAATTTGAATTTGAAACAATCTCAAAGATATTGTGACACCTTATATAAAATCAATTAAGTAATATTAATATGCCAATATCCACTTCAAAAATATAGCACATTTAAACAATAACAATTCTAAGGTAGATCCAATTATAATACAATAAACATACAAATGGATCAATTCCTTTTTGTCTTTCATCAAAATATATTTATAAAATACATTGTAACCTTAAGGAAGCTAACAGAGATTAATAATTTATGTAGCGTAGACTTTGATTAATCACTAATTGATGAATTATTAGTTATTCTCAAGTTAAAGAAGTTGTCCTAATAGATATAATTAGTCATCTTAAGATGTTTAAAAAGTCACATTCTAAAGGAGTTTGTCTCTATATGATACAGTTTCACCAAAAAATTTGTGTATTTTACCACATCTCTCAACGATCTCCTAGAAACCAATTTACTTTTACAACCGCTTCCACACTACGGGTATTTCAAAAATTTGAGTGTGCAAACGGTTTAATGATAAAAGTGATCAGAGATTCGAAACTCGAATCAAAAGAACCATACCCACATCTGACTTTACACTTGAAATAGGGTCATTTGCTAGTAGATTTGAAATTTGAATTGACTCAAACCAAGCTAAAACAGGTCCAAAATTTCCCACAAGGTTGTTTCTTTTTGCCTGAGAAACTTAATGGAAGAAACATAAACCAATATAGCACAACTTCTCTATGTCATTATGTTATGCAATATAGCACAACTTCTCTATGTCATAAGATGTTGATCTAAACATAAAGCTTAGGACGACTATGTTTAACAGAAATCTAGCTCAAATGTGTACTTCCATGTTATGTTGGCTGCCTATGCGTGCGTGTTTGTAATTGCGTGTTTTTTCCTCACATTGTGATGTAACGGAGCATTCATAAACCAATAAATAATTACATAGAGATAGGGGATGAAAATTGATATATAAGAGGACTTTCCCAGGCTAGCAATGAGAGGCACAACAAAGAGAAAGATGGCTAAGAGGCCCCTGAAGTTTGCAGGTTGTGCCATGTTGAACGTTTTCTTTTCTCGCTTTCTCACTCTCTGAGTTTTTATTTTCTGGATCTGATGGGACTAAGTGGTGAAGGAAGCAAGTATTTATAAGCACAGGAGCGTAATCTATATACCTCCGTCCATGCAGACCAAGTCCATTGAGAAATTTTGTATTGCAATTTATAATTAACACTGCAAATTAACGTAATCACTCAATTAATCCAAAAAATAATTGTGTGTGGCCAGATCCTTGTGGGATGTATGCGGACAGTTAGGCACCAAACCCCGAAATGGGGTAACAGATTAAGGGAAAGATAGATTTGTGAGGGTGGGCTCAATAACATAAGCTCGTGTTATATATGTTGAATGTGCTAAGTTTTCCAGTATATGCTTTGTTCCCCAGACACTTTCATATAGATGTATTTTCATATACCTGTTCCACTTACAAGTGAATATTATTTTCATACCTCAAGTTTTGAAATAATTTTTTAAGCCTCCACACCTTGGTTGTTTTTACTTTTTACATATATGAAAATTATTATTATTTAACCCCTTCACCTACATATAAAAAAAATGAGGTTATATATAAAAATAATATTCAATGAGGTTTAAAAATTCCAAAAATTGAGAGATAAAAGTACACAACCATGCTTATGAGCGCGTCAAGGAGCAAGTTAGACAGCAATGCATGCAAACCTCACAAATTGGTCATTCAATCCAGGTCAATTTCAAGTTAATTTCACAGAGTTTATATTTAGTTCAATAAACTTGTTTTGCAAAGAAAATATCTATTCGATTGAATTCTATATTACTCGGATTGTTTAATTGGACGCAAATCCTGGTCAAATATGAATTTAAATCTTGAATTAGAATTGTCACATTTACACACCTTGGATTAGACTCTTAGTTGTGGTGGTTTTTTCATGAATAATGTTCCGGAAAATATGCTTCACCAGATGGACCCCTACTGCCCAACCTAGGGTTAGGCCCAGCTAGGCAGAAATGGGCCCCCTAGCGGGACCCTTGAGGCTCCAATCAAAGGCCCAAACGGACCAAGCCATTAGAAAGCCCACTGGGTGTCTCTAGCGTGAAGTTACCATTTTACCCCTTGCTACAGGAACTATAAATACTCACCTACTAACCTCGAGAAAAGAGTTGACTCTTTAGCACAAATTCCCGTACCCTCTATATTCTCTCTCTTTACTACTTTATTCTTTGACTTGGACCCTCATTTGACTTGACCGTCGGACAGGCGTTTTCCGGTCCACAACCCGGGGGGACCTTTTTGCAGTTTCGGTATTGGAGAAGAGGACCATTGGTAGCTTCACAGGTGCTGTCACATAAGCCCGCTCTCTCATCCCACGTCATCCTCAGCAACACCCCATAAGCTCCCAAAACAGATTTGGTGTCGCCTATGGGGAGAGAATGGAGAATGATGGTAGTCAGCGAAGCTACATGAGCACGAACCCAGAGAGACAAAGCACCCATTACAGAGGCCCTGGTGCCTCCGGAGGTGCAAAGTTCCTTAGAGAGCTCCCACGCGAGACCCCACTCGGTCGGGCCACTCCCGCCCGAGCAGGAAACATACGTCATGGTGGACGCACTTAAGAACTTCATGTCCACCATGACCGGCACTATCATGCAACAAGTAAATGAGCAAGTGAGGAAGGTAGCGGAAGCCGCAAACTTTGCGAGGCCTCTTCCAAATTTCGATTATATGCCTACCGAGGGTTGTGAACACTCCTGCAGGCACGTCCCCACCTCGTCGCAGCGTCATAGTTACAAGGTGAGGGAGGTTGTTTGCCCCAACAGGGGCGGCCGAACACGGGGAGAGAATCGGGATCGGTTTATCGGAGTGGGTCCTTAACGCGCTCGCCGATCGAGCCTGGGACGGACAATGAAATCCACCACAACCTCAACACTGTATGCAATGCATTCCCGACGCATGGCCTGATTCAAAGAGCAGGAGCAAACCTCGAGGCCTCGAGGTGAGGCTTCGGGTCATCGACATACTCCATAGCAGAATGAGAGTGCACCCGTAGTCCTCCTCATAAGGATAGGCACGGTCAGGGATCTCATCATTTCAAAGAACCTCCACTCAGCCCACCCAGATCTGGTCACCCTCGAAGTAGTACCTCGGTGCGGGAGATAGAGCTGCATCCCGAGACCCCCATCAAGGTGTTTGGTACGACCGCTCCGCCAGGGCCTGTTCCTTTTTCTATCTTGTTTAGCACAGAGATCATCAACGCCCCGCAGTACAGGAAGGTAAAGATGCCCACCGTGGACCTATACGATGGAACCACAGACCAGAGAACCACCTAGGGGTGTACAAAGCTTGGATGTACGTCCAAGATGTAAATGACGCAACTTATTACCGATACTAGCACAATCTTGGTTCAACGGTCTGGCACCGGGAAGTGTGTCTTGCTTCCAGGACTTGGCCGAACAATTCATTAGCCAGCTCATCGCTAGCCGCAAAAAGAGACGGACTAGCATCCACCTCTCCAAGATTAAGCAGGGGCCGCAGAAGTCCTTGGTAGATTTCGTCAAGCGCTTCCACCAAGAGGCAATCCTGATTCCCGATCTGGAGGACGGGGTGGCCTACACCTCATTCCTGAGCGCCTTGAAAAACAGACAGTTCAAGTTCTCCCTGGACAAGCAGAAGGAGACCACTCTGGCAGAGGCGCTGAGGAAAGCTGCAACTTTATCTGTGCCACTGGGATATGTGCTAAGAACGCGGACGCTCCCAAGAAAACTAAGATTCCCGTCGACAGGAACCCCAACCGAGGAGACAAACCGCCACAGCTCAAGGTCGTTGATCCCCGATTCACTACGGACCCTCGTAGCATTCTCATGGAGGTAAGGGAGCATCCTATGCTCAAAAGACCACCCCCGATGACCTCAGCACCAAAACTCTACAATGCATGGAAGTATTGTGAGATCCATGAGCAAAGTGGGCATATGACAGCAGAGTGCCGGGAGCTAAGAAAGACCATTCATGAGCTAGCAGAAAAGGGTCAGATTGATCGCTTTTTGAAGAGAGGGCCGCTATACCTTTAGCCCCAATGGGGGTTAAGGTCCTTGAGCACAGCTGTAGCGTCGATTGCTATACCTTTAGCCCCAATGGGGGCTAAGGTCCTTAAGCACGGCCCCAGGGTTGGTCACTATACCTTTAGCCTCAATGAGGCCTAAGGTCCTTGAGCACGGTCGTAGAACCGGTCACTATACCTGTAGCCCCAATGGGGGCTAAGGTTCTTCAGCATAGTCGTAGGGCTTGTCGCTATACCTTTAGCCCTAATGGGGGATAAGGTCCTTAAGCACGGCCCCAGGGCCACTCACTATACCTCTAGCCAAAAATGGGGGCTAAGGTCCATGAGTGAGGTCGTAGGGACGACCGCTATACCTTTAGCCCCAATGGGGCCTAAGGTCCTTGAGCGTAGCCGCAGGGCCGATCGCTATACTGCCCCAATGCAGGGCTAAGGATCCACCCTTTTTCTCATAGGGCTAAGAGCTGGTCACTTGCTTTCAACATGGGCTATAGGCTCGGTCATATATCGACCACCATTCCTTACTTGTCGTTTCACTTAGGGGCCACTATCTCACAAAACATAAGTAAATTATCAAGGCTAACGCAAAAGTACAGGAGTAAGTGAAACAACAAGTGAAGATATAAATGACAAGAAACTGCAGGCTCCATTGTAAAAACCTTAGAAATTTTCATTGAATGAGATAAGGATTATAAACACCAATCAAATGTCGAGACACTAAAAAGGAAAAAGAACAAAGAGCTAAAATCCCTATGCAGTAGGCATTTGGGTCCTCATCATGGTCGCGACTCTCTTGCGCGGCGGCTTCATCACCCTCGTTGCTAGGGGATCCAACCTTGCCGTCTAGAGGTGTAGTCTCCTTGTCGCCCGGGGCATCCCCTTCAGTCGTGGATGGGTTGAGCTCTACCAGCTCGGGGTCCCACCGCTCGGCCTGAGCCAGACTACGCTCCTCCACATACTGGATGTGGGCTTCAAAATACCTCTCGGTACAGAAGACATCTAACGACAAAGTCGCCAAGAGTTCCTGAAAGAAATCAGCGTTTTCCCTGCATCCCCACTTATAGCCCAAGTCCTCAGCCGCATAATGAGTTTCCTCTAACTGATGTTTTTGGTCCTTCTTCTCGTCCTCTAAGGCCTCATTTCCCTTTTCAGCTTCTCCAAACAGCGCTTGTACTTAGCCACCGCCTCTTCCGACTTTTGGCACTCTGATTGAAGGTTGCCAATTTGCCCTCGTAGAAGGACGTAAGTGTTCTCCAAGTCCCATATCTGTTTTTCTAGGGCAGAAACAGATGACCTCGATCTCGCCACCCTCAATAATTGAGCCAAGATTGGAAAACACCAAACATGATCAGCTAAGGAAGAACAACTAGGGACAAGAGCAATAATATGAACACGACCTTACCTCGACAATGGCCACTTACTCTTCGTCAACTGCAGGCGGCTCTCCAGAGTCTGAGGGGGCCAGTGCCCATGATTTGGCTAATCTCTCCAACAAAATGCGCTTGGTGGAGATGTCGTCCGCCAATAAATCCGCAGCCAAGGCCTAAGTATTCACTGAGGGCTCTCCCATGGCTTGGGGTGCGACTAGTAAGCTACCTCAGGACCCTCCGACGGCAGGGGACTTCCGCGCCTCACCCGAGGCTGAGCGAACTTCAGACCGCTGATGCTAGGCTGGCCTTTCACTCCCCTTACCTCATGAGGGAGGAGCCCCAGCTCTAAAGGGGGTGGGAGCGGACGCCACGATGGCCTTCTACCCATCCTCGACGCGTAGGCATTTCCGAGAAAGCCCACGGGGAAGATTCAGTGACACCATGATAGGCTTCTTGCCCCTAGGGTGCCAAAGCTGGCGCCTGAAGGAAAAGAGAGATGAGTTAGCATTTCCTACCAGGGAAAAGCTGTAGGGAAATAAGGCTGAAGGGTCGAGACGCATACCTTCTTTGCTTGTGCCTCTACGCACATGTGTCGCTCCTCCTCACGGTGTCGTTCCTCCTCGCGGAGTCGCTCGGCTTTAGTAGAAACCTGTTCGACGGTTGTGTCCCTGGTCTCGAAGGGCGACAACTTCTCCAGCGCTTGTTTTGCACAATACAAAGGGGAGTTAGGTCAAAGCCAAAAGAAAAGCTTAGACATAAGAGGGATGTCAGGTACCCTTAGAATAATTTTTAAGAGTAAGAAGGCCCATGGCAGTAAGGAAAAAGTTGTTGGTAAAGAATTTCAACTTAGGAAGCCAATTGAAGGGCTCCCTATCACTAGATCTGCTCCACCTTCGCTTGGGCCCTTTCTCGGCCTCCACCACCTCGGTCATGAATGAGGAAATCGGTCTGGGACGGTCGTCCTCTCGAATATAAAACTGGAAGTAGTGAGCTGTCTTTGTCTCGGTCTCAGTTGGCTCCCCAAAAGGATTTCAGATCGACTTCCGGTCATTCTAATCAGGGAGATTTCCCCAACCCGTTTCCCAACACACGAAAAGAAAGTCGTATTTTCAATTCTTAACTTGGGACTTCTTCTCGGTGGCTGTCATAAAACCGTTTCTGTTATTACGACAATACTAGCCAAGATCCCCCGTCTCGCTGGTTGCTTTTTGGACCGTGTGGACCAACCTAAACGCGCGGCCTATGCAAGTTACCCCACGTAACTCGTACGTCACAATAAATGAGCATATGTTGTGCCAGGATGTGGGCACACTTTGTGCGGGCACCAGCTCATACTTATTCAAGATATCCATGATCAACGGTGGAGCTGGAACCTCACGCCATAGGAGAAGGCCACCCAATAAATCGCTATGCGTTTGGGGGAAGGCTTATTTATAGTGGTGTCTGCCTCGAGTATTATGAACCTATATCCTACGTGCAGGAGGTACTTGTCCTTTAGTGTCGGCCTGTTCAGGGAAACCACGATCTTGGGGCTGGGGAAGTGAGTGCTCGGCCCGTCTTGGATATCTGAGCGCGCAGGGGCCCCTAGAAAGACAGTCCTTTCGACCACAACCTCGCGGGTCGGCTCTCTCTAAGCGCATCCCCTCCTCTCGATTACGACCCTTCCCGAGCCACTCGTCTCCCCCTCTGAGGAAGAACTAGTACTGGTAGACTCGGCGTCCCCGCTCGATCTATCAGAGCCAAAGGAGGACTGAAGATTACCTTCAGAAGTTCCCTCGGCCAGAAGCTCATCTGGACTCCTTAGTCGGATGGTCGTCTTGGTCTTGACCATCGCGTGTTCCTGAAAGTCATGCAAGCACTACAAGAAAAGAGGATTTGGGCGTCGAAAATTATGTATGAGGGCGATAGAAAAATTTCGACGTATTTAACTTTGACTATGACCATGAAATTTCAGTCATCGTTCTACGTTTGATATTTGGCCACGATTTTTGCCTTTCGCCACACACCGTGAATGATGGGCGTCGCTTTTGCTATTGACGCCTTTCCTTGTCTTGATAGGCCACGGTTTTATGCTTCCCTAGCCCATGATTGCCCCCAAATTTTCAGATTTTTTTTTGAAATTTCAGATATGCTCAAGGAGGTCACCGGCAAAATTAAAACCCCTTCAATTTCGAGCAATTCTTCTCGGTTCATTCTCTCTCTTCTCTAGTATTCAGGGGCTCCTCATCTCACCTCACCTCTTTCCGCCTCCGTCTCCGTGTCTCTCTTCTTCCATTATTCACGGGCTTCTCGGTTCCGTTGTGTTCTGCTCTTCAATTGATTATGCCCTTCTCAATTTGCACAGACATCTTTGTGGCTCATTGTGAGTTACAATCAATCAATTCGCAGAGACATCTCTGCGTCCAGTATCTGCAGATTCCTCCACCTAGCTCCGGAATAAAGAAAGGTTAACGTCCTTCTCAATTCACATGTTTACTTTTCATGTCTCTCTGGTTCTGTTTTTCTTGCTTGTGCATAAATTAGGGATTCGATCTCCTTCTTGCTTGCGTTTAAATTTGATTTTGTTCAAAATTGGTTTTAGGTTTGCATAATTTATAAAGGCTATGGATAGGAGACAACGTTTTGATGTTCAATAGTTCGATTCTGGTGAAATGCTTAGCCCTAATTTTCGAATTTGGTCCTTTTTTTGGGAGTCTTCCTGATTTTACCAGGAGCTATAGTTAATTTTCACGTTTTTGTACTCTTATTTTGCAAATCTCATAGTTCACAATTGTGCAATCAATTACTAGTAACAGTATGACAAATCTTTGTGAGTTCACAACTGCATATGCTTGACAGATCTTTCCACTAAAAAAATTTCTAACTTTTTGAGTTGATATTTGATTGTGTTTAATTAGGCATCAAGTGTGAAGCCAACAAGATGGGTGCCACTAGTGAGGAATGTGCTTTTGATTTGGGTATTCATTCTCTCTCTCCCCCCATCCACGTGTATGAATAACCTCATCAATGAGTGTTGTTTTTGCAAATTCTAATCATAGATGCATTTGAGGGGGAGAGTTTACTCGTTGTGACCTCATAAATGTCTTAAGGGTAATAGTATATCTCTGTGCTAGATATATAATTTTTCCAGTGGCTATCATCATGGTAATTTGGTGTTAAAATGTTTGATATGAGATGCTCAATATATTCCACTAGCTAATAGTTAACCCCCCTTGAAGTATGATATAATGTAAAGTGATGGATGTTTCTTGTATATGCATTTTTGAATGTGTGATATATTTATGACTGATGAGTGTTTCCTCTATTTGATAAATCTAAAAGTTTGACAAAACGTAAGTGATTTATCGTTGTTGCTAGTAATTGATTGCACAATGAATGTATTTTTAGATACCTTTCCCCTGAATCTATGCATGCTCATCTTTTCAAATTAAACAATTGTATATGCATAAGCCAACACATGGTGTGATTCCTTTACTATTAGTTAAGTGATGTGAGTGTGTTTACTTCATCGAAGTCAAATTCATCACTAGTAGCTTTAGGTAATGCATACTGGCTATATACAATTGCTGCTAAAATTTTCTACTTTTCTTAAGCTTATGAAATGCCAACCTTGTCAAGCTATTGTATTTGTGCTATTCATTTATTATTAAAATCCGCCAAATGATTCTTCTTATTGATTAGGGTTCTAGTTTGCTTTAGTTCTCATTGCAAGTTTGTTTTTTTTATGAGGACTTTCGAGGTTGTTCTTTATGGCGTAACGTCAAATTGGACATTGTGATTTTGTTGTTGCCTAAAAAATTAAAGGTGGTTGATATCTTATCTGAAAAAAGGAGGGGGGGATAAAGGATGCTTGATATGTTTAATAGTGATTGAAGAACAGTTTCAAGGAAGTTGATTTATAGTATTAAGGAAGAAAATCAAACCCCCTGCTCTTCCCTTATCAAGACAACCATGTCTGTAATTGAAGTGGAAGACTTTGTTGAGATTATCTCAAAATCAAAGATATATTGTTGCGATGGTTTATTGTTGTAATCATCTTCTTACTCCTTCAATGATTGCTTATGAACAACCAAATTCGATGCCCAATTATTCTGTATATTAGGTTTTTGTAGTAATGGATTTGTCAGCTTCCATGTGCGCACTCTTATAGATTTGAAAAGATGAGCATGCATAAGCTACCTTTCACCTGAATCTATATCTTTTCGCCGTCTTGCAAATTTATTGTAGCTGCTCTCATCTCATATGTTTGATTTTGTACAATTCCATGTGCGCACTCCTTATGCTGACTATTCCTTTTGAAAAGTGGCTGCAAGGGTCAGTAATAATGGATTGAACAATTGTTTAATTTCAAGCACGATTATAGAATGATAGTTCAGATTTCTTACATGAAGCATTATCCATACAGAAAATAGTTTTAAATATATACAACTATTTATTAGACGTCATCAAAGTCAAATTGAGCACTAGTAGGTTCAGGCAAGGGAGACTGGCTCTATATAATTATTGGTAAACTTTTGTACTGTTCTTAAGCTTATGAAATGCAACCTTGTCAAGCTATTGTATTTGTGCTATTGATTTATTATCAAAATCCGCCAAATGATTCTTCTTATTGATTAGGGTTCTAGTTTGCTTGAGTTCTCATTGTAAGTAAGTTTTTTTACAAGGTCTTTTGAGGTTATTCTTTACGGCCTAATGTCGAATTGGACATTGTGATTTTGTTGTTGAGTGACAAATTAAAGGTGGTTGATATCTTATCTGAAAAAGGTTGAGGGGATAAAGGATGTTTGATATGTTGAATAGTGATTGAAGAACAGTTTCAACGAGGTTGATTTATAGTTTAAAGGAAGAAAATTAAACTCCTTGTTCTTCCCTGATCAAGACAGCCATGTTTGTAATTGAAGTGGAGCACTTTGCTGAGATTATCCCAAAATCAGAGATATAGTGTTGCGATAGATGGTTTATTGCTATAATCATCTTCTTACTTCTGCAATGATTGCTTATGAACAACCAGATTCGATGTCCAACTATTCTGTATATTAAGTTTGTGTACTAATTAATGGATTTGTCAGCTTCCATGTGTGCACTTTTACAGATTTGAAAAGATGAGCATGCATAAGCTACTTCTCACCTGATCTATATCTTTTCACTATCTTACAAATTTATTGTTGTTGCTCTCATCTCATATGTTTGATTTTGTACAATTCCATGTGCGCACTCCTTATGTTGACTATTCCTTTTGAGAAGTGGCTGCAAGGATCTGTAATAATGGATTGAATAATTGTTAATTTCAAGCATGATTGTAGAATGATAGTTCTAATTTCTTACATCAAGCATTATCCATAGAGAAAACAGTTTCAAATATATACAACTATTTATTAGAAAAATAAATTAGATGTTATAACATGTCTTAAAATTAGAAATAATATAAATCCTTACTTTATTTGTAATCTTTAAAAAAAGGTTCATCATACGCCACTTAGGTGGATATAATGAATACTGTCTTGGATTCAAAAGAAAAGGTATAGAAGTATAAGTTTCAAAAAAAAATTCTATATAAAGTGCAATAGCCATGCTAGTAAGGGATTAGGTAGGCCTGTAGCAAAAAATAACTTACGTTTTAGATGATCTTGTATACTTATTTACTTTATTTTGTATTGATTTCTAGAATTTAATTAGCAAGAATCCCTTTAATTTTGTCTTAAGTCATTTGAAATTCAAATTTTTGCTATTTAAATCACTTATGACTTGTAACTAATTAAATTTATCTATAAGTAGCTTTGTTTTAAAAAATTAACTTTTTCTAAAAAAAAAAGAAAGAACTATAAATACTGCTATGATACTGACTAAATTAATAAGAATAGTTTGCTCGATGTTGAAGCTATAGATATCACCTAGAAATAAGCAAATGCCAGTATTTTGTTTACTGGTTTTTTTTTTTTTTGGGCTCATGTGTGTGTGGAAGCAGAAAACGAACAAGCTGTACTACTACTAAAGTTAATCATATGGTTCTTGGATTGATATGCAAATTGGTGTCCCCAAGATCTTGTTAAAATGCTAGGTTTTCTTGCTAAGAATCCTTTTTAATTTATGTTGTGCAATGTTAAAGATTAGATAACTTACCAATGCTAATTTATGCGTTTGTTGATTCAACATTTCTAGGACAACTTATTCATTATTTTCATAATGTTCATACCTTTTTTACGTTAGACAGATGGTTTATGTTTTGTTACTTTTTTCAGGCTATTTGCTAAAGTAGTGTGTCTCGTGGGTTTGGATTTGTTCGTTAAGTGGTTACTTGCGCTTCATAATAGCATAAAGGTGTGATATATTGTTGCTTGCACTTGGATTGTACTGTTGTCGAAGTTCCTATTATTAGGTTTGTTTCTCTAAAGGAATTATTGATTTCTTATCTTCAACAAATCCACTCTTATACTAGTTTTGCTAATAGCTTCTTTCTATTTTGATCATTTTTTCATATTCAGTTGTGACTGCAGGAAGAGGAACTAAAGGCACTGTTGAATTTAGAGTAGGTACATAACGAGGAACTTTATATTATTTTGTTGATCGATTCATGTTTGGCCATGTTTATATTAACACAATTCTATCATATGATTATGTGTTTTTTAATTTGTTGTTGTTGTAACAGTTCTTTAAGGGATGGATAGGGATCAAAGTTGGATGAATCGTAGGGAAATTAGTGATAGAAGAAAACCTGATTATATAGCAGGCGTTAATGAATTTTTGGAGCTTCCCTTTGGTGGCAAGGAAAACGGAACAGATGTCAGATGTCCATGTGTGAATTGTAATTTGTGTTTGTTTCATAATCGAAGCACGATTCATAATCACTTAATAGTTCGGGGTATATTGAGGAACTATAATCCATGGATACATCATGGAGAATATGAAGATCATATCAATAGTATTGATGATGGGATAGAAGAAGAAGCATCAAATAGAGCTGAAAATTTTGTGGTCTGTGATGATATGAGGCCATTAGTGCGCGAAGCAACGAGTGTTATGAACTTTGGTAATTTTGAGTCTAATAAGGACCATACAGAGAATAAGGGTGGTCAAAATGAGGTGCCGAAAGAGTTTCACAAGCTTATGGAAAAGGCTAGGGAGTAATGGTATAGGCAGAAAAGGACAGCCTAACAAGCACTTCGGAATGGTATTTCTTTTTTTTTCCTGCTTTGGGGTTGAATATGTATGTAATAAGGTAAATTTGCCGATGATCTTTATGTGTTTATATGGAAACTCGAAGCTCGCAAACGTGGGCCAACTAGAGGCTTGAAGTCACTACTTGAGATGGAGCAAAACCCTAATGTTAAGCCTTTTGCGAAGATCACACCAGACATGGAACGAGACATGTAACGTGTCATCGGTAAAAATGCTAACCGCTTCATTGGTGAGTCTAGCAAGTGGGTAAAGGAATTCTACCCATTAGATTCAATGTAATTTTTGTCCATTTTTTCTTGGATATAAGCTCCCAACATTATTTTCTTTATTTCACTTAAACTCTTGCACTACCCGGTCAAGTAATCGTAATTATGTTTTTTGTAAGTTGTTTAACATAATCCCTCCCTTGCAGGAACTGGATTAGGATGGATAAAGATGCTAAGATAAGATTGCTTGACAAAATTATGGTAAAGTTACATTATATAGCTTATCATAATCCCTCAATTTACATCCATTTTTGGGGTGAGCTCTTTTTTGCTGAAAGATAGATGTCCATCCCTTTAGTTCAATGCTTATGGCATACATAAAGGCCAAAGACTACCTCAATTTTGTGTTAGTTTGTATTCTACTTGTGTCCCTCTTATATGTGGTTCGTTCTTGTCACACTAATAACATTCTAGACATTGTGTTGGCTTATGACTAGTTCAAATTTTTTAGGTTCATAATTTAGAATCTGATAGTGATCCTTTATATGTAAGTCAACCCATGCAATGCTTTGACTTCTTATATTATATTATTGAATTTAACATAACACTTACCTTTTAAGAATTGCCTTCTAAGAGTTTGCTTAATAACATGCAATAAGCGTCTGATATGCATTATTGCGTAGAGAATGCTGAGGTGCTGTCAATGCAGTTTAGCTTGATGCAATTTCATTTGATTTATCACATGCTTAGCCTTAATTTACATACATTTTTGGGGTGAGCTCTTTTTTGCTGAAAGACAGATGTCCATCCCTTTAGTTCAATGCTTATGGCATACATAAGGGCCAAGACTACGCCAATTTTGTGCTGATTTGTATTTTGCTTGTATATGTGATTCGTTTTTGTCGCAGCAATAACTTCATCTAGCAAGAAGGCTAAATATAATGCAATCAAGTCATGAGGTTTAGTTTTATTGTTTGTTTGTGCTTTTTTTTACCTTAATCTAGGCAGAATGGAATTTGCCTACAGAAGCCGATGAAATTAATGTCGCCCGTGCACTGGAACTACAATGTATGCTATTGTTTAGAGGTTGGCGCTACAGGCTAAAGGAAGAACACTTTGGCAGAAAGACTATTACTTAGGCTATTAGCAATAGGCCTCCGGAAGTGTACAAAGACAAATGGGACTGGCTAGTTAACCATTAGGCAGATCCAAAGCAGCAGGTATTTTATGATCAATCCTCATCTAAACGCTCACATTAGCTTGGTTGTTTGATTATGGTCTGTTGCATTCATATTTGCTTCATTATCATCTTGTAGTATATAAATGAAAAAATTCGGGCAAACAGGTTGAGGCAAAAGATAAAACAAGCAAATGGTGTGAAGTCAACTACCAGAATTTATCATGATGAGGTGAGTTAACAAAAGTAGCTTCATGTAGTCATATATTAGTATTTAACTATTTGCTTTAACTTTGTTCTTTATTTTACAGATAATTCCATCACTAATGCACCCCCAAGACTCTACTCAAGATTCCCACCATCGCGGTGCACAAGATCCTACCCAACAATTTGATGAAGTTCCTGCATATGTTTAGTTATGGGAGAGGACGAAAAGGTGTATTTGTATTCCTCTTTTGTATACTTCGTCTCTTTTAATATATGAAGCAATGAATTTTATTTTCTACTATTTTCCATATATATGTTGTAAATAGGCATAAAGATGGATCATGGGATCCTAAAGCAGTGGCAAAGTATGAAGAATTTAAGGAACTCCACATGAAACAAATTGAAAAGGAAGGTGCTGACAACTTGTCTCTCAAAGAGGCTTACCTCCTGGTTGTGAAAGAAAAGTCAGGTTACCATAGAGGGCTTGGGCCTGGTCCACAACCGCCTAGAAAAGGTAGAGTTACTGAGGTGATGAGGGTCGAAGTAGCTGCTGAAATCGAACAATTGCAGCAAAAAGAGGCTGCTCTGCAAGGTCGGGTCGGGGAGCTCCAATCAGCTAACTCAGAGCTCAAAGCTAAAATTGAGAGAATGAAATATAAAGCAATAGAGAGAGATAATAAACTCAAGCAAGAATTGATAGAGAGAGAGAGCGCAAACATAAGAAGGAAGCAATAGAGACAGGGAAGAAAATTAGAGTAGAGGTCATGGAGATGCTGCGTAATCTAAACTGTGGCATATAAATCACTCAGGTACATTACTTTTTTAGTTTATCTCAATTTATTTCAGTTTCTGCTCCCCTATCTCTCTCTCTCTTTCTCTCTCCCCCCCCCCCATAGTGAAACGATACCTAGAGCTATTGTTTGGCTCCTCTCACTCTTTCTCTCCCCCTCTCTCTTTGTCTCTCAATTTAAGCTGGGTTTTTGTTGTCTTGTTGTTATACTCCTTTTGGGTTACTGCTTGGTGGCTGCTTTGGTCAGTGTTGGTGTGCTATGCTTTTAGCTCAGTGTTGGTGTGCTATGATTAGTGTTACAAGTAAGCACATACTGTTGTTATTGGTTGCTGCTTGGGCAGTGTTGGTGTGCTTTTATGTTAAGTCCCTGTTGATGGACTTGTAAAGGTCATAACTAGATTTTTGTTTGAGTTATAAGCGAGCACTTACTGCGTGATTTGAGCCTGTTTGAGCACATGCTGCGTAATTTGAGTTGTTTGTGTTAGAACCAAGCATATACTGTTGTTATTGTTCAGTGTTACAAGCGCATACTATTGTTATTGGTGGCTACTTGGTCAGTGTTGGTGTGTTATGATTTTAGGTCCTTGTTGATGGACTTGCAAAGGTCATGGCTAGAGCTGTTTGAGTTAGGGCTGGATTTTTGTTGTTTGGCAGGGTTTTTGAGTTAGGCTTGGGATTTTGTCAAAGCTACTCAATGTCAGTGTTTGGCATGGTCTTTGTATTGGCATGGTTGCAACTTGGTTCTATTGGTTAGTGTTCATAGAAATCTAATGTTGGTGGTTGGTGATTTTTGTCTTTTTTATTTTTTTGAAGTTTTGTCAGAGTAAGTGTAAATGTAAGTGAGGGAGATTAGTTAGACTATTGTGGTATTATTCTCTGAATTGTCATCCCAAAATGCATTTGGCTTCTTGTAAATAAGATTGAATGTTTGTTGTTCTTGGCATAGTTTGCTTATTCGTCAAGTGTTACTTGGAACATCTTTTGAAGGTATTTTGAGGATGTAGCTCATTTACTAGCCAGAGATGGGCAAGTCTCTCATTTAGATGTTGTCAGGTCACACATATTTGTGATGAAAACTTGAACTCATGTCTTGTTCAAGAATCTAACTAGTTTATCATGGGACTAAACTTGCACATCAAATTAAATCTTTTTTATGATCTGAGTCCTAGATTTTTAAATAATGTTGACCTCAAGCTTTATGCTTATTCTTTCTCTTTGTTGTTATAATCTAATTCCCTGGTTGAACTTTAGCTTCATAGGATGTGGGTACCATAAATGAATTCATTCATAGCAAATTGGTGGAAATGTGTTATTGATGTCAAAAATAGTACTCTATCTGCTTGTGTTTTGTATGTTAGGCAATAGAGCAAATTAGTGTGATTGAAAAGAATTTTCAAATTGCAAACATGACCATTGGAAAGAATTGAGTCCTATAGAGACACCAAAATCTATGAAGGGGCAAAAGAAAATCTGAACCACTTTCCGACATAGATTAGATATCTAGTCAAGTTGTGTTGGTTTTTTTTTTAAATTTTTTTTTCAAGAATGACATTAGTGCCTTCTGTTCTAAATTTCTAATCATCACTGATGCCAACCTGAAATTGATTTCTTGGCTAAATTAATCAAAATTATTGTGAAGAATTGATACTTTCTTGGGATTGGGTGGAGTTCACTCTCTATAATTTTAAAGGGCCAGTGATGGGATAATCTTGTGGATATCATATTTATATAACTTAAGCTTTCTACACAGTGCTCTTGAATGCCCATTTCTGTTGAAAATTTTCATATCAACTGATGTAGGCTAACTTTGTATTGTATGATCACAATTGAGAAGAGTTGCAGAAACTATTTGTCTTAGAGGCCTATTTTTGTTCTTGTTTTTAGTGGTAATAACAGCTGGATACCCAGAAATGGATATTGAATCATTTTCTTTATTTCAAGCTTCTTTTTACGTGTATCAGTTATACGACAATGTTTCAAACTCTATTTCTTCTACCTTGTCTTAGTGGAGTGTGGTTAAGCTTAACTTCTGGCGAGTTTCGAGCATTTTATTAGAGAACCTATCTCTTCTGGTGTTGCCTATATTATCCACGTCAAAAGTAGGAGTTGAGATGTAGAAAATCTTTCACAACCCACCATTAAAAGAGTGAAAGAGTGATATTGTTGATGTGGGACTTGCTCTTTCAGGCCTGGTCACTTTTGCTTTCTTTTGGTTGAAATAGTGAGAATTTGGACTCTTCTAGATCTTCGCTTTATTCTGACATTGTTGATGGTACTTTGCATATTGACAGGCTCTGCTTGACATTGACTCCTTTTGTCATCCGATTGTAAAAATGTGAAGATATTATTATCATGCTCTTTTCAAAGCTTCTTCAATGTTTGCATACCTTTAAGTACTATATTTATACGAACAAATTAGCAAGCATTGTTTGATGTTTTCTTTTTGCTTGTTCTTGATTGGTCAGCGCTAGGTTTATTTATGGAGAACCATGGACATCAATTTTTTGGGTCTATAGAACAAGGCATGGAAGCAAGGAGTAGGTACATGCTCTTATTAACGAATGCAAGAGGTCAATTGGGATCCTGGGAGATAAGTGAGACACCATTTTGCACATATCACATTGTAATATGTATACAGTTCTCATATTTCACTTGTCTAGCATGTATCTACTTTTGATTTCCATTTTTGGGTAGGAAACTATCATTACTTGCTCCATTCCATATTTTGGGTAATGTACAAAGTATGTACATGTATGAGTGTTTCCATGGTAATTAGTAGCAATCAAATTAAAGTACATGAATTTTGTAAGTATTGATGCTTTATTTAACATGTATGTGTATAGTTCATATTATGATGTACTGAACAAATTAAACAACCCAAAAAACCATATATTGGGTTATTCAAAATAATTCAATGCCCAAAATTACAAAGCAATTCTTCTACAGAGCTGTAGGGCCACGAAAAAAGAAAATTGAGGCCCACTAGACGTACGAACCTTCCCTAAGCAGCAGGTCCATGAAAACTAGAAACTAAAGCCCTAGAAAAAGATGGACCACAAAAAATTCGACGTCCTCCACACAGTACGGCCACAAAAACTGGAAAGTGTGGCCCTAGAAAAATAATGGGCCACAAAAAATTTCATGGCCCTGCACACAGTTAAGGCGACGAAAACTGGTAAGTGAGGCCTTGTACACTAATGGGCCACAAAAATATTCGTGGTCCTATAAAGTAAAGGGCGACAAATATTTTTGTGGCTCTTATCGTCTTGATGGGGGTCGAAAACTAAATTTTGCCGCCCTATTTGTTGGCCTCGACATTCAGACTTCGAACTCGTGACGAAAACTAGTTCGTCGCCCTAACTAAAGGGCCGCCAAATTTGGCCATTGGGCGACGAAGTGCTCCTCGCCTAACATCAATTTTCTTGTAGTGAAGTGATTAACCACCACGTCAATTCCCCAAGGATAGATAACATCCTCCTCAATATTGAGGATACTGGAAGTAGAGGAATGTTCACAACTAGACCATGAAAGGGTGTCGGGTACAAAGATCGGCACCGCATACGGGATGTTCTTAGGTTCGCTAAATTGCTTCATTAGGGGAACGTGTACGACCACCCGGCCATCAATTAGGGTCGGGAGGCTCGAAAACTGAGGGTACTGGCCCTCCGTCTAAGGCCCGGCCAATCCCTCGGGAATGTCCCTACTTGATGAGCATGATGAAGACATGAGTCTACAAATATAATACAGTAAAAACTCATAAAGGAGGCACAAAAAGCGTACCTGCAAAGGTTTAGAAGGTTGAAGATAAAGTTGAAGAGAGAGCCGAAGATGCGCACAAACCCTTTGAAGATTCAAAGGGAGGGATTGAAGAAACATTAGAAGCCCTTGAAGATTAAAAGGGGAACGTAGGAGATGCTACAATGAATTTGAGGGAAGCCTAGGAAGAAGAGGCAGAGCGTCTCTCTCTAGAAATTGCTTTTCTCTCTAGAAATTGGAGGGTAGGTTGAAATGAGCCCCCAAAGAACCTGACATCTTATATAGGCGACATAAAAGAGGAAGTGTGTCTCCGTAGGCGCTTGACGTAACAAGAACACTATTCACACAACAAAAAATTCTATTTTTTTTCTACGGAAAATGCCGACTGAAAAAGAGACTGTCGGAGAGGCCGGCGGACATGGCGACGAAAAGACGGAAAAGTTAAAATAAGGCGGCTGGTGTTCCGAAGGACTCTTATTCCGTCGGAATCTCGGACGGATTCCGACCACTCCGTCTGAATCCCGACGGAATATCCGTCGGAACAGTGGTCAATGTTGACCAGATCTCTGCAAAAAAAATTTGAATTTTCCGACGGAAAAATCCGTCGGAATTCTGACGGAAATTGGATTCGTTGGAATTTTCGACGGAATATTTCGTCGGAAAATAAAAAATAAAAAATAAAATTTTTTTTTGCCCCAAGTTGATTGAGGGAAAGTTCAATTTTTTTTTAATATTCCGACGGATTTTTCCGTCGGAATTCCGATTGCATATTCCGTCGGACATTCTCTTATAAAACTTGTCATTCGCTTCATTTTTCTGTTGCTCATTTCGTAAAATATAGAGAGAGAGGGAGCACTGCCACTTGCCATTGCCCCATCACCGGTTGCCGCTATCACGTCTTCTCGTCGTTATTCGTCGTCGATTTTTTGATAAGGTTTTCTCATGTGTAATTTGTATAAATTTATTGTTAATTAAGTATATACGTTGAATTTAATAATTTGTATAATTGGTTTGCACGTAACTATGCAAATTTAATAGTTTATATAGTTAGTTTGTTACGTTGATGTTAGTTTGTTAGGATGATAACTTACTCTCAATTTTGTACTTTGTTGTTAAAAAATATAATTTTTAATTAATGAAACATAATTTAATGGTAATATCAATTTAACATCAATTATGAGAATTTATTGTATATTAGATACATTTAAAAATAAGTTTATAGTTTGGTATTATATTTTTTATTTTTTAAATAAATTTAAAAAATTCCGACAGAATCCGACTGTTTCGACGGAATTGACGACGGAATTTGCTGGGTTTCGGGGAAAATTTTTTTTTTGCGAATTTTTGTTTGTATCCGATGACTGAGTCCGTCGGCCCCCCAAGTCTGTCCGAATTCCGTTGGCCCCCCAATTCTGTCCGAATTCCGTCGAAGAAGTGGTTCGATGGACTTACTATTTCCGTCGGAACGCCTTCCCGACCCTCTTTATTCTGACAGACGCAGTCGGTCCGAATTTCCATCGGAAAACTCATTTCCCGATGGAAAATTCATTTCTCGACGGAAAATTTTGCTTTTTTCGTCGGAAAATCCGTTGGAAAAAGTTAATTTTTCAGTAGCGACATATGGCGCCTCAGCCCCATGTAACCGCCTGAAGGATAGGGATTTGATCGCCCATCTCAATAGGTGCCCATTTTGACAACTGCTCAGAAAAAGCCAAGGATCCTTACGCTCGGCCTCAGGGCCAGTCACGACACCTTTAGTCCTAGTGGGAGCTAATGGTCCTTATGCATGGCCCATTGGGGGCGGGGGGTTCAACGGGCACAGAGATTGAACGTTACGGTCGTGGGAAAATGCTAATTGTAAAAGAGCATGAGAACAGTCGCGAAGAAATCAAGCCCCCACGTAGAGAGGCGACATTTTTATTGCCAACGGTTACAAACCAGCCTTACACGATGCGCAGAACGACATAAAGGAAAAAGTTACAACATATAGCTATTCTTCATCGTTAGAAGGACGCGGGCCATCGCTCGGCCTACAACACTCCTCTTGACCACCCGACGGCCCAGGTCCTGCCCCTGGGTCACATGCCGACGACGCAGCGTCCATAAGAGGATGGGCTTGTCGAGCTGTAGCCAGGTGTCCAATGTATGCCACCGCAAACCTTTGAGAACTGCCTTTAGGTGCTCGACCATGCCTTTATTCAGAATGTCAAGTTCAAAAGCTTTGTTGACCAACATGGCGTAAAAGGTGGCCTGGGCTAACTCAGGAATATCAAAGTCGCATGCAGCCTCTTCCACATCAGGAAGGCTGAAGTCCGGGCAAAGCTCTTGATAGTTCTCCGGGAGCAATTGAGGAGGATGCGAGGCTCCCCTATAGTGCCACTTGAATGATCCTCGGACGTGATCGGCCATCTCCATAGTGCTAAGGCAAAGAGGAAAAACCATAGTGTCAAAGCTCCTCTCTCAACCTGCTTTTCTCTCTAAAAGTCTGAAAAGGCAATTTGAGGACCTCCAGCTTCTGACCCAGCCCTCTTTATAGGAAGGAGGAGGGAAAGCAAAGGACAACACAACCCCATGGAGGCCAACCGAACTTGGCCCCACGGACACATTCCACATCTTGCTTGACTATCCGTACGGCGCTATGTGCAGACAAAATGTGGGAGGCTAAATGATCCGGAAAATATGGTTTCCCAGATGGAACCCCTACTACGCAACCTAGGGTTAGGCCCAGCTAGGCACAAATGGGCCCCCTAGCGGGACCCTTGAGGCTCCAATAAAAGGCGCAAATGGAGCAAGCAGTTAGAAAGCCCACTAGGGGGTTTCCAGCGTGAAATTACCATTTTACCCCTTGCTACAGGAGTTATAAATACTAACCTACCAACCTCGAGAAAAGGGTTGGCTCTTTAGCACAATTTCCCGTACTCTCTATATTCTCTCTTTTTACTGCTTTACCCTTTGAGTTGGAGCCTCCTTTAACTTGACTGTCGGAAGAGCGTTCCCCGGTCCACAACCGGGAGCGCGCTTTTTGCAGGTTCGGCATTGGAGGAGAGGACCGTCAGTAGCTTCACACGTGCTGTCATGTAAGCCCGTTCTCTCATCCCACGTCATCCTCAGCAACACCCCAAAAGTTCCCAAGGCAAATGATATTTTTAAAAAAAAAAGAAGATTTAGATGATAGCCTGTGTTTGTAGCTAATACGTCATATATACATTACTTGAACTTTTATGACTAGACTGCACAGCATCTGTTTTGTAACTCATACGTCAGATAGACGTTACTTGAAGTTTCATGACTAAGGCACGTAGTATGCCAACCTTTTGATAAACTATACGACAGCATTAAAAATAAATAACTGACAAAATAGTCCAAATGGTCATAAGATATGTATACAGACTTAAGATTACGTGAATAATGAGTACACAACCATTTCACAAAACTCCCACTCTGTCGAAATCTGACACATAGTTCTCTTAGCAATAAGGGTCAATTATATTATATTACATATGGAGTCATTAGTACAAGGGTCAATTATGCTCAGGAGGACTTTTACGCCCGTGGGGCTCATCCAAACAACACAAATTGCGTTATTACTTATTCACTTAGGCATTGACATCAACAGGTGGCATATGAATTATGCAAGCAAATGGTAGAAGACGTTGACATTAGCGTGTTTGTCCCTATTTATTACTTAATTTCCTTGTTGTGCTCAAGTTGGAGGGGGTGTATTACAATGCTTGTTATTGATAGGTATCTTATGATTATATTATATATGTTAGCTGTATTTTTAGTTTAGTTTTTCATTGAAGGCGACCTATAGCTTATTAGGAGTTTGATTTTTGGAGTTTGTTTAGATTTGGTATGTTTTTATGCAGTATTGTAAGTCGAGTTAGATATTTTGTGCTAATCGTGACATGTATTACTAATTATTAAAAGAGTAGCAATTAACTAAATAACGAGGAATGTGTGAGAAAAATGCTTCTTTATACAGACAGGGAGCGATGGAGAGTGAGATAATACATAGAGGGAAGCTCACCGGTGTTTTTCTAAAAATGCCTTCAGAGTTAAGAGCAACTATTTATTCGAACAGGAGGACGGGCCTTCCCCAAATGCGAAATTTTGAATACCTGCCTCTTTTAATCCCAATGGGGGGGGGGGCGCCCCCAAGAATACTGTTGCAGTACATGACTGTGTTATTATCGTCATCCAAGAAAGAAAACAGAAAATTATCATAACTTCCATGCAGTCGAAATTTCAATATGTTTGTTATATTTATGAAAATATATATTTCAAAGAGTCACATCAATAAATATATATTAAAAAATTAATATATGATAAATATATACATGAATGATATATACACATAGATAATGAGAGCATATGCTCCCTCAAGCAAAAAAAAATTGCCTCTAAATTCTGTTTAGTGTGGTAAGTAGGATAGCAACCTTCATTTGTGTGGTAGGAATAATTGCTTATAATATAAATTCTGTTTAGATGCACTAGACGTGAGAGCTTCGTGGGCTTGTGTAGTAGTTATGATTGGAAGCTTGGTGACGTTGCTAGACTATTGCTCATCCACAAGTTAGTTTAGGTATGGTAGTGGCAAGTGTCAAATTTCAAGGTGGATCAAAGATATTGAATGGGCTTAGGGCAAGCGGGTTGTGCTGGTAGAAGCAAGTGAAAAGAACCACATCAATTTGCTCGCATGTGTCCTTTGCTGCTGGATGCATTTGTTCTACAGACAAATGAGTTTAGGTAAAAGTGTGTTCAAAGTAGGCATTAACAAGATATTGGGAGCACAAGTCTAGATTTAGCTGATAATTTATCCGTTATTATTTTATGTTGTTGGTTTTGTATCTGTATTTGTGATATTTAACAATTTGGCTTGATAATAATCGGAAAAAAAAAATCCAAGAGGGAGGCGTATGTACATACATATATGAGGGAGATCTGTACACAAAGATTATAATCGCAATCAAATCTTTTATGCAAGTATCCCTAATACTCTAGGATCCCCACCCCCCCACCCCCCCTAAAACTAGTCGTGAGGACCTACGGACAACTTGGACTTAAGAAATAGAAAGTGCTAAGAAGATAATCCCTTAGTGAATAGGTATGTCAAAATCCTCTCATGTAGTAGGGATATAACAAAAGATAAGATCTCTAGCCGCAATTCGTTCCCGGACAAAATCAGTGATATACTTCTTTCTAATGATGAACTAGATCAGCAGTCATATAAGCATTATTAACATTATTGCAGTGCAACCGTACAACAGGGGAAATGGTAATTCCAACATCAAATAGGAGCTTGCATATCCAAAGGGTCTATGTGACAATGTTGTTAGAGAATGGTATTTAGCTTCTATGGAGGATTTAGAAACTGCATGTTGCTTCTTAGAACACCGGGAAATAAGGTTTGGCCCAAAATAGAATGCATAACCAGTGGTAGACCAGGCTAGTCGCCATTTGAATATGCAACAATGATGGATGGTGAGGCGGCAGACTTAGGGTTTGTTTGGTCCTTAGAAAATTTGGTAGAAAAAAAAGTTGAAGGAAAAAAAATATGAAGGAAAAAAAAGTAGTGAGAAAATGAGTTTTTTTTCTCTCGTTTGGATTGAGGAAAAAATACAAGAATTTGGATGAAAAATTTGAATGTTGATGAACTACTTAAATCATGTTGATATCATTTAAGCAATGCAAGGTTAAAGGAGGTTGGGAACTTTCCTCAAACTTTTCTCACAATTTTATGAGGAAAATTTTATCACTTGTTTCTAATAATTTTTCCACCTAACTTTCCTCCATATTTTTTTTCTTTGTGATTTTCTTTAAACCAAATACAAGAAAAAAAAAATAACTTTCCTAAATTTTTTTCTTTTCACCAAACTTTCCAAGGTCCAAACGGGGCCTTAAAAAACAGACGATGTGAAAGAGTGCCCTACAAATATCTGAAAATGCACTTGATAGCATGCAGGTGACTAGTATGGGGAGCATTCATAAACCAGGAAACTACATGCACTGCATAAGCAATGCCAAATCAAGTCATAGTTGAATACTCTAAGGCATCTGCCAGCCTTCGCTATTGGGAATGATCTATAATTAAGCAGTCCATCATCTATAAGCATTAAGGTGGTTCGAGCAGAAGGAGTTTTGACAGGGTTACAAATTCGAAGTTGAAATGTATGCGAAAGATTTGAGACATGTTTATGCTATGAGAGAAAGATTCCAAAAGGAAAGCGAATCACCTGAAGGTTAAGAAACTAATGGAGATCTCCAAGGTCTTTCATAGCAAATTGACCAGTAAGTGAAGCAATGAATGTGGCAAAGATGATGAGTTACCGGTCAAAATCATGTTAACAACATAAAGTAATAGAATTAAGAAATCGCTGCCAGTGCAATGAATAAACATGGTGGGTGTTGGCATTGCTACAAACAAAGCCATGAGATAATAGCTAGAAAACTACTAAAATGATTAAACTAGGGCAAAGGAGCATATTGTAGGCCATAGATCGCCTTTTAAAGATGGTATACTTGGTTAAGATACAAAGGATTATCAAAACCATGTGGTTGTTTCATGTAAACTATTTCAGTGAGAAACTTGTATAAGAGGGCATTTTTGACATATACAGTGGCAGATCTAGATATTTAGAATATGAGTATTCATCTTTTAACGTTATCACTAATATACACTCCCCAAAAAAGATCATATGATACATATTATAGTAGTTTATTTTGTAGAGACATTCCGTCTCAATTTTTTTTTTCAAAGCTTCCATCTCATATTTCCATTCTAATAGAACTTGATACGCACTAATAATATGCCTTGCTTCTTTACTTAGCTTTAAAAAAAAATGGGTAGTCTATTACTATGTTTTTTCTTCATGGTCTTCATATTTTATGTTTGACATATAAATGGTGTTAAAATTGTAGAATATTATTATTACGTATCATTTGCTAAAACCGTTCGTTGTAGAGCACACATCATCAACACCAATTAATAAAGTAGAAAACTTACGTCATGAAGTGAATATGTCAAACAAGAAATAAAACTGCAAATAAGTAATCTCCATTATCTAGCTACACCAAAAGGAAGGGGGAAAAATCAACATCAAGTTCGAATAAGTAATTAGTGCCAAGTTGAAGAAAATTAAGCACCAAGAACATATTGTAACTAAACAATCAAAAAATTAATAATAACAATAAAAGAAAATCAAAAAGACTAATATTAGATTAAATTAAAAAGTCTAAAATCCACATAAGAGAGATGGAGATAGAGAGACAAAGAGATTTGGGAAAGTGGAATGCAGTTTTGCCTAAGAAGAGGACGGAGAGAGAGAAATTTGAGCTTGAGAGTATTTAATTCTATTTTATTTTGATATGAAATTTGAACTTTATGACTGTAATTTTTATATTTAAATAAAAATGCTAGTATATAGATTGACTATATTTAAAAAGTGTCCATAAAGGATAACCTTTAGGACTTATTTTAGGGGTATCCGTATATACCAAAATGACCCCCTTTTAAATATAGCTCATTAAAATTTTTTTGACCTCATTAAAAATTTTTCAGGGTTAGGAATGTCCACCTCAACAGAGATCCGCCCATGGAAATATAGCTAAGAAATAGGCCAAGAAAAAGAGATTATAAGTGTCAAAACAAGGTCCATTGAGAAATTTTGCATTGCGATTTGTACTTAACACGGAAAATTAACGTAATCACTCATATAATCTTAAAAATACTTGCTGCTAAGCGTGGAAAATTAGTGAGTGTTTGTCCAAGTTTACAAAAGTATACGTGGACTCTGCTTCTGTTTCTTGCTTCACACGCAATAGTAGCTTGAACGCCTATATAAACTATCCCTATACAATTTATATAATTCTCAAAGATTACTTACATAAACTTTTTTTCGCTCCTCTCATTCATAAACAATCTGTTGGAGATTTTTCTTCTCCCTCACTCCCAAAACAACTCCACCAGCAAAAATCACCTGTCACTGCTGACTGATTTGATTGTAGAATTCTAATTAACTCCACAAAGCAAATTAAATCAAAGACTCTACTTCATGTGTGAATAAATTGGTTGTTGTTACTTCTCTTGTGCTATGTATGACTCAGCTAAATTCCTTGTAGATTTTTATTTGTTGGGTTTTTGGACCTTCTTACAAGAGTCGAGCTAATATTATTGACCCATAAAATAGTATAACTCTCCCATAATATATTTTTTACATTCACAAGACTCAAATCCGGACCAAACCATTTAAACAAAGTTGTATTGGAGTCCCTTGTAGTTATGTATAGCTCACATGACTGGATTTTGCTAGGTGCTTTGATGATCAGATGCAAAATAAGGGCAAAGTAGGTATCCATGCATGTGGAGGAGCTATTTGGATGGCAACCAACATATAGACCTCAGAAATGGATCATTCATTTTAGTCACTCGGATTGACTTCAAAATAGTTCATATAACGTCTGATAAACTTAGTTTGCAAAGAAAATAATGTTGCTGAAAATTTTCTGGTTAGGTTCTGATTTGGGTAGACAAAAGCTTCAAGAGGCAGTGGACCGTTTCCTAATAAAATCCCAAAAAAAAGAAATTTGTTGGATCCAATAAGCCTCCAGGATTGAGCGTTTTGGCCCCAAACAAAAGCTCAATCAAACCTAGCTAAGTCCACCGAAGTCTTGAAAATAATTTCTCTGTGCATGGCTTTTTATATGGGTTAGATCTAGCCAAGATCTCCTAGATCTACAAGGAAAGGATAAAGATCTTTGAGCATGAATAAAATTGGGAAATAATCTATATCTATAAGATATGGAACCCTAATTAAATTCTTTTAAGAGTACCGTCTTAAACCCCTTATATAGAAAGCTAGATGTTTTCCTATCTTTTTAAGAAAAGTCAAAGAAAGCAGTCCCTAAACTATTTATGAAAGACAGAATAAGGACTTCCAACTCTAAGCAAGAACTTTTCCCCCATGATTCAGAGGAAAGGGATCCTGAGAATAGACCTCTTAGATATTAGAGGAATAAAGATGAAGATTTAAGAGTGACCTTGAATCGTAAAAAGGCTTAACATGAGAAATCCTTGTAGAAGAGGTCTGGTCAAGACATGTCTCACTAAGAGGAAGGCCATGAAGAAAATTCATAGCATTAGTACTCAAGCTTTATTAAAGCTGTGTCGTCTCAACAACGTTCAAGAGAGAATGCAAGGAAGACCCGTATCCAGGGTGCTCCAATGATTAGTCACCCTTAGGTCAAGACACCCTTTGGTACTAAGATTTAAAAGGCAGAACTTTCAAAGAAGATCAAAGCATGTAACATAGGGCAGTTTGATGGGACTAGTGACTCTCAGGAACCTTGATGCTTATTTAACAAAGATCTATTGCAAATATCTTGTTTACAAGCTATAATTTGCAAATATTTTTCTGCTATATCCTTAAAGGAGCAACACAAGCCCGGTTCAATCGGTTTCCGCTAACATCTATCAAATCTTGGGATGATATTTTTTGCACATTTAGACGCTACTTCGTTGGGAGTAGAAGGATTCCGAAGTAAACTACATATTAATGAAGTTGGCATAAAGAGATCAATAATCGCTAGATTAGTTTGTGGAAAGATTTACTCATGTGAAACTCTTTATGGAAGACCTCCAACCAGATGTGGCTTCGTTTCCTTCACTAACGGGGTCAGGCAAAAAGGCTTATGCAAAAAGTCAATCATGGAATGGCCAGTCACCCTAAAGAGGCCCTAAAGATGGTAGAAATGTACATGTAGTTGGAGACAATCATGAAAGGACTAGGCCTCTCAACAAGGTTGATGGACCTAAATTTTTGTTAACCTTTCTTCTCTCTTTTGATTCATTTCCCTCTCTTTTTTCTCTTGAATTAGTAGGGATTTGATCAAATTTGACATCCTTCATGAATATTGGCTCATTAAGTTTATTTCTCTCACTTTTAGGTATTTTAACTCATTAATCAAGGGAAGAATGCTCACTTTGGAAGAAGGAACGATGCAAACATGAGATCCGGGTGTGATAGAACAAAGGATGGGCAAAGAATAAGGGAAAGTTAAGGAATCCAAGGAGAGAATGGTGGTCATCACTACTAGTGGCCATCAGCACCCTCCTAACCCTGCAACTTAAGAAATAACAGGCCAAAAATCAAAGAGGTAGCCATGGCTAGTCATGCCCGTGGCCATGGGTTATGACCATCTAGCAAAATCCAACCAACCCAGCCACTGCCACCCGTTGCAAACCCAATCTATGTGTCCCTTTGTCGATTGAACCCTTATTTAAGGAGAACTTTTTCCTAATTTCGGGATTATCTGTCATTTTCATGTAATTTCTTATAAAATTCTAGGGTTAGGTTAAGTAAGAGAGGATAGTGTCTAGTGAAGATTGTTGAGTTTTAACTTAGAACTCAAAGGTTGATCTTTCATTTTCTTAATCTAATTATAGGTTTACTCTGTGTCTTTCTCTTTTACTTAGTTATTTGATTGCTATTATGATTGGATTGGTTTGTGATATATTGGTTTGATTTCTTGATGATTCCCCCACTTGGACTGGGGATCGAGTACTATTATGTCTAAATAGGATTTAGTAGTTCTTCTATTCAACTTAATCTGCTCAACCGGATTGAGTACTATTATGTCTTTGTCACCAAGTGTTCAATAAAATATTTGAAAGAGCATTTCATCCTATATTTGAGGTTAATGGTCTCATTGAGAGATGGTTCATTAGCTAATGTGATTTAGAGATGAATAGTTGATCTTTGGCATAAAAATAACCCAAGGTTAGTTAAGTTAAAGGATTACTTGACTTTGACCCTACCGCATAATCCCGATGAAAATAGCAGCACCCAGTAAGGGGCTACCTTTGACCTTCGAAACGAGGCTTGGCCTAAAAGATGAAGATATATATGTCTCCATCATCATGCCATACGACGGGTTTACAATGCACATTATATATGTATCCCAAGGGGATCATCAAACTATGTACAAGGTGGGGACCCTAAAGGGAAAGACTTTCAAGGTAATGGTAGCTTATACTATCATGGATCAACTTATGCCCACAACATTATTGTAGGGAGACCATTCTAGCTGATAATATCTTTGTAGTAGTATTAAAGGAGATCAGAAGAGTGTAAGGGAATATTACTGTAGCCGCCTTGAAGGTCATAATTCCACATACAAAATATGAAATGGGAGAGGCCTCACAGACTAACTAAAGGCAAGTTGTGAAGTGGCTAGAAGTTAATGTGGCCTTAAACTCTAAGCTTAGCAACATAGATCGCAAGAACTGTTGGCAGAGGTTAAGCGTTAATGATAAGACGTACCCTGGTCTAAGACTTCTCTAGGACTTCACATAATGGAGAAGAAGCCCTTATGCCTATAGAAGTTGTCGTAACCATTCTGAAGGAATAAGATATGAGCTCACACAAAATGAAAGGGTATAAGTTGAAATCCTGGACTTACTATCAAAATCAAGCGAGGGGAAGAAGTTGTAGTCAAAACAGAACGCCACAAAGCAAGAATCACTAGGGGCTACAATACAAGAGTAAGTCATAGACCCCTAAAACCTAGTGATTGAGTCCTTAGAAGTTTCCTAGGGGGCAAAGAGATTACAAACACTTAGCATATGGAAAATCCTAGATGTTACTATGCATAGATTTCCACGATAAGATACACATAAAAGCACTAGTTAAGTTCTCTAACCAGGCTAATAGCTTTTAATCTCCCTGAAATTAAAAATCATCAATAGTGTCAATAAAGCAACATTTACATACCCTTATGTTTGGCGTTGTATCATGAATCATTTAATATAGATGTGAATGATGTAATTGAGTGGAAAAATAGGATAGATTCCTAAGATTGGTCATTGTATTTAGTTAAGGAATTGTTATCAAATTTCAGAAGGCTGAATTAAGACCTACAAGGAGCAAGGCCCCTAGGACCAAGTCATGAAATTCAAAGGAGAAATTGATAATAGAAATTCCATAACGTTGAATTAAGACTTCTGATGAACAAAAAATTTGTTAAGACCCACAATACTAAAATTCGCAAAACTTTATTAAATGAATAATAATTCTAACATAGAAGGGGATCCTTGGACTAACGGTAAGGTTGTCTCTGTGTGACCAAAAGGTCACGAGTTCGAGCCGTGGAATCAGCCACTGACAAAATCAGGTTAGGCTGCCTACAATTCACCCATTGGGGTGCGGTCCTTCCTCGGACCCTGCGTGAACGCGGGATGCTTGTGCACCGAGCTGCCCGTTTTTAATAATTCTAACACAATTTTTTATATGAAAGGCTATTTGATAAGTCATCCTCCTCTTGGACTCTATACACTTGTCTCAGCCTCTATATGCTTTAGAAAGTTGGCAATCTGGTTAGCCATGGTTTTAGTCACATCTTCCATATAGAAATGAATGGTCTCTTGCTACCTCTTCAACTTCTCCTTCAAAACCTCATTTTCAGCATGGATTTCCTGAAAACCTCATGAGATTCCTGAAGTTGGACCTATAAAAGGCCTTTTCAGTCTTGATAGACTCCAAGTTAGAAAAAGTGGCGGCATGATGATCTTGCAATTTTCTAGCAGTAACTTGAAGTTTTAAAGCAAGAAGAGGGAAAAATGATCCTATAAGCTCTTCAGAAGTGGCTTTCTCTAGCCTTTCCTCTGAAAGAAGGAACAAATCGTCCTTTGTTGATCCTTTAGAATCAACAGTCTCTTGTCTTGAGGATTCCTCTTGGAGGTTGCTGGGTTTCAGGTGAATTGATCGCCTCTTTTCTTTTTGGGATAGAATTGGCAATAGGAGGAATCCTCAAGACCTGATGGGACATTGCTAGGTGAAGGAGTTTGGCACTGGGAGCAATGTCCATAAATCCTTAGCAGTTCCAACTATTTTTTAAAATAAAGAATTTTTGCAATGAATTTTTTATTTTTTTCTATTTCCCAACATGAATTCCCACATTTTAATGACAAAGAATTAGATATAAAAGATATGACATGTGATATAAAAAACAATGTTCCTTCAAAGTAAGGGATTCGGATCTAGTGGGTCTGAGAGAGTCAGAGATCCAACTAAGCAAGTGAGGATAGTAGAGAGAGAAGCAAGGATGAAGAGCACTGACCGCAAGTGTGAGGAACTAGCACAATGCAACACAGCTAAACTCAAAAGATTTTAGGCACTTAAACTTATGGTTTAGTCAATTTCTACATTTAAGCAGATAAAGGATAAGTAAAGGGAATTAAAATGCCGTCATATTATGAAAAAGCAAGAGAACCTCCCCATCGCCACTGAGAAAGGGAACCTCAGTGTTAGCCATACCCAACACAGTGAGGGTACGTTCGTGGTGGATCGGTTTTTGGCACTAAAGAGGCTAGTACAGGTGAGAGCCAACCTTTTGAAGGAAGAAAACAGGTTCTCCTGTCTCTATGAAGAAAATGATAGCTAAGAATTCCAAACTGCTGCAAATTCCTGATACCTGCAGGTGGAGGTAATAACCCCATCATCTCTCACTCCTATCAACATGCTTCCCCCTTCCACTTCAATTGATGTTGTGGAAATTAAGGGTATTTTCAAACTTGGATACAAACCCAACCTAGGGCTAGTCGGACCCAAACCCGCTTAGGCACATTGTGTTCCTTTTGATAGGACTCAGACCTTTTAATTTGGGTTGGGTTCTAAACCGACTACCATCCTTGGAAAAACCCTCAGCAATATTGAAAAGGGTATCACAAGCAATTCTCTCTTAACATTATTACTAATCCCAGAAAAAAAATACCCTTAATTTCCTCAACGTTGACTGAAGTGGAAGGGGAAAACATGTTGGTGGGAGTGATAGATGATGGGGTTATCACCTCTACCTTCGGGTATACAGAATTTGCAGCAGTTGTGAATTTATAGCTATCATTTTCTTCATAGAGACAGGAGAACTTTTTTCTTCCTTCAGAAGGTTGGCTCTTAGTTGTATTAGCCTCTTTAGTGCAAAAAGACGATCCACTACGAACTCACCTTCACTGTGTTGGGTATGGCTAATGCTTAGTTTTCCTTTCTCATCAGTGATGGGGAGGTTCTCTTACTTTTTTATAATCTGACGACATTTTAATTCCCTTTCCTTATCCGTCATATGCTCCTTTAGATGCATTTTACTGTTAGGAGGAGACCTAGCTGTAAAGGGTCCAACGTTCTGTTTCACTAATTTCTCTTTCTTAGCGTTTGCTTATTGAAGGAGCTCAAACAGTCAACATAGGCGTATACCATGACGACAATGAACGGGAAGAAGAAATTAAAGTCAAAAGCCTTAAAAGCCACAAAGATGCAATAAGGATTTTCTAAGATTCGTGAGTAGCTGATAAGCTTAACATACACCCAAACCCCATTCCGATACTTGGTCCCATAGGGTTTGGCCGGGGGGATACTGTGGTTAATTACAGCGTAAAGGATGTAGCTATTATGAGATCCTTGAAGCTGGTGCAGTTATATGAACTCAACTACACTTGATTTTGTATTATACATGAAACAGAAAAGCTCATATGGAACAATGGAGGCAATGCAATTGAGGGAAAATTGGCAAGGCCCAATCATGTAGAGTCCCAACAGCTGCTTGGTAAAGGAAAGAAAGGGAAGCCTTAAATCGAACTTGAAATGCTCTCTAAAGATGGCATAAAACCCTTTAGGGATTCTAGTATAGAGCTATTGAACTTTGGAATGTGGAGAATTGGGTATCTAGGTCTAAGCATTTCACCCAATACCATTGACTATCATCAATGCATATAGACAGAGTTCTTTAAACTCACATCAAAGGTTCTTGACTATAGAAAGCTTCTGGGACACCTTCATACAATTTCAAACACTTTTGCATGAGTTTCTTGAAAATTCAACAGCCATTTTTCATATGAGGAAGAAAATCTATGAGATTGGCTAAAAGGCTTGATGGAATAAACAAGGCCGGAGTGAGTACTAGAAGTTTGGTTTCAAGCTCCAGAGTCTGCTAACTAAAAAACTCTTTTTAAAGAGAGTAAGACAAGTCAAAATGACGCAAATGGGCTAGGACTTTATAATCCCAACCCGCTCTTAATGGGTTAGAAAAATAAACTAGGGGACAGTAAAAGGCAAAATCCCAAATTGAGCAAAATAAAAGATATAGCATCAAATGTGAAATTTTAACTCAAAATTCATATCAAATTCCAGACACTAAATTCCATCATGTATCGAAAAAGGGTATAAAGTATAAAAGTATCATTAATCACAAAGGGGTTACACTATAAACTTACAAAGAGCCAAAATCTAGAGTTATAGCTTTGCAAAAGCTAATCTAAATAAGGTTCCTAAAAAGATTTGGGCGATCTCACAGCCTTCCCTTTCTGAGAAAGGGCAATCTTGTATTACTTTGCGTCCAAGGCTTTAATATCATCTTCAATTGGTTCACGAAGCACAATTCCACTAGTACCCCTAGATGGATGAGCCTTAATCTTTGCTGCCTAAATAGACATTTAGTGCCAAAGTCCAACTTTATTTTGTTAGAGCAATAGTAATGGCAACAAGGTTCTTCAAGCCTTATTTTGCGTCATTTTTAATGGTCTTGTAACCGCCATTTTAATGGCCACTTTAATAGCTTTGTAACAGCCATTTTAATGACTTTGTAACAGTTATATTCCCTCTATAAATAGAGAGTTGAGCAACATGCCTCCTTACCTCAACACAAACACTTCTCTCCTTTCTTCTTCTTATTTGCTTTTCTGGGTTCATATACTGCATACTCCAAACTCTTGGCCGCGAAGTGCACGCGATCAAGAGTACTGAGTTAACCTTGGGGAGCAACTGACTGTATCAATTTGCACCATAGTCGAGCCGTAATTGCTTTCAAAGCAGTGGTCTAACCACGACTCAGTTTATTCTATCAATTTTCCAGCCATTGTTATTCTTATTCTTCAAACAATTTGAAAGCAATTAATCTGCAATGTTGCATCATTCCCCAAAAATCTCCTCGAACTCTACAAAATCAAGCCCCTCGATGGAACTAACTATAAACGTCGGTCCCGGAAACTACTCATATGCTTTGAACAACTCGAGGTTGATTATGTTCTGTCCTCATAACATCTTGACAAAGACAACACTTCTAAGTTTATTGATACTGAGAGCTCTCTCTCCACTCCTACTGCCCCGAAGACGCCTGTCATCCTACTAGATGAGGCTGGTAAGAAGAAACTGAAAAAAGACAATAAACTGGCTCGAAGTTACTTGCTGAACAACATGTCAAACCCTCTGTTTGATCTATTTGTCAACTTCAAATCTGCGAAGATCATATGGACCAAATTGGAGGTGAAATATGGTTCAGATGATGCCGGAAAGAGGAAATATGTCATTGGCAAATGGCTGCAGTTTCAGATCGTAGATGACAAGCCGATTATGGAACAAGTTCATGCGTACGAGAACTTATGTGCTGAGGTGCTGAACGAAGGCATGAAGATGTGCAACATTCTACAAGCAAATGTACTAATCGTGAAATTTCCGCCATCTTGGAGTGACTACAGAAATCGCCTGAAGCACAAAAAGAAGGACCTAACCTTACAAGAACTGATCAATCATATGAGGACTGAAGAGGCGAATCGACTAAAAGATAAGATGTCCTCCATGTCCCTGAATTCATCTAAAGCTAACCTTGTTGAATCTTCTGTGCCTTTAAATAGAGACAGGTTCAAAGGGAAAAATAAGAGGGATTAGAAGCAATCCAAACCGCAAAGTCAGTTGAAAAGAACAAACACCAAGATCCAAAAGCAGAAGGTTGTCTGTTATATTTGCGGCAAACCAGGCCACAAAGCATATCAGTGCAACCTTTTCAAAGGAGGAGCCAGTTACACAAACCAAAAGCCTACCGGACAAATTGCTGTCAAGCCAATCTGACTGAAGATACTGAGATTTTCTGTGCAGTAACACTGGAGGTCAACCTGGTGTCAAATTCCACAGAGTGAATTCTGGATACTGGAGCAAGAAGACATTTTTGCGCCAACAAGGATCTGATGCATGACTTCGAAGGTGCACCTGATGGCAAACATGTCTACATGGGCAATGCTGCCGCCGCTGGAGTCATGGGTAAAGGGAAAGTACTCCTTAAATTTACTTCTGGAAAATCTCTATGCTTAAACAATGTGTTGTATGTACCTTCCCTTCGTAGAAACTTAGTTTTCAGTAATCTTCTTGACATTACTGGTTTTGAGGTGAACCAAAAAGCTGGAAAAACTGTTATTCTTCGCAATGGGGTTTTTGTTGGGAAGGGGTATCGTAGTGGGGGGCTCTTTGTTCTGAATGTTGCTTCTGATGCTGTTAATGGAAATGCTCCTTCTTCTATCTATATTGTTGAGTCTGTGAACTTGTGGCATGGTAGACCTGGTCATCTTAATCATGCTTCGATAAATAAGCTAAGGAACATGAGGTTAATTCCTAACAACATTACAGAAAAATGTTTGAAATGTGACATTTGTGTTGAAGCAAAATTTGCTAAAAAACCATTCAAGTCCATAACAACTAGAAAGACTGAGTTGCTTGAACTTGTGCATTCGGACTTAGCAGACTTTAAGAACACAGTAAGGGAGGAAAGAAATGGTATATTACCTTTGTAGATGACTACTCTAGATATATGTTAAGCCAAAAATCATGCATTATTTTTATAATTATTTCAAGTATATTATATATATTATTTCGTTTAATTTGTTTTGTTTGATATATTTTTCAGGGTTAGTATCAATTTATTAAAGAGGAGAAGAGAGGACGTAAAAGCTCAGGTTTTACACACTTGGCTGCAAGACGGTCCAAAAAAATAATAATTATGGAAAATATTATTTTCATAATTATTATATTATGCTAGGGTTTCAAGAGTTGGTGAAAAGCTAGAAGTCTTGAGGAAGAAGAAACCTAAGCAAGAAAGGAGAAGAAAACCCTAAGACACTAACCCTAGCCTCACCATACTCATTATATATTCATCTCTCATCATCATCCCATCACCATCACCCCACGGTTGCCCTTCTGAAAATCACCCCACAGCTGCCCTTATGAAAATCACACCCCACGGCTGCCCTTCATCACCATCTTCCATCTTTACCATCATCATCAACTCCTTCTCATCATCTCATCACCCACTTCATCATCTTCTATCTTCCCACGCACCATCAGCTCCTTCATCATCATCTTCATACCATCACCATCAGCCCCATCACCATACCTCATCACCTACACCGTCCATCTTCACGGTGATCATCATCAGCTCATTGCCTGTCTTCTTCATCAAACCCACGGCAGCCAGCTTCACGCTCAATTGCCTCAAGCGAGTGTAGTGTTCCTTTTTATTTTTTTTTACTTTATTTTATTTTAGATTATTTTAGTTGTTTAGTTTATTGTTAAACATGACTTATTTGGGTGAATTTTGTGATTTTATTCTTAATATGAGTGAGTAATTTTTTTTGAAACAAGTTCTATGCTTTAATGCCTAGTTGATTTCTATTCATGATTCTTTAGCGATTAGCATTCATCGTTTATGAAATTTGTGTTAAATCAATTAGAATGCATGCTAGTTGATTAAATACAATTTCGATTGATAGTTTAGAAGACTATAATACGTAAAAGTTATAGTCTTTTATGCTTAGGTATCACCCTAATTAATCATGGATGACTCAAATCTATCTCTTTCAATTAGGTAATCGCTTTAGATCTTTGTTAAATCGATTTGCTGGTAAATTGGTTACAAAGTGTTACATGATGTTTTTCTAATTCTTAATGCTCTAGTTTGGTTAAATGTTTGCGCTGGTGTAAAGATGATCAAATTAGTAGGGTTTATATTTGGGTTGGACCTAAGTAAACTAGAATCTAAGGAAAAACGGGGAAGAACCGCTGATGGATATCTTCTACAGTTTAAGTCATGAATGAAGTGAACTTGTGTGTTAATGATAAATATTAATTTTCAAGTTGGATTGAGATTATACTAAGTATCCTTGATAAATTTGATAACTTCGATAATTATTTGTTGCTTATAGTTAATTTGGTTTGTTTGGTAACTTTTGTTTCATTTTATTGATTGCCATATAATTTCAATCAGCCCCCCCCCCAGAAATATAAGTATTTTATGAGTGTCTAGATAATTTTAGATAGTTTAGATTTTGATTTTTAGAGTGGTTATAGTTTTAGATTGATTTACATTCAGTTTTAGTATTTAATTACCGGTTTGTTAGAACTTAGACTAAAAATAGTTATTTGTGTTATTTTTAGATTTTTATTAATTCCTAGGGTTTATAGAGTGTCTTAGTCTGCTCATATTAAATTTCGTAATTTTTGGAATTTATTTGATAATTTTTCAGAATTATTCTGTGAAATTGATATGTGCAGGTTTTTAGGTTATTAATTCTGAAAATTTTGATTTTAATTATTAATTCACGATTATTAGGCATTGTTAGGTCCAGAAATTTGTGTCCTAGAATTAGGTTAATTTATTTAATTATTTTCGTATTTAGATTGATGCAGATTATTTTATTTCTAATTTCAGATTTATTATTCTGCTTGATATTCTGTGCTAATTTTCTGATCTGATTTTTCTGAAATAAATTAGATACAATTTAGAATTTATAAGCTTATATACCTGAAGTATAATATTTTAGGTTACTGTTTGAAATTTTTAATATTTATTTTCTGACTATTATCTGCTGTTATTGATTTCTAATTAGAGTTTAAGTTACTATTCTGTTTTTATTTTTCTAAATTATTTAGGGAAATTTTTACTGTTTTATTTCCAGAATATGATTCAGAATATTTAGGAACATCATTGGGTACTTTTCTAGATTTTTATTCATTAGATTTTTATTATTTTTGAATTATTAAGTTTAGATTTAATAAATTGGATTAGTAAAATCATTTAGGATTAAGCTAGCCTTTTTAAAACAATCTTTCCTCGTGGATCGATCCCTACTTCCCTATGCTATAAAAAGTATTTAATAACCAAAGTAGTGGTTAAATTTGTAGCTCTCGACAGGCTTTACAAGTTTTGACGCCGTTGCCGGGGAAAGATAATTAAATTGCTAGTTTATTTCTATCTAATTTTACTACTTTTATTGTTTTGTTTTTATTTTTTTGCAGATTGCCAGTAAGTCTTAAGCTTAAAGAGGTAAGAATGTCCACTCTTCGGGAACTTGCTGCCCCTAACCTAGAAACCCAACCCATGTCCATTACTTATGTTGTATTAGATAAACCCTTGAAACTGAACTCTGGATTCATCAATTTATTACCTAAGTTTTATGGATTAGCTGGAGATGACCCATACTGACACATTAGTGAATTTCTTATTACCTGTTCTACTATGGTGCCGAAAGGAATTCCTGAGGACCAAATTAGACTAAGGACCTTTCCTTTTTCTTTGCTTAGTAATGCTAAGGACTGGTTATATTATATGTCTACTGGATCTTTTTCTACATGGACTACATTGCATAAATCGTTTCTAGAAAAGTTTTTTCCTGCGTCCCGTATTGGATCTATTAGAAAAGATATATGTGGAATCAAACAAATGAATGGGGAAACTTTTTGTGAGTATTGGGAAAGATTTGATAAATTGTGTGCTAGTTGTCCCCAACATCAAATAACTAAATAACTATTGATTCAATATTTTCATGAGGGTTTGCTTCCTATGGATCGTAATATGGTAGATGTTGTTAGCGGAGGGGCTCTAGTTAATAAAACTTCAACAGAGGCTAGAAATTTATTTAATCTAATGGTCCAAAATACTCAGTAGTTTGGTGCTAGGGAGTCACAAGCTAAAAGGGTCAATGAGATTGGTTCTAGTTCACCTGTGGAGAATCAGTTATCTTATATTACTGCTATGTTAAATAAGATTGTCACTGAGGAAGTACAAAAAGCAGTTGTATGTGGCATTTGTTGTTTAGAGGGGCATCCTACTGATACATGTCCTACACTTCAAGAGGGAAATATTAATACTGACTATCTTAACCAAGGTCAGAGGAGGTATGATCCCTATTCCAGCACCTATAATGAATGATGGAGAGACCACCCTAACCTTAGGTATGGCCCTAAAACCAACCCACCTGTTTTTGACTAAATATCTTATCAACCTTCTAGTCAAGATAGGACCAACTTCTTACTAGAACAAGTCCTTAAGAAGATGGCTGATAGGTTCCAGAGTATGAAAACAGCTCTTAAGCAAGTTCAAGAGAGACAGGCTGCAACTAATATCATAGTTAGCAACTTGCAGGCTCAAATGCAAAATAGGTTACCATCTCAGTCTTACCCTAACCCTAAGGAGAATGTTAGTGCCATAACACTTAGGAGTGGGAAAGAGTTACAAGAGCCTAGGACGAGTGGAGAAGTTGAGCCTGAGTTAGAGGTCAAAGGGGCTGAACCAGAGTTGGACATAGATTCTAATCAAACTACTAAGGAAATAGGAGAAAAGAAAAGAGAACCTTATAAGCCAATTCCACCCTTTTCTAGGAGATTTAGAAACCCTACTTCTAAGGTGAATGAGGCTAATCAAGACATCTTAGAGACATTAAGAAAGGTAGAAATTAATATACCTCTCCTTGATGCCATTAAACAGGTGCCTCGTTATGTTAAATTCTTGAAAGAATTATGTACTACTAAAAGAAAATTAGTAGGGAATAAAAAGGTAAGTGTGGGGGAAAATATGTCTGCTGTTTTTCAAAGGAAACTTCCCCCTAAGTGTCAAGATCCTGGTGTGTTTTCTGTTCCTTGCAAAATAGGAAACCTTTGCTTTGATAAAGTTGTGCTTGATTTAGGTGCCTCTATTAATGTTATGCCTAGATCCGTTTATGACAAACTGAACCTAGGCGCATTAAAGAAAACTGGCATAGTGATTCAATTAGCTGATAGGAGCAACACTTATCCTTATGGAGTGTTAGAGGACGTCTTAGTCCAAGTGAATGAACTTGTGTTTCCTGCTGATTTTTATGTGCTAAACATGGGCAATGCATGCCATGATATTCCCATCTTGCTGGGCATGTCATTTTTGAAAACAGCTAGGACTAAAATTGATGTGCATGCAGGAACATTAACCATGGAATTTGATGGTGAAGTGGTTAAATTTAATATTTTTGATACCATGAAATTCCCTGCTGAAGTGAGTTACGTGTATGCACTTGATGTTATTGTTGAATTGCCCCAAGATATGTATGACTTATCCAATGAGGATGAATTTTTGACTGTGCTTACTAAGAGTCTTGATCATGTTGAGTTTCAAAAAGTTTCTTACCAGATTAATGATGAGTTACTAGAAGAGATCCAACTAGAGGATCCAGGAGCTTCATGAAGTCGAACCAACGACTACAAACAAAGGCGCTGGTTGGGAGGCAACCCAACATTTTTAGGGAAGTACCCATTTAATTTTGCTTTTATTTTCATTATTTTTATCTTTTTGCATGCATTAGGGACTATGCATGATTTAAGTGTGGGGGGTGCATCCTGCATTTAATTTTCACAGTATTTTTTTCTTGAAAAAAAAAATTAGAAAATCAAAAAAACAAAAAAATTCTTTTCTTATAAATAATGCATGATATGAGTTTATGCTAAACTTGCTTGTTTAGAAATTTTTTTGTTTATTAGCTATTTTGTAGTTTATTCTTTTATAAGTGAAGACTTCTAAGTATGATAGTTATCCTTTAGAGAAGTTTGAGTTGATCCTCATACATCTTTTTAATGAGTAACTCTCTTGATTATCCATCTCATTTAGTCATGTAATATATCCAATTCAGATGCAATAAAATGATATGGCCCATCTCCTAGATTATTGAATTAGTAGAATAATTCATTAAAATTGTGATTTTACTTGTCTATTGTTCATAGAAAAAAAAGTAGAAAACCGAAAAAACAAAAAAATTCTTTTCTTATAAGTAATGCATGATATGAGTTTATGCTAGGCTTGCTTGTTTAGAAAAAATTTTGTTTTATTAGCTATTTTATAGTTTATTCTTTTATAAGTGAAGACTTCTAAGCATGATAGTTATCCTTTAGAGAAGTTTGAGTTGATCATCATACATCTTTTTAATGAATAACTCTCTTGATTATCCATCTTATTTAGTCATGTAATATATCTGATTCAGAGGCAATAAAATGATGTGGCCCATCTCCTAGACTATTGAATTAGTAGAATAATTCATTAAAATTGTGATATTACTTATCTATTGTTCATAGAGTCAAAGTGGGAATGACAAGTACTCCTTTGAGATAAGCGCTACTGGGTGCTACCCTTTGAGGCAATACTGCCACTGGAAAGCTTGTTGCCCATGCTATTGAGCCAATAAAATAAAAGTAATGATAAGAATGAATTATTTGCTCCAGCACCTCTATTCGAGTGAGTGTCTGTGAGTGTTTAATTTTTAAGACCCTATATGGGCCTCGAATATGTGCGCAACTGGAGTTTGAACAGAAGAAGAAGAGAAAAATAAATACAAGGCAAGTTTAGGATCAATTTAATGAAGTTATTCTACCTAGTTCAATTGTCTCTATAACCAGACCATGCTTAAATTTTTTTCTTTTTCGACCTCTTGATTGGTGTATGCATAATCAAAAAGAGATGGATAAGTATTGATCTTGTTACTTCATTATGAAAATGTTGTGAGGCTGATGAATAAACTCCCTAAGGATAGTTGGATGTTTAACAGGTATTCACTTATTGAAGGAAAAAACTAATTAATTCAGTAACACTGTTTTCTAAAGCAAGCCAAAGCCCGGTATGAACATCACAGTTATGCATGACTTTATAAGAAAGAAAGAGGCTAAGTTTTTAGGTCGAGTCTAAGATTTCTTTGCACGAGGACGTCCAAAGTCAAAGTGTAGGGGAATTTGTTAAGCCAAAAATCATGCATTATTTTTATAATTATTTCAAGTATATTATATATATTATTTCGTTTAATTTGTTTTGTTTGATATATTTTTTAGGGTTAGTATCAATTTATTAAAGAGGAGAAGAGAGGACGTAAAAGCTCAGGTTTTACACACTTGGCTACAAGACGGTCCACAAAAATAATAATTATGGAAAATATTATTTTCATAATTATTATATTGGGCTAGGGTTTCAAGAGTTGGTGAAAAGCTAGAAGTCTTGAGAAAGAAGAAATCTAAGCAAGAAAGGAGAAGAAAACCCTAAGACACTAACCCTAGCCTCACCATACTCATTATATATTCATCTCTCATCATCATCCCATCACCATCACCCCACGGCTTCCTCCTGAAAATCACACCCCACGGCTGCCCTTCTGAAAATCACACCCCACGGCTGCCCTTCATCACCATCTTCCATCTTAAACATCATCATCAGCTCCTTCTCATCATCTCATCACCCTCTTCATCATCTTCTATCTTCCCACGCATCATCAGCTCCTTCATCATCATCTTCATACCATCACCATACCTCATCACCTACACCGTCCATCTTCACGGTGATCATCATCAGCTCATCGCCTGTCTTCTTCATCAAACCCACGGCAGCCAGCTTCACGCTCAATTGCCTCCAGCAAGTGTAGTGTTCCTTTTTATTTTTGTTTACTTTATTTTATTTTAGATTATTTTAGTTGTTTAGTTTATTGTTAAACATGACTTATTTGGGTGAATTTTGTGATTTTATTCTTAATATGAGTGAGTAATTTTTTTTATGCTTAATATAATCTTCGTGAAGCCATGCTAAATTAATTATTTTGAAACAAGTTCTATGTTTTAATGCCTAGTTGATTTCTATTCATGATTCTTTAGCGATTAGCGTTCATCGTTTATGAAATTTGTGTTAAATCGATTAGAATGCATGCTAGTTGATTAAATACAATTTCGATTGATAGTTTAGAATACTATAATACGTAAAAGTTATAGTCTTTTATGCTTAGGTATCACCCTAATTAATCACAGATGGCTCAAACCCATCTCTTTCAATTAGGTAATTGCTTTAGATCTTTGTTAAATCGATTTGCTGGTAAATTGGTTACAAAGTGTTACATGATGTTTTTCTAATTCTTAATGCTCTAGTTTGGTTAACTTTTTGTGCTGGTGTAAAGATTATCAAATTAGTAGGGTTTATATTAGGGCTGGACCTAAGCAAGCTAGAATTTAAGGAAAAACGAGAAGGAATCGCCGGTGGATATCTTCTACAGTTTAACTCATGAATGAAGTGAACTTGTGTGTTAATGATAAATATTAATTTTCATGGTGGATTGAGATTATACTAAGTATCCTTGATAAATTTGACAACTTTGATAATTATTTTTTGCTTATAGTTAATTTGGTTTGTTTGGTAACTTTTGTTTCATTTTATTGGTTACCATATAATTTCAATCAACCCCCCCCCCTTAAATATAAGTATTTTAGGAGTGTCTAGGTAATTTTAGATAGCTTAGATTTTGATTTTTAGAGTGGTTATTATTTTAGATTGATTTACATTCAGTTTTAGTATTTAATTACCGGTTTGTTAGAACTTAGACTAAAAATAGTTATTTTTTTTATTTTTCGATTTTTATTAATTCCTAGGGTTTATAGAGTGTCTTAGTCCGCTCATATTCAATTTCGTAATTTTTGAAATTTATTTGATAATTTTTCAGAATTATTTTGTGAAATTGATATGTGCAGGTTTTTAGGTTATGAATTCTGAAAATTTTGATTTTAATTATTAATTCACGATTATTAGGCATTGTTAGGTCCAGAAAGTTGTGTCCTAGAATTAGGGTAATTTTATTAACTATTTTCGTATTTAAATTGATGCAGATTATTTTATTTCTAATTTCAGATTTATTATTCTGCTTGATATTCTGTGCTAATTTTCTGATCTGATTTTTCTGAAATAAATTAGAAACAATTTAGAATTTATAAGCTTATAGACCTAAATTATAATATTTTAGGTTACTGTTTGACATTTTTAATATTTATTTTCTGACTATTATCTGCTGTTATTGATTTCTAATTAGAATTTAAGTTACTATTCTGTTTTTATTTTTCTAAATTATTTAGGGAATCTTTTTACTGTTTTATTTCTAGAATATGATTCAGAATATTTAGGAACATCATTGGGTACTTTTCTAGATTTTTATTCATTAGATGTTTTTTATTTTTGAATTATTAAGTTTAGATTTAATAAATTGGATTAGTAAAATCATTTAGGATTAAGCTAGCCTTTTTAAAACAATATTTTCTCGTGGATCGATCCCTACTTCCCTATGGTATAAAAAGTATTTAATAAGCGAAGTAGCGGTTAAATTTGTAGCACTCAACTCGCTTTACAATATACCAAAGTTTACCTCCTTAAGTTTAAAGATGAGGCTGAGGAAATGTTTATGAAATACAAAGCAGAAGTGGAAAATCAATTAGACCGAAAAATAAAGAGACTTAGGTCTGACAGAGGTGGGGAATATGATACCAACTCTCTAACTATTTTTTGTGAGAAAAATGGTATTATACATGAGACTAGTGCCCCTTATACCCCTCAAGAAAATGGTATAGCTGAATGAAAAAATCGTACCCTTAAAGAAATGATGAATGCTATGCTTATTAGCTCTGGGTTGCCTGATAATATGTGGGGGGAGGCTGTATTAATTGCAAGCTTTATTCTCAATAGAGTTCCTCACAAAAAAAAAAAAACTAGATCAGACCCCATATGAACTGTGGAAAGGGTATGCTCCCAATCTAAATTATTTGAAAGTGTGGGGGTGTCTGGCTAAGGTTGCCTTACCTAGTTATAAACATACCAACATAGGCCCTAAGACCTTTGATGTTGTCTTTATTAGCTATGCTCAAAACAGTGCTGCTTATATATTCATGTCATTGAGTGATTATTCTATTTCTGAATATAGAGATGCAGAATTCTTTGAGCATGTTTTTCCTTTGAAAAAGAAAGCGCCTAATGTGGTACCTGATGCTATGCCTGAAAATGTGAACTTGCCTACTTCTAGTTATGATGCTAGAGTCGTAGTGACTGAACCTAGAAGAAGCAAGAGACTCAGAACTAGAACTAAAACCAGTTTTGGACCCGACTTTGTCACTGCATTCCTAGTAGAAACCTTTGACAACTTGGACATAGATGTCATAACTGAAGAATTGGTGTCCATTTTCTTGATTGAGGAAGATCCCAAAACCTATCAAGAGGCCGTAAGGTCCATAGATGCTGCCTTCTGGAGAGAAACTATTAAAAGTGAAATAGATTCTCTCGAGTCAAACAAAACATGGGAATTGACTGACCTGCCTAAGGGTTGTAGACCTATCAGCAGTAAGTGGATCTTCAAAAAGAAGTTGAGGTCTAATGGTTTAATTGATAAATATAAGACCAGATTGGTTATTAGGGGCTTTGACCAGAAAAAGGGCATAGATTATTTTGATACCTACTCTCCTGTGACCAAAATAGCCACCATTAGATCTTTAATTCCTTTAGCTATAATTTTTGATCTTGTTGTACATCAAATGGATGTCAAAACAATGTTTCTTAATGGTGACTTAGAGGAAGAAATTTACATGACCCCACCTGAGGGTTGTGAGGTACCCGATCAAGAGGACAAAGTGAGTAGACTGAGACAGTCTCTTTAAAATCTAAAGCAGGCTGCCAAACAATGGTATGAAAAGTTTGATAGCTCTTTAGTGCAAAATGGCTTTGTTGTGAATTTGTCTTATTCATGTGTATATTCAAAATTGATTGGATCAGATTGTGTACTTATATATCTCTATGTTGATGATATGTTGATCTTTGGCATGAATCTGCTTGTTGTCAATGAGACTAAAAAGCTATTGTCTTCTCTTTTTAAAATGAAAGATATGGGAGAAGCAGATGTCATCTTAGGGATTAAGATTCGAAAAACCAACACTAGTTTTTCATTATGCCAGTCACATTAAATTTAAAAGGTGTTAAAGAAATTTGACTATTTTAATGTAACATCTGTGAGAACCCTTTATGATCCTAACATACATTTGAAAAAGAACAAATGACCTAGTGTGTCTCAAACTGAGCATGCTAAAATTATAGGAAGTGTAATGTTTCTCATGAACTTTACTCGTCCTGACATTGCCTATGCCGTTTGTAGGTTAAGTCGCTATACACATAACCCTAGCCAAGAACACTGGGATGCACTTCTTCGTTTGCTTAAGTCTCTTAGAGGTACTATTGATTGGTGTTTGCACTTTAACAAATTTCCTGCTGTATTAGAAGGATATTGTGATGCAAATTGGGTTTCTAATAATGATGAAGTTAGTTCTACTAGCAGTTATGTATTTACTCTAGGTGGAGGGGCTATTTCTTGAAAATCTACCAAACAGACTTGTATAGCCCGCTCTACCATGGAATCTGAATTCATTGCTCTTGAGTTGGCAGGTCAGGAAGCAAAATGGCTTAAAGGTCTACTAGCAGACGTGCCACTCTGGGGAAAACAGGAAATACCTATTTCCCTACATTATGACTCGCAGGCAGCAATAGGAGTGGCGCACAATGGTGTCTATAATGGAAAGAGGAGACACATCTGTATTAGACACAGTGCGGTGAAACAATTGCCGAAACATGGTGTCATATCCCTGCAATATGTGAGATATGAGAAGAATCTGGCGGATCCTCTCACTAAAGGGTTGACAAGGCGAGTGGTGCTTGAAACGTCGAAGAGGATAGGACTTAAGCCTATGGCTTGAAGTGGTATGATGGATACCCACTCGTGGTCAAATGAAACCATACTAATCCTCAAGATGTACTACATTCTTGTCCCTATGGCTTGTGGTAGTGCTTAGAGGATGAGCTTACGCTCTTAATGGATTCATACCCATTGTGGGGGTGCTAGTGAGAAGCACTTGATGAATTCACCGTTTGATGATTGTGAGAATGAGCTATGTTATGCTCTTAATAATTCCATAGTCGTAGTTATGGTGGTCTATGCTGAGATAGGCTTGATGAAATTACCTATGTAAGCGTGAAGGTTTGGCTGTCTTCCATGAGAGACTTAGGCTATCTCTCTGGAGCGCTTATAAGACCCAAGGTGTGCGCATGGCCATAAAAGTGCTAGTATGTCCATCGCAGAGTATGCAGTGTTTTAAGGGTTCATATGTGTTGTGGGGGTCTCAATCGAGGTCTTTCTAGTTCAAGACTTTGTTCACCAGCTAGACTATTGGTTGTTGCCTCACATCACTTACATGTCAATTCAAATCGAAAGATATTGATGCTTAAGTATCTGACCCTCTCTTGCCCGGCCATAATTCCTTTCCTAAACTGTTTTTCCTTGTGTGCCATTAGTGGGGGAATGTTAGAGCAATAGTAATAGCAACAAGGTTTTTCAAGCCTTATTCTGCACCATTTTTAATGGTCTTGTAACCGCCATTTTAATGGCCTCATAATGGCCACTGTAATGGCTTTGTAACGGCCATTTTAATGGCTTTGTAACAGCTATATTCCCTCTATAAATAGAGAGCTGAGCAACATGCCTCCTTACCTCAACACAAACACTTCTCTCCTTTCTTCTTGTTCTCTGCTTTTCTGGGTTCATATACTCCATACTCCAAACTCTTGGCCGCGAAGTGCACGCGATCAAGAGTATTGAGTTAACCTTGGGGAGTAACCGGCTGTATCGATTTGCACCATAGTCGAGCTGTAATTGCTTTCAAGGCAGTGGTCTAACCACGACTTAGTTTATTTTGTCGATCTTCCAGCCATTGTTATTCTTATTCTTCCAACATATTTTACCCCTTCCTGAAGATTCTAGGCCTTTAAATGAGGGGCTTGGAGATGAGACATGGAAAATAGTTGGAGTAGTGTGAGGACTAGATTTACACTCCTGAAATGCCTCAATTTCCTCATGAGAAGGACATATAAGCCCTACCATAATGATCTTCACAATGAAAAATGAATTAGTTGGGGGGAAACAGCCACCCAGAGGAAGGGAAACGAGGTCCTAGACACATCTAGAGTCACAAAGACAGGAGTAGATGCATAGTGTACCCATGGCCTTGATGAATTCGAGAAATTAGTCTCTTCTAAACCAGACTCAAAATCCCAAGGATAAGCGCATCTAGAGCCCTTCATGAGATAATCTCCTATCAAGAGCCCTTGCACATTGACTTATCCATCATAGACATTGATGAAGAGGCATACCCTAGTCGGTAGCCCAAGAAGTCTCATACTTTAAGAGATGGTGAAGGAATATAATAAAAGAAGCTTTCAGCAAAAACCTCCACCACCTCTATCTAAAGTAGTCTCAATGGTTGGTGTTGATCCTAGAATGAAAGTGAGTTGTTACTTGTGAATATAATATAACAAATCTAAAGACGTTCTTGGCGAAGAGAACTCAAAGGAAAGCTTACAAAGTTCTATCTTCATATGTGCTTCTGGCTAAAAGAAACATTTTAACCCAAGAAAAATCAAGGACAAAGATGACCAAGGTTCCTATTGGAGCAAGAAGCAAAGGCCCTATTAGACTCCAGAAATGTATGGGTTGAGGTGAAGCCATTTTTGGATGAAAATGACAAAAAGAAGACAAAACCTTGGAAAGTTTTGGATAGAATTGTAAAGTACATTGTTTCCTTTATTTACAGAGTAAACTCCTAGGAAGCTACTGTTGTTGTGCCTAACAATTTGAGAAAAAAGGAAACAATGCCAGAAATAATATCATAAAGACCAATATAAACATGCGCATTGAAGCAAAGACAAGTGGATTCTTCATTAATTCTTGAATTCCATTACATGTGGAATAAATTTCGAAGATGTACATTATAGAAAAAGCAGAAATTAAGTATATGGGGATGAGACGAAGAAAAAAAGAAGATCAGTGATCAAAAGTATTGAAGTTCCAAATTTGTAAACCCCAAGTACAAGGTTTATCGTCGAGTACTTTGGATGTCGTCCTTTGGGAGTTGTGTTTCAAATACCAGGATTTAGCTCAAGTGTTTCAAGCTAGGCTAAGTGAAAAGAAACGAAAGACAAACTAAATTAAGGTAATAAACACACGAAAAAAGGCTTGGAGTTATGATTTGACCAATTGACAAACCAAGTCATCAAGACAAATCCTAATCTATCTAACCTATACCGACAACTAGAGATGGTTGGTTGGACCATCAAGGCCACCCAAGCCCTTTCCCATGGGTCATGAGCTAGCCTGCTTATTCTAACCACCTATTTTCATGGGGTTAGCCTAATTAAACCACATGATTAGGAACCCTTGGACCTAGCTAGGATCTCGGCTATTCCCATGTCCAAATCCCGACCATTCTCTCTCTCTCACTAGCTAATTGACCTCACCCCTGAACATAAGTCAATCGCCCAAAAATATGTATGAAAGCTCTCTCAAGCATTTCATTGAACACGTGGCAAGCATGAGAGAAAACTCTAAATTGAAAGCATAAATTGGGTGTGGCTAGACCTAATCCGAAACTAAATAGCTATCAAAGGGCTAATCACAATCCAAGCCAACAAATCTAGCTACCAATCATCACAAAAACACAATTACACCTAACTACAACTAGGTTAACAAAGAAGCTAATAAACATGAACTAAGGAGGATAAATAATGAAACTAATCTAATCAAATAAGCTAATTAAACATGGATTAACAATAAAAACTAAACATTTAAGCCAAAGAAAATCAAACACAAGAACTAAACTAACAAAATCTAAACCAGAACAAAATATGGAATAGTGATAAAGAGAAGAGAAAACTTAGTGATAAAAATCCACGTGCTTGAATCCAAAATCCACCCAAACAAATCCTAATCTACCTAGTTTGTTAGCACCCTAATGGCATTTTTAGTGGCTAAACCTACGCTAAAACCTCTCTCAAAAAAAGTATCGAAAAAGTCCCCCCAAAAAAGGCCCCAAAGAGGTCCTTTAAATAGAAATTAAGCCGAGAGAAAAAAGGCAAGAGGAGCGGGGGGTGGGATTCCAAGACTGTAATAACTTTAGGGGCATCAAGCTGCTCAGCCACACTATGAAGCTGTAGGAGAGGGTGATTGAGAGAAGGCTACGAGAGTAAGTACAGATTTCAGAGAACCAATTTGGTTTTATGTCAGGTAGGACGACCATTGGGGCGATCTACCTCCTCAGATGGCTCATAGGCTTGTTTAGGGACAGAAAGGTGGATCTCCATATGGTGTTTATTGACATAGAGAAAGCGTATGATAGAGTTCCAAGGGAGGTATTGTGGAGGTGTTTGGAAGTGAAAAGGGTGTCGCCCTCGTACATTCGTGTAATCAAGGATATGTACGAGGGAGGGCGGACGAGTGTTAGGATTCCGGGAGGGGTCAACGATGACTTTGCTGTTAGTTTGGGCCTGCATCAGGGCTCCGCCTTAAGCCCGTTTCTTTTCACATTAGTTCTGAACGAACTCACTGGAGGAATCCAGGACGAGGTGCCTTGGTGTATGTTATTTGCATATGACATCGTCCTTATCGATGTGACCAGGCAGGGGGTGAATGACAGGTTGGAGAGTTGGAGGCATACACTGGAGGCTACGGGCTTTCGGTTGAGTAGATCGAAAACAGAATACCTCCACTATTGTTTCAGCGGAAGAATAGAAGAGGGGGGAGAAATCGTACTGGATGGGAGGGCAATACCAAAGGTTGCTAAATTTAAATATCTGGACTAAATCATCCAGCAAAATGGGGACATTGACGAGGATATTAACCAGTGGATTAGAGTGGACTAGCAAAAGTGAAAGTCCGCGTCAGGGGTGCTGTGTGACAAGAGAGTGCCCAGGGGTTTGAAAGACAAAGTCTATCGGATGGTAGTTAGACTGGTTGTTCTCTATGGATCGGAGTGTTGACCTCTAAAAAAGACGCAAGTTCAAAGGTTAATGGTAGCTGAGATGAGAATGGTCAGGTGGATGTGTGGTTTTACGAGATTGGACAAGATTAGGAATGGAGTAATCAGAGGCTTAGCTGAAGTGGCCCCCATAGAGGAGAAGATAAGAAAATCGAGGCTCAGATGGTTCGGCCACGTGAAGAGGAGAAGTGTGGCCGCCCCAGTACGAAGGTGTGAGAGGATCAACCCCCCCGGTGGTAAGAGATGGAGGGGTAGACCGAAGAAGAGCCTAGAAGAAGTGGTTAGAGAGGACCTGAGAGTTGTCGGTCTGACGGAGGATATGGCTCAGGATAGGAGGCTGTGGCGGGACAAGATTAAGGTATCTGATTGTAGGGGACCGGCTCCGTAGGGAGCAATAGCTTAGGCAGTGTGGGGTGGGTAGGGTTTTTTGGTTTGCTTACCTGCAGGTCGTACTTTTCTAGGATGTGATGGCAACAAGCGCCCCTGGTCTATTGAGGTATGTCTCTGCTCCATCTGTATTTGATATCCGGAACCTTTTCTCTTCCTCTTTTTCTCACTCGGTAAATGGTTTTTGCAACCGTTTTCTCTATTTGATAAACCTTTTTCACAAAACTATTTTGTGGGTCTTATGGAATCAACCTCTCTATGGGTAGGAATACCGGTAGATGTAAGGTTGCCTACAGCTGGATCTCCCCAAACCTCGCGAAAGCGGGACCCACACTGGGAGTTTTGTTGTTGTTGTTGTTGTTGTTGTTGTTGTTGTAGCAGGGGGTGGGATGAAGGATGACGGCCCAGCGACCGGTGGTCTTCGCCACCACGAATGGCCATTGTGTAGGCGACGACTGGTCGTCGCCAGCCCTGCCATCCTGCAGGGGTAGGGATAGTTAGGGGATGGCGCCACGATTGCGCGTCGTCCCCTCTTGCTTTGCGATCTTCATGCTTTCATGTTACTTATTCGCTCTTTTTTGCGGCATCTGCTCGATTGAATTTATTACCTACAAAAGTAAACAAAACAAGCGAAAATTCTAAAGATTATATTATTGTACGAGCTAAAAATTAGGGCGAAAGGGACATGTATAATATGACAATTTAGCACCCAAAAATCAAGACGCTAGTGGTCGAAGAGGCTCTGAAATTCAGACCCTTTTAACGCCTTAAAAGGGACTTGACTTAACAAGGCACCCCTATGCTAGGAATGGTGCTGCCACCAAAGAAGATCTTCTTGGTTAGACGCCAACTCTAATCTAAGCAAGCTTGGCCCGAGGTAGGGTCTTGAGATGTGGGAGATGGTGTGAAGATTAGGTATTTGCAAGGTGTATCTAGGGCATGCAAAACCCAGTGCTAGGGGAGAGTGTTTAGAGAATGAAGATAGATTCATGATGGTAAGGGGAAGGAATTAACAAACAAGCGTAATGTTATTATATTATAGTGGTTATATCAATTATTGCTAGGTCATGTTTTTTTCCCTCAATGTGGACTTGTTTTTCAGGTAAAATTACCATACTCCTTCTTTTGTGCTATGTATGAGTTCATATGTGTGTGCTATGTACTAAGTAGTGTGGTGCTATCTTTGACATGTATAATATTGGGCTAGGTGCTATTTTAGGCTCATGTATATTGTTGTCCTTTTTCTTCCATATTCATAGCAATATGTATAAGAAAGTAGGAGCTTTAGGAAAGTAGGAAGATCTTATTTGATCATTCATATTGATATATATATGAGGCAGCGTATGAATGATAAAGGGTGAGACTTTATCACCCAAAATTCAAGTTATCTCTTGAATTGTTATGGTATCAAAGCCATGGCAGAAAACAAAGACATGACTAAAACTGAAAACACAACGAAAATACCATCACCATTCAATTTGAACTCGAATGACAATCCCGAAAACATTATCACTCAAGCTCAATTGAAGGGTGATAATTATGAAGGATAGGGCCACACAGACCTCGTTAAGAGCCAGAATGAAGTGGGGATTTCTTGAATGATAGATTACTAAGGCATATGACACTTCTCCTGAATTGGAGGATTAGTGGATGATGCAATCCATGCTTGTCTTGTGGATTATGAACACCATTGAACCCTTCTTCCGTTCCACTATATCGTATATGGAAAATGCAGCTACTTGCGGCAAGATATCAAGGACCGATTCTCTACTGCAAATAGACCATGGGTTCAACAATTGACGGTTGGATTTGCTAAATGTAAACAAAAGGGGTTGTCGATTGTCGCTTACTATGACAAGTTGAAGCTTCTATGGGATAAATTGATGGATCATGACCAGTATCAAATTTGTAGTTGTAGTGGTTGCAAGTGTGAAATTGGTATGAAGATTTGGATGAAGAACGAGTCCATCAATTCCTCATAGGCCTTGATGAAAACTTGTGTGGGACCGTTCGGTCGAGCTTGCAGGCAACCGAGTCCTTGCCGTCATTAAATGGGGTCCACTCAACTTTGATTTAGGAAGAAAGAGTCATGGACATGGCTAAGACTAAGGATGAAGATGGGGAATTCATGGCACTTGTAGCCCAAGGCAGCTTCAAATCAAAGGGCAGAGGTGCGACATGGGACAAGAGTGTGACACACACACATTGCAAGTGGTCAGGGCATGAGGCGACAGATTGTTTCCAGCTCGTAGGTTATCTAGATCGGTGGGGCGATCGACCCTAGAACACAAAACTAGCTAGGCAAGGTATAGGAAACATGACTGGAGGGCAAGAATATGGTGGAGCACATTGGGCCCGAACATAGCACTGATTATGTCAGGGACCAGCTTAGGTGTGAACAGCGAGAAACTGGGAGTCCCTGGCCTTGATTCTGCATAGTGGGCATCTCTTCTTAAGCTCTTAAATTCTCATAAGGCTAATTCTGTCGAAAAGTTGGCTGCCAAGAATGAGAATACACCTTGTATTATTGATACAGGAGCTTCAAATCACATGACGAAAAGCTTGGAAATTTTGAATGACTTAGAAAAAATCATAGCTTGCCCAGTGGGTATGCCAAATGGGAATTGGGTGCTTGCTACTAATGAGGCCTCAATTGAACTTGATGATAATTTGGTTTTATAGAATGTCCTTTATATGCTCGGACTATCTTGTAACTTAATTTCTGTGTCGCAAATTATTAATGAAAGTGATTTGTTGCGGCATTTTCTAAAAATATACGTGTTTATAGGACCGCACTTCGAATATGCTAATTGGTGTGGGTAAACGTAAAGATGAACCTTACTCCTTTTGGAACAAGCCACGTGCAAAAGGCTCATAAAGTGACTGGGATTGGCTCACTCGAGTTATGGCATGCAAGATTGGGTCATCCTTCGCTCAAAGTCATCAAGTTAGTATCCACATTAGAAGCTAGGAAAGGTAGTGATAATTTGAATAAACATTGTGACATTTGCCAACGAGCAAAGCACACGTACTGGAGATAGTTTCTCGATCAATGACAGCAAAGCTTCTAATTTATTTGAATTAATTCATTGTGATTTGTGGGGACCCTATCGAACTCCTTCATCTTGTGGTGCCTACTATTTCTTGACAATTGTAGATGATTTTTCTTGGGAAACTTAGGTTATTTTGTTGGTTGATAAGAAGGAGGTGTCTCAAACTTTGAAGAATTTTTTTGCTATGTTGATAGACAATTTAATAAACGGACTAAAGTTGTCAAAAGTGATAACGGGATAGAATTTACCTTGCTTGAAAAATTATTTGTTAGCTATTAAGCCAAAAATATGCATTATTTTTATAATTATTTCGATTATATTATATATATTATTTCATCTAATTTGTTTTGTTTTATATATTTTTTAGGGTTAGTATTAATTTAAAAAAGAGGAGAAGAGAGGACGTAGAAGCTCGGGTTTTACATGCTTGCCTATAAAGACGATCCCAAAATAATAATTATGGAGTATTATTTCCATAATTATTTAATTGGGCTAGGGTTTCAAGAGTTGGAGAAGAGCTAGAAATCTTGATAGAGAAGAAATTTAAGGAAGAAAGGAAGAAAGGAACCCTATTTACTAACCCTAATCATACCCCTCCTTCCCTCCCAATAAATATCATCATAAACCATCATCATATTATTATTCTTCCTCCTCAACCACGCATAAAACCCACGGCAGCTTCACACTTCTTCACCTCATCACCATTCACGCCCTCCCTCACAATCATCATCTCCCCTTCTCAGCTCAATTCCTCTTTCTCCATCTACACGCAACCTCCTTTCTTATCACCACGACCATCATCACCCATCATCTCACCATCACATCCCTCATCTTCTCTTTATACCTCCCATCACGCTATCACCGCTTCACTCCTCACGTAAGCCATCACCATCTCCATCAAGCTCCTTCATCACCCACGGCCAGCTCTTCATCGTTCATCATCATTGCCATAATCGTAACCCCCCCCTTGTGGTCAATACCGTAAGCCCCCTTCACTTTCATCACCAAAATACCAAGTCTTTTTCCTTCTTTGTTAGTACTTTATTTTAATTTATTTTATTTTAGCTTAGTTTATTATGAAACATGAAGTATTTGGTTAATTTGTGTAGTTTAACTTTTAATATGAGTGAGTAATTTTTTTTATGCTTAGTATAATCTTCTTAAAGTCATGCTAAATTAATTATTTTGAAACAAATCTTATGCTTTATTGTCTAATTGATTTATATTCATGATTCTTTAGCGATTAGCGTTTATCGTTTATGAAATTTGTGTTAAATCGATTAGAATGCATGCTAGTTGATTAAATACAATTTCAATTGATAGTTTAGAAGACTATAATACGTAAAAGTTATAGTCTTTTAGGCTTAGGTATCACCCTAATTAATCATGGATGACTCAAACCATCTCTTTTAATTAGGTAATTGCTTTAGATCTTTGTTAAATCGATTTGCTGGTAAATTGGTTACAAAGTGTTAAATGATGTTTTTCTAATTCTTAATGCTCTAGTTTGGTTAAATTTTTTCACTGGCGTAAAGATTATCAAATTAATAGGGTTTATATTAGGGCTGAACCTAAGTAAACTAGAATCTAAGGGAAAACGGGGAAGAACCGTTGGTGGATGTGTTCTAAAGTTTAACTCATAAATGAAATTAACTTGTGTGTTGATGATAAATATTAATTTTCATGGTGGATTAAGATTATACTAAGTATCCTAGATAAATTTGACAACTTTGATAATTATTTGTTGCTTATAGTTAATTTGGTTTGTTTGGTAATTTTTGTTTCATTTTATTGGTTACCATATAATTTCAATCGACCCCCCCCCCCCAGAAATATAAGTCTTTTAGGAGTGTCTAGGTAATTTTAGATAGCTTAGATTTTGATTTTTAGAGTGGTTATAATCTTAGATTGATTTATATTCAGTTTTAGTATTTAATTACCGGTTTGTTAGAAATTAGGCGAAAAATAGTTATTTTTGTTCTTTTTTGATTTTTATAAGGTCCTAGGGTTTATATGGTGTCCTAGTCTGCCCATATTTAATTTCTTAATTTTTGGAAGTTATTTGCTAATTTTTCAGCATTATTTTAAGAAATTAATATGTGCAGGTTTTAGGTTATCAATTCTGAAAATTTCGATTTTAATTATTAATTCACGATTATTAGGTATTGTTAATTCCAGAAAATTGTGTCCTAGAATGAGGGTCATTTTATTAATTATTTTAGTATTTATATTTATGCAGATTATTTTATTTCTAATTTCAGATCTAATATTCTGCATTGATATTCTGTGCTAATTTTCTGATCTGATTTTTCTGAAATAAATTAGATACAATTTAGAATTTATAAGATTATAGACCTGAAGTATAATATTTTATGTTACTGTTTGACATTTTTAATATTTATTTTCTGACTATTATTTGCTGTTATTGATTTCTAATTAGAATTTCAGTTACTATTCTGGTTTTTTTTTCTAAATTATTTAGGAAATTTTTTAACTGTTTTATTTCCAGAATATGATCTAGAATACTTAGGAGCATCATTGGCCATTTTTCTAGATTTTTATTCGTTATATTTTAATTATTTAGCATTATTAAGATTAGACTTAATAAATTGGATTAGTAAAATCATTTAGGATTAAGCTAGCTTTTTAAAACAATCTTTCCTCGTGGATCGATCCCTACTTCCCTATGTTATAAAAAAGTATTTAATAACCGAAGTAGTAGTTAAATTTGTAGCTCTCGACAAACTTAACATTAGCACGTAGGATAATTTTTCATACTTCCTGTACTGGAACACCCCAACAAAATGGGCGGGTAGAAAGGAAGCATCAACATATCTTGAATGTGGCTAGGGCCTTACATTTCCAAGGAAATCTACCAATTGAGTTTTGGGGGGAGTGTGATTTAACTTTGGGATATTTGATCAACCGGACCCCCTCCATGATCTTAGATGGCAAGACACCGTATGAAATTCTTTATGGGCATCCTGATCATTCATATGAGCATTTTAGGGTGTTTGGGTCTTTATGTTATGTTCATAATCAAAGGACGCTAGGTGACAAATTCACAAGTAGAAGTCGTAAATGAATTTTTATTGTCTATCCTTATGGGAAAAAGGGGTGGAGATTGTATGATTTGGAGACACAACAATTCTTTATTTCGAGCGATGTTATGTTTTATGAAAATGACTTTCCGTTTGTTCCACCTTCAACTGAACCTAGTCAGATGGATCAAATGGCTCATGGTGGAGAGGACGTACACTGGGCAAATGACAATGAGCATATGGAGGCAAGGGGGTGCTATAGATGGAATCGATAATTCATGCTTGCCTCTTGTGGAGTGGACTAATGATACCCCGTAAAGAAGAACCGAATTGGGCGTGTCTGGACCTGACTTTGAGGCCTCATGTGGAAAGCACAGCCCAGCCAGACGAAGCCCAATTGGGCATGTTTGGACAGCCCGGGAATAAAGGTGCAGGGCTGTGTGGAGACAGAGGTGCTGGGTCGCCTGGCGTTAATGCTACTGGGCTGAGTGAACCAGCAAAAGATGGGTCCAACGACACGGAGACACATGATATAGTGCAGATTCCGACCTATACAGTGCAACTTGATCTTGATGATTTATCAGGACAAGGACATTGGAAGAGGGAGCCCTCAGTCCGATTATGTCCAATTTGATCATTTACCCACAACATAGCGTCTTCCGGGAATGCCTTATCTTATAGCACACTATGTAAGCTATGACCAATTTTCTATATCACACAGAAATTTTCTTGTAGCTATTGTTGTAGGATGTGAGCCCCGACTTTTTCAGAAGCTATCAAGGATAAAAAATGGAGGGATGCTATGCAATGACAAATTTACGCTCTTGAGGATAATGAGAAATGGGACATTTCTAATTTGCCACTGGATAAAAAGGCCCTTGGATGCAAATGGGTCTACAAAATCAAATACAACTCTAATGGAACCGTGGAACAGTATAAAGCACACTTAGTCATTCCCGGCAATCATCAGGTAGAAGGATTTGACATTATAGAAACATTTGCACCCTTGGCAAAAATGGTAAATGTTAGGGTATTCCTAGAAATAGCAGCAGTTTAGTAATGGGAATTACATCAGATGGATATTCATAACGCCTTACTGCATGGGGATCTTCAGGAAGAAGTCTACATAAAAATGCCAACTGGATTTTAGGTATCATCTTCAAAGAAGGTTTGTCGTCTCCGCAAATATCTATATGGGTTGAAACAAGCCCCCTGATGTTAGTTTGCGAAGTTGTCAAAAACATTGAAGGGCTACGGATTTCAACAATCATACTAAGATTACTCGCCATTCACTTTGCAAACTAGCCATATTCGACTCAATGTCTTGGTTTATATGGATGATTTGATTATTTTAGGTAATGAACATGAGGCTATTGTGAAGTTTAAGTCCTATATGAGTGATTGTTTTCACATGAAGGATTTGAGAGTTTTGAAATATTTCTTGGGTGGAAGTCGCTAGAAATCCTCATGGAATATTTTGTGTCAACGAAAATACTCACTAGATATTCTTTCAGAGACAGGGTTGTTAGGCGCCAAACCCGCCAATGTCCCTTTGGAATAGCAACTACGGTTAGCTTTAGCTGATGGGAAATTTCTTAATGATCCGGAGTGCTACCGTAGACTTGTGGGCCGTCTCATTTATTTTTGCTTTACCCGTCCAAAGTTATCATATTGTGTTCATGTTCTTTCTCAGTTCATGCAACAACCAAAAGAAGCACATAGGGATGTGACATTGAGGCTAATACGGTATTTGAAAGGGAATCTAGGGTAAGGGATATTCCTTGGACGTGACTCTGACCTCCAGCTCTATGGCTGGTGTGATTCTAATTGGGGAGGTTGCCCATCTCTCACTGGGTGGTTTGTCACTTTTGGGCATTCTCCTATTTCTTGGAAGACTAAGAAACAACACACTGTGTCATGTTCTTTAGGGGAAGCAAAGCATCGCTCTATGGCTTTGGCCACTTGTAAACTTAAATGCCTAAAGAAGATTCTATTGTCTCTTGGAGTAGAACACCGACAACCCAAGCAGTTATGTTATGATAGTCAAGTGGCTTTATTGCCTAGAATCCTGTTTTCATGAATGGACCAAGCATATTGAAGTTGACTGTCACTTTGCTCAAGATGAGTTGGTCGAATTAAAGGAGTTATTCGTATGATTTTTGTTCCTACTCATGAACAACCAGTAGATATTTTCACTAAGGCGTTGAGCTGATCACAATTTGAGTATCTCCTTCACAAATTGGGCATTTGAGACATTCATGCACCAACTTCAGGGGGGGGGGGGCACGTGGTGTGGTGTTGTCTTTGGCATGTATGATATTCGGCTGGGTGCTATTTTGGCTTCATGTATGTTGTTGTCATTATGCTTCGATATTCATAGCAATATGTATATGAAAGTAGGAGCTTTAGGAAAGCAGGGAGATTTTATTTGATAATTCATATTGATGTATATATGAGACATCGTATGAATGGAAGAGGGTGAGACTTTCTCTCCCAAAATTCAACCTATCTCGTGAATTGTTACTGTGTTTTATGCCATGCTTTCGTTCTGAGTAATTAGTACCAACCAAGGGCAAGTCTAGCAACAGTTACAAGTAACATCCCTAATTTTTACAACTTTACTCCGACACCCCTTTATTTCACTGTTGTTGCAATAAAATTCTTTGGTTGTCTTTCCTATTTCTAGGGGCTAAAATGATGGACTACTAACTATAAAAATGTTTGAAGTAAAGTTAAAAATAAACCAAAGGTTTAATTGTAAATTTTGCGGTTGACCATCCAAAAACTATAGAAATTCATACCAATCAAAGACTTTAATTATCTAAAGAAGTTTAGCATGATGATAAACTCAGCTTATGAGTGGAAGACCCAAGCTGCTGTTTATTATACGCATCAAAGTTGCATAACAACTTTCACAGTATCACGACAGCAAAAGTTACAATAACAAGCTCACTTCATGAAAGATGCAACACAACGATAATGACAACATACGTATAAAATTAGCCCACATATAATGGACTTCAGTTGATTTTTTAGCAGCTTCAGGCTTTAGATATGTGGCCACTCATATTTAGGTGCAGCTCCTTAGTTGCTAGTTAGCTTGGCAAACACAAAAAGCAACGTGGTGGATTGCTGTTTTCGGTGCAACCTATCCTAGTAGGCAAACACTATGCTGTCGCCATTGTTAAACTTGTATATAATAGATGTACTTTATCAATATTACAGTACATCCGTACGATAATGGGGAAAATATTTATTTCTTTTCAAGGAATAAGGGTTCAAGATAGGGATCAATAAGTAGATTATGGATATAACAAAATAAATACCCTCAAATTATAGCCTGTTTGGCGCTATTTCTTAAATATAGATTATTGTTGTCTAATGCCTCACAAAATGTAGATTATTGCCTGTTAGGGAAAAAGTTTTAATATTTATAAACCCCAAGTGCGAGGTGTATTATTGAGTACTTGGGGTGTCATCCGTAGGGAGTTGTGTTTTCAACTACCAGGGTTAACTAAAGCGTCTCGAGATAGGCAAAATCGAAGGACAAGAGGGTAAACTAAACTACGCTAACAAACATAGAAGAAGTGACTTGGAGTTGTGGTTTCACCCATGGACGAGCCAACTAATCGAGACAAGTCCTAACCTACCCAAAATACATCACGAACTAGAGATGGTCAGTTGCACCATCGAATACCACCCAAGCCCTCTCCTCTCTCAAGGGTCATGTGCTAGTTTAATTAGCCTAACAACTTATTTTCATGAAGTTAGCCCAATTAGACCACAAAATTAGCAACCCCCGGACCTGACTTGATTCGGATACTATTTTTATGTCCCGAACTCGGTTATTCCCTCTCCCACACTAGCTAATTGACCTCACCTATCAGCATAAGTTAATCACCCAAAAATATGAATAAAAGCTCTTTCAAGCATTTCATCTAACACTTGGTGGGCGTGAGAGAAAACTCTAAGTTCTAGGCATAGATTGAGTATGGTTTCGCCAAATACAAGACTAATTAGCCATCAAGAGGCTAATCACAATCCAAGCCAACACAATCTACCAACTAAACATCACAAACACATGAAAACCTAAACTAACAAACAAGAATATAAACTTGAACAAGAAAATAAAGAGAATGAAATAAATCAAATCTAAACAACTAAACAAACATGAATTAACAACGAAAACTAAAGATTGAACTAAACAAAACAAATACAAGAATTAAACTAACAAAACATAAACAAGAACAACATATGAAATAAATAGAGAAAGAGAGAGAAAACTTAGTCTTGAATTGATAGAAGGAACTTGAAATCCAAAGGTTGAATTCAAGATTACAATCTTTAATGCTAAACTAATCCTCCTATTGAGGTTTTATTTGCTAAAACCTAACCTAAACTACCCTAAAAATCGCCATAGAGAACCTCGAGCGACCTCCGAGCGACCCCCCCAGTGAAAACGCCCAAATGGGGTTTAAATAGAAAATCGAGCGAATGAAGAACAGGGGGAGAGGCACAACCGTGCCAGGGTGGCACGGCCCCACTGTGCCACTTCTCTGGCACGGTGGCTCGGCCCCCTGTCGTCCCTTTTTGCCGGTTTTTGCTGTTTTTCTTCACTTTGTCCCGCATTCGCTCCTTTTCGCGACGTTTGCTCAATTTGAAGTTTATTACCTACAAAAGTAAATAAAATAAGTAAAAATCCTAAAGATTAAGTTATTATACGAGCTAAAAGTGGGTGAAAGAAACAGGTAAAATAGGACAATCTATCGCCTAACATTGCCGTCAAAACATTATATTGCAAAACATAATTACTTAAACCAGAACCATTCCTATAACTCCAGTTTTTTCCTTCCCTGATTCCACTGAAATGGACCTCACTGAATTTGATACACCCATCGAATTTGATATAAATCCCATATAAATATTAATTCATCGTAAGGAGGCGGATTATTTTATGAATTTACTATAATACTGAAGAAGTGCATGCATATATATATGTACGCACGTTCAATAATGGCGTCAGCACAGTGTTTGCCTATTGGGATAGCTTGCACCCACAATCCACCATGCGGCCATATATCTACATTCCATTTTATGTGGGCTAATAGATACGATGTTGAAGTCTAAGAGTCTTTTATTATACATGTGTTGTCAGTTGTACCTCCATCAAGTCCTTGTAATTATGTTTATGTTGGAGTATAATAAATAGCAACTTGATCTTTAAAAGTGTTACACTTGTAAATTGTGTTTATCATGCAAAATCTATTTAAATATTTAGATGCTTTGATTAGTAGGAGCTTTTGAAATTTTTGGGGGGTCGGTGGCAAATTTCACAGTTGATCATCAATCATTTTTAGCTTTGGCTCAAACTTTTTAGCATTTGGTGGTCCATTTAGAACCCAAATAGGTGATAAAAAAAAGTTTTAAGTCGGCATGATGTTGGTGTTATTTTTGAAAATGAATCAAGCCAAAGGTATGGATTTGAAAACCAGTAGTCAATTGGTTCGCTAGTAAGGGACAGCGAAAAAAAAGTGATAAAAGCTTGTTCAAATTAATATTAGACCAAAAATTTTCCATTGATTTCTTTATATCTATTCCTATGCACGTTATATTCTATCATTAGATTTTCACTTGTGTAATGATCATTCTAGTTGTAACAAAATTAACGTTGAGTATTAGTTGTCATTCATATGGAGACGAAAATTTGTACGTTTTGCCTACATTGTCAACTTTTTGAATCATTCTGGGCAAGTTTCTTGTTGGCGTGACTTGAAATTGATCATCAAATATAACGTGCAACCAAATATCAATTGAATATGGTGACATTTTGCACTCCCTAAATATACCTGAATAAAATTCATAAACTGAAAAGCCAAATAAAATCCATAAACCCCCGAAACCTGATGAGTGTTGTATTTTGTAACATGATTCTAGCCGTGTAATGCTTGTCATGGTTACTACTTCTTGGAGCACTAGGAAATTGATTTTGGACCGATTAAGACTTCATTCCCAGTGGTTGTTTTAGAGCTATCATGGGCAGCCAATGCAATCCGTACCAGTGTATGCTAGCACCAATGAAATATCCTTCGTTCACCTTAAATGAGCCCATGGTCTACTACACCCTGCAAATAGCGAAAAATATGTTGCACTTTGCATGCATAAAGTGAGAAACAAGATTAAAAATAGAAGATATATTTGGTCCGATCATTGGTAGATCCTACACGCCCTTGCCATAATGCCATATTCAGTAGAATGAAGCAACAATTTCTTGTCAGTTAGTGATACTGTAGCCCTAGAGGGAAGGAGTGTGTGAATAAGTTTGTATTTGTGAATGTGGAATTTAGTGAGCAAATCCTGAACGTATTTCTATCATGTAAGAAACAGTCCGACTAGTGTTCAAACAACTTGTACCCCACAAAATAATGAAGATCGCTAAGGTTCATAATGGGAAACTATGCAGACAACAATTTGATAATGTGATCAAGAAGGGGTACACAATTACGCATAAACAATATCATTCGCATAAAATAAAACAAACAAAACTATGGATATATGACAAACAAACCAGGAAGAATAAGTCCTACTATAGGCAAAGCCAAGAGACAACAAATACTTAACTGGATTACTTGTTTCAGATTATAGAGAGATTTATACAACTTGTGGACATGGAAGGATAATCTCGGTGAACAAAGCACTCGTTGGTCATGTAAACATCCTTGGCGAGATCACCGTGCAAAAAGGTATTTCCATGTTCATCTCCTGAATGACCACCCATGTGTAAAAGCCAACGAGGCTATAGCATGAATAGTAATAGGCTTCACAATTCGTTAAAAAAGTCGTGTTAATCCAGACTTGCTAACTGATCAAACCAATTGACGACTAATCTAGCCTTGCGCTGTTCAATTGTACCATCAATGTGGTATTTTTTCCTGTAAGCCCAATTACAGGTTAAGACATCCATATCACTATGTTCAAGAACTAAATGGCAATTCTTATTTTCGATAAGCGCATTAAATTCCTTTGCCATAGCTTGCTTCAACGTACATCTTTCGATGATTGAATATAGGAAGAGGGTTTAAATCATCATTTTCCATAATAGGTAAGGACAGTACTTGCATGGGTTTAAACACTCTTGACTCGGACCAAGATTGCATGGAGTGCACGTTGGTGTACTAGGTGGGTGCAACCATATGCGGTTGGGCCGAGCCACCAAGGAGGTGGGAGCATCCATCGTCCATGTGGCAGCGGAGGGAGTAATCTATGCGCTGGTGTTCTGAGGTTGAGTAAAATGTGGGTAAGAGGATGAGCTTAATATCTATGCGAGTGACACAGCGGGCCCACAAACTGGGTCAGGCGATCGGGAGGGAGATATGCTGGATTGCACATGCAAGGGGGAAGATTGGGGCATTAGTAAGGGCCAACACGCTTACAAAGGTGATTGAAGAGCATGCAAATTGAAAGCAATGCAAAGTTAGGGGAGACATGTGCATGAGAGTCCTTAAGATCAATTATTGGCATGAAAAATGTCCTCATGAAATAAGACATGCCGGCTCTCATAAATAGAACCACTAGAGGAGTCTAGAAATTGATAACCTTCATTATTCGGAGCAAATTCTAAAAAGGTACACCGTTTTAATCATGCCTTCATTTTTCTTACGTGTTACACTCTAGAAATTATAATTCATTTTATGACTAATCTTCTGACTTAATTAGTTGACGTAGCTTAAAAACCCTAAAGAGCATCACTACCATATTTCATAAAAGATACAAGGCAAAGTGGAAAATTTACTGCATAACAAAGTTGTACCCCAAATTGAAAGGATCGCTAAATTATGCTTAACTAAACAAGTCCAAACATTAATTTCATTCAGAGCTAAATAAAAAGATCCAAGTAAATCTTCTAAGTTTGGTCTCACTATAATGCTCTTCTCCATGCAATACATCTGTATCTAAAGACAAAACAGTTCAAACAGTGAGATGAAACTTAACAACGTCTACCCCTAATAAGACAACTTCAAATCCATTTCAAACATTTTAGGGGGAGAGGGAAGGGTTTTTGTTGGGGAGATCCAAGGAAGGAGTCCACTTCAACCAAGGTCCATGGCAACAAGCACAAGTGAGGTTTCATTCTAAAACCAATTGGCAATAGGATGTGTAGCCCACTTGACTTATATACCATGACCCTTCTTTTCAAACTCCCGATGTGGGACTTCTTTACTCATGTGTGACATTCCCAATAATCTCCCCCTCACACATAAGTGTCTTTCACACCACATCAACACACTAGCTCCCCATTGAGCGGAAGCCTTTACTAAGGTGTCAAGCCACCATCAAGAGCTTATCCACGCCATCGAGCCACGCTGCAGCACACGTATTACCGCTCGATCAACACCTGTGTGTCACTTCACCAAGCTCGTCCATGGGGTCCACCATGCCACACCTTTTTGTCACCTAGTTGAACGCACCATCGGCTCTGATACCACTTGTTGGGAAGATCCAAGGAAGGAGCTCACTTCAACCAAGGTCCATGGCAACAAGCCCAAATGAGGTTCCATCCTAAAACCAATTGGCAATAGGAGGAGTAGCCCACTTGGGCTTGTTGCCATGGACCCTGGTTGAAGTGGGCTCCTTCCTTGAATCTCCCTAACAAGTGGTATCAGAGCTTTGGTTTAGGATGTCTTCAATTATGAAGGTTGATATTCAGAAATTTGATGGGGAGATTAGTTTTAATCTCTGGAAGGTGCAGATGAGAGCAGTTCTCATCCAGCATGGGTTGTGGAAGGTTCTGCAAGGACCTCATGTGAAACCCGAGAAGATGACTGGCGAACAATGGGCAACAGACCAAAAAAATAGGCGTGGTTCACTGACAGATGAAGAATGGGAAGAACTGGAGTTGAAGGCGGTTTCAGCCATTCAGTTGTGTCTGACACCACATGTCCTGTGAGAGGTGCTCGATAAGGCAACTGCAGTGGATCTGTGGACTCGGCTGGAAGAACTCTACATGACGAAGAGTCTAGCCAACAAGATCCGTTTGAAGGAAAGGTTGTACACCTTTCGCATGGCTGAAGGTACCCCTGTCCAAAAATATTTGAATGAATTTAATTCTATTTTGGTTGATTGAGAGTCTGGATGTAACGATTGAGGATGAGGATAAAGTTATTCTGCTTCTTGTGTGTCTACCCCCTTCTTATAAACACTTTAAGGAGACTATGCTATATAGTAATTCTGATACTATATCTTTTGAGGATGTCAAGTCTAATCTGCTGTCTAAGGAGAAATTTGACCATGATATCCATACTAATCCGGCTGAGGGATTAGTTGTTAGGGGTAGAACTGAGCAAAAAGGGAGTGGTAATAAGAAAAAGAACCGATCTAAGTCTAAGAATCCTCATTCCAATAAGACCTGCAATTACTGTGCTAAATTGGGTCATATTCAGGCTAACTGCTGGAAACTAAAGAAAAAGAAAGGGAAAGAGGAAAAGGAGAAAACTGCTACAGCTGATTGTGTAGTAGAGTCAGAGTCTGATAGTGATGTATTGCTTGCTACCGTGTCTTTGGCCACCACCTCTGAAAAGAGGTTAGGTGATGATTGGGTTTTAGATTTTGGTTGTACGTATCACATGTGTCCTCGTAGGGACTGGTTTGTTACTTATGAGCCTAATGATAATGGGCAATGATGCTGAGTGCAAAGTTGCAGGAATAGGTACTGTACAGGTTAAAACCCATGATGGTATAGTTAGAACTTTGTCTAAGGTTCGTCACATACCTGATATGACTCGTTGTTTGATCTCCTTGGGTACTTTTGAGACTAATGGTTGCAGGATTGTTATAAATAATGGTGTCATAAAAGTGACAAAGGGAGCCATGGTGGTAATGAAGGGACTGCGACAGGGCAGTCTCTATATCCTACAAGGAACTATAGTTACAGAAGTAGCTGCAGTTTGTACAACATCAGCAGATGCTAATGAAATAAGGTTATGGCACATGAGATTGGGTCATACGAGTAAGAAAGGGATGACCATTCTAAGTAAGAAAGGTTGTCTGGGTAGCGCTGGTACGGGTAAGCTTGATTTTTGTGATCATTGTGTTTTTGGGAAACAGAAGAGGGTGAGTTTCTCTAAAGCGAAGCATCGTACTCAGGGGATCCTTGACTACATTCATTCTGATATGTGGGGTCCTTCGAAGGTTCCTTCTCTTAGAGGTAAGCACTAAATGTTAACTTTCGTTGATAATTTCTCATGCAAAGTTTGGGTTTACTTCTTGAGATAGAAAAATGAGACATTCTCCATGTTCAAGAAGTTCCAAGCTCTGGTTGAGAACCAGACTGGGAGAAATATTAAAAAACTTAGGACTGACAATGGTCTTGAGTTCGTTGAGTCAGAGTTTGAAGAGTTTTGCACGATAAATGGCATAGCTAGGCACAAGACTTTGGTTGGTAAACCACAGCAAAATGGGGTTGCAGAACGAATCAACAGGACTCTACTGGAGAAAGCTCGATGTATGCTTTCAAATGCCGGGCTTTGGGATCGCAAAGTTTTTTGGGCAAAGGCTATTTCTATAGCCTGCTACTTGGTGAATCGTTCACCACACACCTCCATTGATTTTCAGATTCCAGAAGAAGTATGGTCAGGTGATCCTGTTGATCATTCTAGTTTGAGAATATTTGGATGTCCTGTGTGTGCCCATGTGAATAATGGGAAGTTAGCCCCTAGGGCTGTCAAATGTATGTTTCCTGGATATGCATCTGAGTCTAAAGGATACTGCATGTGGTGTCCTGAGTCTAAGAAAGTCGTTCAGAGTAGGGATGTCACTTTCAATGAGTCTGCTATGTTATCTTCTGGGAAGGATTCTGTTGTTTCTTCTACTGGTACAGGTGATCAGGAGGATACCAGTATGGAGATAGAAGTGGAGACCGTTGCAGTTCAAGGTGGAGCTACTAATCACCCCAACAAGGAGGCCCAGGGTACTGAACCTAGCACTATTAGTTCTAATCAGCCTCAGGTGGAGGTTGTTCACTCTATAGCTCGTGATCGTCCTCGAAAGGAGATCAGGAGACCTGCTCGCTACAATGAGGATGAGGGACTGATAGCATATGCACTTTCAGTTGCAGAGGAGATGCTTGAAGGTGTGGAACCTTCTAACTACACTGAGGCAATCTCCTGCCCAAATTCATCTAATTGGATCCTAGCTATGCAAGAGGAAATTGAGAGTTTGCAAAAGAATCAGACTTGGGAATTATGTGAGCTACCTAAAGGCCGGATAGCCTTAACTGCCAAATGGATCTACAAGAAAAAGGAAGGTATTCCTGGAGTTGAAGATGCAAGGTGGAAAGCGCGCCTGGTTGCTCGTGGTTGCAATCAGAAAGAAGGTATTGACTATAATGAGGTATTTTCACCTGTTGTTAGACATACCTCCTTTAGAGTGCTTCTTGCATTTATTGCATTGTTTAATCTGGAGTTGAAGTAGCTTGATGTGAAGATTGCATTCCTTCATGGGGAGTTAGAGGAGGAGATCTACATGAGGCAACCCGAAGGTTTTGTTGTTCCTGGGAAGGAACAACTAGTATGTAGATTAAATAGGTCCTTGTACGGACTTAAGCAAACTCCTAGTCAGTGGTACAAAAGGTTTGACACCTTCATGATTGCACAAGGATACACACGCAGTCGATATGATAATTGTGTGTATTTTAGACAATATTCTGATGGTTCTTTTATTTACTTGCTATTGTATGTTGATGATATGTTGATTGCCTCTAAGGATAAATCCTTGATTAGCAAGTTGAAATCTCAACTCAGTGAGGAGTTTGAGATGAAGGACCTGGGTGCAGCAAAGAAGATTTTAGGCGTGAAGATTCAGAAGGATCGAAAGGCTGGTAAGCTGTACTTATCTCAAAGACACTACCTTGAAAAAGTACTAGGTAGATTTAGTATGGATAACTGTAAGGCAGTTTCCATACCCCTTATTGCACATTTCAGATTGTCTGTTGAGTGTTGTCCACAATCTGATGAGGACATAGATAGAATGTCTAATGTCCCTTATTCTAGTGCTGTTAGTAGTTTGATGTATGCCATGGTATGCACTAGGCTAGACTTGTCACATGCTGTGAGTGTGGTAAGTAGGTATATGCATAATCCTGGAAAGGATCATTGGGAAGCTGTGAAGTGGATCCTTCGCTATGTGAAGGGTACTGTTAAAAGGGGGTTGGTATTTGATAGGAACAAAGCTGCTACATATGATGTTACAGGTTTTGTTGATTCTGACTATGCTGGTGACCTTAATAGGAAAAGGTCCATCTCTGGGTATATCTTCACTATGTGTACAGGTACTATCTCTTGGAAAGCATCGCTTCAGTAAATTGCAGCTCTATCTACTACAGAAGCTGAGTATGCTGCTACTACTGAAGGAGTGAAGGAGGCTACTTGGTTGAGGGGCCTCGTTACCTTGTTGGGGAGATCCAAGGAAGGAGTCCACTTCAACCAAGATCCATAGCAACAAGCCCAAGTGAGGTTCCATCCTAAAACCAATTGGCAATAGGAGGAGTAGCCCACTTGACTTATATACCATGACCCTTCTTTTCAAACTTCCAATGTGGGACTTCTTTACTCGTGTGTGACATTCCCGACAATCTCCCCCTCACACATGAGTCTCTTTCACACCACATCAACGCACAAGCTCCCCCTTGAGCGGAAGCCTTTACCAAGGTGTCAAGCCACCATCAAGAGCTTATCCATACCATCGAGCCACGCTGCAGCACGTGTATTACCGCTCGATCAACACTTGTGTGTCACTTCACCAAGCTCGTCCATGGGGTCCACCATGCCACACCTTTTTATCACCTAGCCAAATGCACCATTGGCTCTGATACCACTTGTTAGGGAGATCCAAGGAAGGAGCCCACTTCAACCAAGGTCCATGGCAAAAAGCCCAAGAGAGGTTCCATCCTAAAACCAATTGGCAATAGGAGGAGTAGCCCACTTGACTTATATACCATGACCCTTCTTTTCAAACTCCCGATGTGGGACTTCTTGACTCATGTGTGACATTCCCAATAGTTTTCAAGCAATTTCAAAAGCAAATGAGGTTCTCAACCAACCAACAATTCAACCAATTCGTTTACTTTCTCAACCAATTCTCAACCAGTTCAACCATTAGTTAAGTTCATTTCATCTCATTAGCAGGCAAACCCAACGGAGGTCTCATTTCTTTCTGCATAACTAATTTGTGGGACACAACCTTATGGTATCCATGACCTTGCATACACATGTCTACCATAGGACTTACTCGAAAAAACTTGCATGCACTACACGGGGAGACTATCATGCCACCATTATTAGGGCCCTGTCCCGATCTCAAGAGTTATCCTCCCGAAGCTTACTATAATCTTCTCGCTTTTATCAATTCATATTTTATGAACAAGATTTGATTTGAATTTTACAAGCCTCACACCCAATGTAGCCAAAACTAAAACTATTTCAAACATCCATTTAAGATATGAGTTGTTCATTTAAGAAGTACACCAAAATAGCTAGCATAATTTTAAAATCAAAATAGAGGCACATAGAATAATTCAAATTTTCTCACATAAAATCCCTTTTGATATACTATGTTTGAAAACTATTTAGGATACATCCAAAACACATTAAGAAAAAGAACCATAATTATAGACATTACCTTAGTGAAATACGAATACCCACGCTTGAGCTCGATCCTAAAGTACTGGGCCTAAACAATAAAATAGTGCTAACCCAACATGAATCTTACAACCTAAATAACCCAAGAAACCCTAAGGTTACAATTTCATAACTAAACTCCTAATTGTTTATTTCAAAGAACTAGATACTTTTTAATAATTATTTAATAATTAAATAATTATTAAAAAATCTTTGAACTAATTAGAATTTATATGCAGTTTCAGATCAGTTTTCTAACCCCAAATTACAGAGGGCATAATGTAAGACCTGCATTTTTGCTTTTCCGTTAAGCCAGCTGTATTACCCTTTTATGTTATAAAATCGTATTTTTATTAACTTTACGAGTTAAATTATTATCGATGTGCTTTTAGGAGCAATAATTTTATAAAAAGGGATTATTATTGCTATTATTGATTTTAACGTTCATTCGTGCTATTTGCGCCTTTAAATTATATAAATAGTTTAATTTAGTCGTTATTCGATTTATTTAGTCGTTTCCTGAATACGATTAGGTTGTCAACATTAGAAGGTTTAGAGTTCGGGGTACGAACTAAGCTAGCAGTACCAATTCCTAAGCAACCTGGAACAAAAATAAAAGAAAGGTAGAAAGGAGGGGCATTTTGGTAAATTCGCCCGACCCCTTTTCTTCTTCCTTCTTCACGGTCGTGAACCCCCCTAGGCCTGACGTCTCTCTCTCTCTTCCCTGCCCTTCTTCCTCCTCTCCTCCCTCACCATAAACGCAGCCAAGTGAAGCTCAAAAGCCTCAGTTTCTCCTCAACCCAACTCAAAATCCTCTAGATTTCACCTCCCTTAACCTCAAACGAACATTATTTTGCAAAATCTGGGTAGGAATTCGAAGGTTTTGCCACAATTTTGATGGGTTGGGTGGAGAATTCTGGGCATCCAACATCTACTGTGTATGGCCTTGTAAACCAGCTCATAGTTACTTCAATTCCTCTACAATTTGTGATTAAATCTAGTGCTTCGAATGCCCATCACCAATTTGAGATAGTGATGAGAGCTGGGGTTGAAATTGGGTTCGATTTGCATGAACTGGGCACGGTTTTGGGGGTTGATTCGTGTGGTCTGGGACACGGGTGTAGCAAAGGGTTGAGGAATTGAAGTTTTCAAGCACCTAAAGTCGAGCCAAAGCCCTTCGAACGAGTCATAAGCTTCGAGTCGAGGTGGGTGTTCCTCGCCTCCTAAATTAGTATTAATTTCGGAATGTTTTAACCTAAACGATGATTTATGTCAGGTTAGGTTTAGTTAATTTCATGGATTATGTGATGAGAAGTTATGCATGTTTAGAATCGATTCGGACATGTTACGTTTATTTATGCCTGAGTTGTTAATTCGAAGTGAACTATATGTGTTTAGCATCGATTCAAGTTAAGTAGTTGATGCATGAAAAAGAATTAAAAACGAAGTTAGTTTAACGTGTTTAGCATCGATTCAAGTTAATGAGTTAATGCATGAAAAAGAATTAAAATTGAAGTTATATTAACATGCTTAGCTTCGATTCAAGTTAATTAGCTAATATGTGAAAAAGAATTAAAATCAAAGTTATATTAAAGTGCTTAGCTTCGATTCAAGTTAATTAGCTAATATGTGAAAAAGAATTAAAATCAAAGCCCTTTTAACGTGTTTAGCTTCCATTCAAGTTAATTAACCAATGCATGCAAATGAATTAATTTCGAAGTTAATGACATGTGTTTAGCATCGAATCGAGTACATTAGATAATGCATGATTGAAGAATTAATTCGAAGTGAATTATATATGTTTAGCTTCGATTCGAATCGACTTAAGTAAATTAGGCCTGAAATGTTAATTCGAAGTGAATTATGTATGTTTAGCGTCGATTCGAATCAGTTAATTAATTCAAGCTAGAGGTTTTAATTTGAAGTAAAGCATGCGTGTAAAGTATGTGTGTTTCGCCTTGATTAGAAACTTTCTTGTTAATTCATGTCTGAGTATAAACTTCGAAGGGCATTGTATGTTAACGTTTATATATGTTTGGGCGTTCCATGATTATATATGAGCTTGAAGTGTCATGGTACGTATGCGTTCGTATGCTTGTATGCTTAAGTACTCCGTAATGGCCTACTAATTGCTAAATAAAGTGTTATGGTTTATATGTGAATGTAATGGTACGTATGCTTTCGTATGTTTGCTACAACACACCGCTGAATGGTGATGGTTACCAGGTGAGTACCTAAACCCTGTCTCCTTTTAAACTAGCTTGAGAATATGATGGGATTAATAAAATATAAAACCGAGATGGAAGTTGGATGGTTTGAGGAAGAACTATGAGTGGTTCGAGGTCTTTGTGGTACGGTGCTTGTGAGGAGGGAGTTCGGGTTGTGAATTGACCGCAATCGTGTGGATTACGAGACCATGTGTGGCTCATTGTGTTGAATTAATTATGAAGTGCTTAAATGCGATATATGTGGGCCCCCTTACCAATGTGATATATGTGATATATGTGCTTAAATGCTCAAATTGCATTATGTGCATAAGGGTGAGTTTTTTTCAAAGAAAGATTTCATGTTTTGAAATGATAGTAGCCATAACTATTAGTGTATGATGGCCTATTTTAATTAAATGAATACAGTTTTGGGAGTGAACTCGCTTGAACGGGGGAATCCCTAAAGAGTTTTACGAAGCGTGAGTTGCATGATAAAGGATTTCGCTGTGAGAGGCAGCAAACTTATTAGTCATTATGACCAGTTTAAATGGCTAAGATAAGTGCTTAGGGACAACAGATAGGGAGTGAACCTACTTGAACGGTGGAATCCCTATAGCCTAGAGAGTAGTCCCTAGAGGCCCTGATGAGGGTTAAGGTCCAAAAGTTAGTTGTCATCCCGGGAGTAAGAGCTTAGCGTGAGTTAATCTCACTAGGATTGAGTGTAGATCTCTCCCAACCAGCACTTTATGATGATCTTATGCCCAGAAGTAGTTTCTTATCAAATGAGAAAAGCAGTTGGCGTTTCGCCTTTTTAAGTATTTCAAAAAGAAAGTTTTTAAGGGTCATTGTGAGACCAAGATGAAAGAGATTCTTTCAAAGAATATGAGCCGCAAGAGGCTAAGCGAAGAGTTTTTATGAGCCTTGAGAGGCTAAATGAAGTGTTTTCAAAGAAAAGCAAGAAAGTTTCCTATGCATGACTTGTGCATATCATATGAATGAGATTTAAGTAAAGTATCAAAAGTGTTATGTGCATGTTCCAAGTATAACTTGTGAATCATATGCTAATTAAGATACGAATATGAAAAGAAAGTCTTAAGGGTCCTAAAAGGGTAATACGAAGAGATTTCTTGAAAGGAAGTTAACCTTCAGAACTTTTAAGAAATGCTTGCAAAGAAAGAAAAGAAAGTGTCTACACTTGTAACTTCAAAGCATGTGACTTTAAAGAATATGGGACTTCAGAGTGAGTTTACAAGCATTATAGTTAGATGTATGTGATTTCAAGGTGGCATGTTGATGAACCTCTATTTAGTCCTATTTTTAGCCCCTATTTGACTCATTTTCTTCCTCGTTTTTACGTTCGATCATGCTTAGGAAGAGTCAAATCAACCTCCTTTAGCGCACTTTTAACTCATATAACATCTTTCGATATTTTCAGGAACTTTATTGAAGAAACAGAAAGATGAATAACATTTAGCAGAAAGGAGTGCCAAGAAGGCGAGAAAAGCTGCGAAGGAGCGTTGCACGGAAAACCCACAGAACCGGACCTGCGTAGCACGGCCGACCCGCTCGAATCGGCACACTTGGCCAGCCAAGTGGCACACCCGTGCCACTTGTGCGATCCTGGCGTGACTCTGGCAGCGCTTTGGCACGGTGGTCCCGTGCCTTGAGGCACGACCGTGCCGCCCCCGTTTTCGCGTCGCGACTTAAATTTCCTTCGGGGGCTATTCTGAAGGACATTCAGTTTTCGTTTTAGTTTTCCTCTCCCATACTGTTCTTTAGGCGATTTTTAGGTTTTGTTTGAGAGTTTGATTTTAGTACTTTTGATTACGCTATTGGATTGGAGTTTATTCTACCTTTAATTCATTGAATCAATTTCAGGTTCTTAATTCTCTCTTCTCTCTTGTTCTTGGTTGTTTTAAGGTTTGCAATGGTTGTGGAATTAAATGTCATGGTTGTTGTTAGAAACATGATTGTAGGCTAAATCCTTCAACTTAGGTTGGGATTGACGCCGAGTATGTGTAATTAAATCTTGTACTGGCCCAATCCCTTCTCCCCCTTTGTTTTGCAATTATGAATTCTACTATGCACGCCACATGCTCGATGAAATGCTCAAAAGAACATTCATCCTTTTTATTGGGGTTTAGGGGAGCGTTGAGAGACGAAGCATTTACCTAGTGCGTCTTAGTAGACAGTTAGGGTTTTAACAAGAAAATAGTTAAGATTCTAATTAGGATTTGAGATTGTGAATCTTGTAATTCTTCGACCTTTAGTCCCATGAGAATAGGCAATTATAGTTCCAGGATTAGTCTTCGACCATTAAGAGAGGGAGGAGATGGGCTTAATTGACAATCTATCCATTCGTGATGCATGCTTGGGAATGTTTGATTGGGTCAGTAACTGATTCACTAGCATAATCGTGCTGTTAATTCCAACCTAGGTGTTTTCCATTCTGCTGTTTACTACTCTTTTTAGTTGATATCATTTCTCCTAGTTTAGTCTCCAACCGTTGGCCTGCCAGCAGCTATTGCCATGAAGAGGGAGAAAGGAGAGAGATGGTGTGTGTGTTGTTATGTTTGCTTGGCTAGAATGACCCCAAAAATACTTGGCTGAATTTTATCCTTCCAAAATATCTTTTTTGCTAGTTAAAATTAGGCACAAATGATAGTAATTAACTTAATTTAACCACACCAAAATTTTCGGACCAAAATTTCAACCCAAAATGAATCGGACCGCAAATCAAGCCCAAATGAATTGGGCCGAACTTAATGACTTTGAGCCCAAATATTTTTACATGGCTAAACATTAAATTTTTGTGACATTATGAAAAATAATTTAATGCTCAATCATAATCATCGAGGCGTAATATCGATTCACCTGAAATTTAATCAATCAACAAAACTTGAATTAACAATCAATTAAATTTGAATAGCAAAATGGGACCCAAATGAAATATCCTCAAACCGGGATGATTAAGTACGATAAATGAATGCGAAAAATTTAAATGGCATAAGCTAATTTGGTAAATATACAAATTGAGTGTAATTGAATTAATAAACATGATTTGGTTAAACAAATAATCATGAGTGATTAAATCCATAAACATGATAAATTAAATGAATAAACATGATTAATTAAACAAATAAATATGATTTAAATAAATAAATATGGGTTAGAGTCGGGTTATTACAATTCAAAACAACAACATCAATTTTTATGCATATATTAGAAAGATAATCATGAAGTTCATTCCTAAAAAGAATAAGTAACTACGTTTAAATTATTTTGTGGAGGATAGAAAACTTTAGATACATTTATAAGTTATATCCATGAATCCTAATAATAAAAAGTAAAATAATTTATAAGTAGTATATATAGTAAAAATTAGAAAATATGTTTTATTTGTTTGGAGTTTACTGCTATATTCTAAATGATGATTTTAATTAGTTTTAATATTTAAATATTAAGATTAATTATTTGTAACAGAAGATATGACTCACTTTTGTTATTCAACTCATAATTCCGTTTTTTTTTTTCAATAGCGTAGGCTTGTTTTCCTATTAAAAAGAAAGAAGAAAAGAAGATAATTAATTTTAAATATTTTATTTCTAGAGAAGAGAAAATAATAGCTATCTATAGTGCTTATTCTGTGAATTTTCATAATAAAAACAACTAAAACATATTACATAAAGATTACGTAATTAATTTATTATATAAAGATATCTATGAATCCTAATAATAAAAATTAAAATAATTAAGTAGTATATATAGTAAAAATTAGAAGATATGTTTTATTTGTTTGGAGTTCACAACCATATTCTAAATGATTATTTTAATTAGTTTCAATATTTAAATATTAAGATTAATTATTTCTAATAGAAGATATGACTTACTTTTATTATTCAACTCATAATTCCTTTTTTTTTTTAGAGTAACATAGGATTGTTTTCCTGTTAAAAAAAAAAAAAGAAGAAGAAAAGGAGATAACTAATTTTAAATATTTTGTTTCTAGCGAAGAGAAAATAACAGCCATATATAGTACTTATTCTGTGAATTTTTATAATAAAAATAACAAAAACATATTACATGAAGATTACATAACAATGTATACAATTGTATTATTGATCAATAGAGTTGCATTAGTGCTTATAAACCGTTAATCATTCTGCAACATAAATCTTGACCATTGAGGTCCTGAGTACATTAGGTTTCAGGTTCGATTCTCCCTCTCCTTGTTGTATTTTACTACCTTCATGGCTTATTTGAAACCAAAAAACCAAAAAAAAAAAAACATCACGCTTACCTTTAGATTATTTTTAATTTTTTTGGGGGTGAGGGGGAGGGGGGAGGGGAATCTAATCCCATACTTTCCTCAACATCACAACTCCTATAACCCCTTTTCTTCAGTTGAACCATTGTTGCAACACCCATAACTATTTTTTAACTCATCAATTTTCATAAGTCATATAGTTAAATTTTAAAAAAAATAAAAGACCAGCCAACAAATTACTTATAAAGTTGAAAATGTTAACATTTTTAGAAATAAATATTGTTTGCAGAAAAAATTATAAAAACGAACCATATTCAATATTGATGTAACGCCTCCAAAATGCTAATGATATGATTTATGGAAAACTTCAGTGGAATACTTAATAATGGAAGGCGCTACTGCCGTCCTGATAAGGACAAGGCTCACTGAATCCGTTAGATCTTGCAACTCATGTTCAAGTCACAATATCTATTAGATTGAAATACTCCAAGACCGAAGTCCATAATAGTTCAACTTCAATACAATTGACTTCATCATACCATTTGCTAACTCCACTCACACTACACAATTATATTGAGCATAGACCTAAGTTGACCCTGAGGTCGATCCCAACATTCATGATATGTTGAATCCACTGTGAGCATCTGATAGCTTCGAAAAGGGCTTGCTAAAAGGAGAAACTTGTGATACTTCATCACCTAAAATGGAAAACAAGAAAACAATTCGAAAATGTGAGCAAAAACTCAGTGCATATATTCTTGTATTGTAAAATGAGCATAGAAAAACTGTTGATGGGTACCCGCTTTTACAATTCATTTAATTGGCAATAACAATGAAAATGAAAGTAATATGAAACTGAATTGCTCATTATTATCTGGATGTGAATCCCTTGCAATGATGTGATCTATACATAGGTGTACACCTGCCAATCCAATCAAGAGTTGGCCTGAAGCTGCACAGGTAAATGATGGGCTGACGCCCTATGGATGATAACTGATGGGGTCATGGGTTAAATGACAAATCACTGTATAAACTGATTCATTGATAAACTAATTAAGAGTTGTAACTTGATAAACATATTTTACTTTCTGATGATACAGGCAATGGACGTACCTTGAGTCTTTACAAATGTCATCTGACTTGATAAATATGTTATGACTTGATAACGCTTATGCAAAATAGGGAACGATAACTAGGCCTCGACTCTGTTTCATAAATGTCATTGTAGGCATGTGTAGTCAGCAAATGATCCTTACTCGCATAATTGAGTAAGTAAAAGTATGCATAATAGAAATTGAGTAATTAAATGGTATACATAACTTTGGTATTTCAACATAACTTTAAAACTAAATTGCTTAAAGTAATTAAATTTGATACAAAGCAAATGAAAGTAAAATAGGCAATAGTAAGATAAATGAGATTACAAAGGAAAAGGCCTTGATGGTGACAAATGAGGGAGTGGTTGTGGCCTTTTCTGAGATAGGCTGCTGATACAGGTTTAAGGCTCGCTGATGTATAGTTTGGTTCAAAATAACAACAAGTACACTAGATTGGCTTGATTGATAAATATATTTGATACATTCTGAAGTGAGTAAGTAATAAAGATTTGAGGTCAAGAGACAATAGCATAAACTGTAATAACTTGGTCTAATAAATATGGTCTCTGAGTTACAACTCTCCCCACTTCTCATATTTCATTCATAAATCCATTAGATATAGAATTCAACCCCAAATGAATCATTGAACTCAAAAGAAGCTATTAAGCTCACTAAGCTTGGTATTTTCTTTGTAAAATCCATAAATAATTCAAAACTCATAAATCCCAAATTGTAATACTTGTCTTCGTCTTTCTTCTTGATCAAGCTAAAAGCTCCATGAATATTCATTTGCCCCTTAAATGACCTTACTTGGTCCAAATACACAAAATGAATGCATTATCAATCTCACTCGATCGTTATTATTGCTCTTTACACAATTACTCAAAATGCTTTCAAAAATCACCCAACTCAAAATACTCAACCAAAATTCATGAAATCCTATAGGAAATTTGATAATAATATGGAAAATCTACAATAAAATTTTCTAAATTTTTCTCCAAGTATATGCCACACAAAAATTGCATTAACAGTCCAATTTGCACCAAAGCAGATCAGTTCAATTCAAAAATTCATAAATTTCACCCTAGACCTCAAATGGAGACCTAAAACCCCAATATGAAAAGTTTAAGAAGTCCCGAAAAACTTTCATGTACAACAAAAAATGTGATTCCCACAATAAGGTTTCCAAAATGGGGTTAAAACACAAGTGTGTCAGTTTTTGGTCCAATCTGCACAGCTTTCGCAAAACGACCATAACCTTTTCCACAGACCTCGGATTAAGGCGATTCAAGATCCCTTTGAAATATAACGCACCGAATTATCTACCCACCAAAAATCATAATTTTTGGTTGGGCCGTGCATTACCAGTTTATTGCCAAAGTCTGCCTTGTTTTCTTGAAATTTTCAGCCCTCACTGGTTTAGTTTTCTCTTCCTTTTTCACACAAATCCTCACTTGAAATAATTCCAAATCACCAAAAACATCATCATAATCATCAATAAAAGTAAATATTATAAAATCAAATACAAAATAATCATCGTAATCATCATAATCAATACATAAATATGATTTTAACTTAAGCTTGCGTGAACATGATCATCCCTAAACCCTAGCATGATTCAAGCTCAACTTCACCATGATCAACACCAAAATAAATCTTATTTCTTATCAAAACAAGAATCAAAACTAAAATAAAAATCAAAACCAACAAAATCAAACTTCAAGATTACTCACTTTGATTGCAAACAAGTTGAGATGGAGATGAGGTTTAGGGGTTTTGATGATGGAGGATGATAGCTTGAGGTGCTAGGATGTTGGGGGGTCGAAAACCACCAGGGCTGGCCAGAAAGATGGCCGGAAAACACCCATCAAGGGCTGCCAGCAGCTGCTGCCATGAAGAGGGAGAAAGGAGAAAGAGGGTGTGTATATGTTGTTATGTTTGCTTGTCTAGAATGACCGCAAAAATACTTGGCTGAATTTTATCCTTCCAAAATATCTTTTTTGCTAATTAAAATTTGGCACAAAATGATAGTATTTAACTTAACTTACCTACACCAAAATTTTCGGGCCCAAATTTTAACCCGAAATGAATCGGACCGCAAATCGGGTCCAAATGAATTGGGCCGAACTTAATGACTTTGAGCCCAAATATTTTTGCATGGATAAACATTAAATTTTTGTGACATTATAAAAAATAATTTAATGCTCAATTATAATGATCTAGGCCTAATATCAATTCACCTGGAATTTAATCAATCAACTTAACCTGAATTAACAATCAATGAAATTTGAATTGCAAAATGGGACCCAAATGAAATATCCTCAAACCGGGATGATTAAATGCGAAAAATTTAAATGGCATAAGCTAATTTGGTAAATATACAAATTGAGATTAATTGAAATAATAAACATGATTTGGTTAAACAAATAACCATGAGTGATTAAATCCATAAACATGATAAATTAAATGAATAAACATGATTAATTAAAAAAATAAATATGATTTAAGTAAATAAATATGAGTTAGGGTCGGGTTATTACAGTTGAAAACAACAACATCAATTTTTATGCATATATTTGAAAGATAATAATGAAGTTCATTCCTAAAAATAATAAGTAACTACGTTTAAATTATTTTGTGGAGGATAGAAAACTTTAGCTACATTTATAAGTTATATCTATGAATCCTAGTAATAAAAAGTAAAATAATTTATAAGTAGTATATATAGTAAAAATTAGAAGATATGTTTTATTTGTTTGGAGTTTACTGCTATATTCTAAATGATGATTTTAATTAGTTTTAATATTTAAATATTAAGATTAATTATTTGTAATAGAAGATATGACTTACTTTTATTATTCAACTCATAATTCTTTTTTTTTTTACAATAACGTATGATTGTTTTCCTATTAAAAAAAAAGTAGAAAAGAAGATAATTAATTTTAAATATTTTATTTCTAGAGAAGAGAAAAAAATAGCTATCTATAGTGCTTATTCTGTGAATTTTTATAATAAAAATAACTAAAACATATTACTAAAGATTACGTAATTAATTTATTATATAAAGATATCTATGAATCCTAATAATAAAAATTAAAATAATTTATAAGTAGTATATATAGTAAAAATTAGAAGATATGTTTTATTTGTTTGGAGTTCACAACCATATTCTAAATGATGATTTTAATTAGTTTCAATATTTAAATATTAAGATTAATTATTTCTAATAGAAGATATGACTTACTTTTATTATTCAACTCATAATTACTTCTTTTTTTTTGACAATAACATAGGATTGTTTTCCTATTTAAAAAAACAAGAAGAAAAGGAGATAATTAATTTTAAATATTTTATTTCTAGAGAAGAGAAAATAACTGCCATATATGGTACTTATTCTGTGAATTTTTATAATAAAAATAACTAAAATATATTACATGAAGATTACATAACAATGTATGCAATTGCATTATTGATCAATAGAGTTGCATTACACAGAGAGGAAAGGCTCTTGAATCTTCTAACATTAGGATTCTAGAAATTCCAATGTATAAGTTTCTTTCCCCAAGCAAGTCTTACAGAAAACCAATAGCTAGTTCAAGCGCTTATCTTATATTTCAACTCGTATAAGTATTAACCTACATGTCAGTAGGAGCAGTTTAAAATCTCAATGAACATATGAATATTAAATCAAAGAGTACATTAAACCCTAAACCCAAAACAATAGTCTTAAACACATAAGCTATAAATCTTCAAACCAATCGTAAACCTTAAAATCCTTGAGGCACACACCCTAACCTAGCTTTGCATAGGATCACATTTTAAAAATAAAAAAACATTATAGGATCATATTGATGATAATCTTTTTCACTTTTTCGAGTTTTAAAAATAAGATATAAGGAAAAAAATAGTTTCAAAGTTTAAGAAGATAAGAGTTAAATTTATGATAAAATCTTTAATGTTTTACTCTTTTTGGGTATTAGTTATTGTACAATGTTTTGTTTTAATTCTACTCCTTAATATTTTGCTCTATGTATATATTTAATTATCTATATCATATTTTTTATTGTATAATTGTGTCATGTTATTATTGCTATACATTATGTATTTTTTGAAATTTGCAACATCTCTATCCAAATTCATACCTAATATCCTCCTGATGTGCTTTAATTTTGAGGGATTGAATATATTAATTTTTCTATTAAAATAGAAGATTATGATAAGAACAATTTTTTACCATTTACATTGTGAACTAAAATTAATTATTTAGACTATCAAATTATTTCTTTTCAATTTTAGAACTAATTATACCTAAGTTATATTTTAAAATTTAAATTGTCTGTACAAGAGCATGGGTACAAACTAGTAATAATAATTGTAGCATATACCCTTGTTTGCAGTAAACTTGATCAAGTGTAGCACTTATATTACTATGATAGATATGCTGACCAAAATATTGAGTCATTAAAATGTTCGTTAGTGGATCCCCCCCCCCCCCCACCCAAGCTGCACATTAGCATACTCTAAATATGTCAGTTTCTTATTGATCTGATCTGTTGTCGCCTCAATTATCCTGATGGTTTACAAAAAATAGAACCCTAATTAATTGACTAAAATACCTTTTAAAAATGATTTTTGAAGCTTAATAATAATAATAATAATAATAATAATAATAATAATAATAATAATAATAATAATAATAATAATAATGATGATGATGATGATGATAACAATAATAATAATAATAATGATGATAACAATAATAATAATAATAATAATAATAATAATAATAATAATAATAATAATGATAACAATAATAATAATAATCATCATCGTCATCATCGTCATCATCATCATCATCATCTTCATCATCATCATATATAATATAAAACTGAATAGATTGGTGTATGATTGACAAGTGCCGCATCACTATTGGCTTTTTTCCCTTAATTTCAATTAGCCTATTATTAATTTTTAGTTCTAAATTAAAATAATAATAGTAATAAGCATTTTATGTACACTTTTACTCAAACAAGTCTTAAACGTAAAAAATATTTTACAATTAGATTTAATTTGTGAATAGTAATAATTGACGATTTATGTACTCTATTATTTATAGGGTTTGAGAAGTTAAAAATGACTTTGACATTTAATAAAATAAGAATGAAAATATTAATATTTTATACAATTATTTTGGTGATTACAAACATTGCATAAGGATAATAATAGTCAGAAAATCAATGTAAATTATTACAATTACAACAATGAAAATAATGTAGCTAGATACACTAAAAGGGCACAAATGCACAACATATTAACATCAACAAGTAATGCACAATGATTGTATCTGCATATCAATCCAAACCATATGTGAAAAATAAAATATATTATAATATTACAATCAGAATAAAAATACCGTAAAAAAATAATAACACTACAAAACTTCAATGCATGTCTGTGCAAAGCACGGAATGTACACTAATAATAATAATAACTTAACAAAAACAAAAAATGAACTCAACCGCTCTTTCATCTTCCCTCCCAATGACACCCATCCCTCCTACACGATAATCCCTTGTGGTGCAGGCAAAGGTGCTAAAGATCCTAGATTAACGAGTAATAATTTTTATGTAATTTTTTTTCACCAAATACTACACTATTATTCACTAAAAATTATCCAAAACTTGTCTCACCAAAGAATATTCTATTAATAATGTTGTAAACTAGGATTTACGATATAATTTTCCTGCGTCTGGTAAATGCATCTACATGTCAGTCATTTGTGCCATGCAATAAACAAAACTATCTTCTTATTTTGCTGACAAATTTGTGCAGCAAGGAGCTTACCGAATCGCATGTCATTATCATAGCACAAATGAATTGCAAGCAAGAATTTTCCATGTTACTTGCCCAATATATTTTGACACTGACCCCTCTCTCTCTCTCTCTCTCTCTCTCTCTCGCTTTCTCTGTCAGAGTGGGAGTATGTGTGTCATTTTGATTGAGTTAACTTAAACAAGTCAAGTTTAGGAGAGCCAATGAATCTGTTAACCCCTGTGCAAGACGTTAACCATGAATTTAAGTCTTTGACTTGCTCCTCTTCTCCCATTTCTAGGAGAAAGCCAGTTGTACCCTATCATAACATGCCCTCTTAATTATCGTAACTGCAACATGCAATTAATTAATTTTAGATGTTGAAACATTATCACCAGCCAGACAGATATGACATAGAGGATGCCGATGGCAAGCCAAAATCATTTTATTTATTTATTTTTTGTTGTTCCATTTGGGATCGATATCAGTATGAGTACGAATCACAAAATCTTTTTTCTATAAAATATTTTCACAAAATCCTTTTGTTGTGGGTCTCTTGGAATCAGCCTCTCTACGGGTAGAAATGCCGGTAGAGATAAGGTTGCCTATAGTTGGATCTCCTCAGACCCCGCGAAAGCGGAACTCATACTGGGAAGTGGTGGTGGTGTTGTTGTATCAGTATGAGTAGAAAGTATGCTTTCGTTGTTGTACCATACAATAGTTTCATCATTGTAGACAAAATTGAACTGAAATGTACATGTTTTATTATATTTTAAAATAATGTTACTCTATAATAATCTAAAAATTTTGATATTATAATTGAAACATAATTGTAATATCTTGTATTTCTCCAATGTCCTTTTACTTGGTTTTTATTTTAATTGGTCTCGAATTATGATGCTAGTTTTGGCTAATGGGCCAACTCTTCTTCGAGCTAGGATCAATTCACTAATCAAATATACTTAGTTAGATAATGGTAAGTTAGTTCACACAAATATCCAAAAATTAAATGTGTTAATAGTGGGTCGAATCACTTCGACACGTTAACATCCATTAGACGGGCTAACTCATAAAATACTTGATTCATTACTAACCATATTTTAGTCCACGGACCGACTCACGGGGCTCGGCTCAGCGGCCGCTTATAATGATGCACATACATACTAGTGAAAACTTTGAATATCTTTAATAATATTCTATTAAAAAAATTACAATTACAATATTTTTTAATTAAATAAAAAGAATTTTAAGTTTTAAATATGTATCTAGTCTTTAATTTTAATTAAAAAAAAAGTAACTCACGAAAAAAGCGCTCTAAACCCATTGAATCTATCTGAAAGCCGTATAACCGTAATGCGTCCGCCCGTATTTTACCCGAATCTGAAATACACTCAATTCGTGTTTTACCCGAATCCAAATACACTTGACCCGCATTCAACCTGTCCGCCCGAATTGACAGGGTTAGATAAGGAGCCTTGGCGAAGTTCTGCTTGGCTTTCTTGTTCAATGATGCAGGCTTAGTTGAGTTTTAGATTGAACATCACATGACCAAATTTAGCAAGCCATTCAATCCATCCAGTTTATATAGAAAGAGTCCTCTTATACTAATATACCCTAGATCAATACAGGTTCATCTAAGTGATTTAGGATTTGTTTCCTAGAAGTAATGTCTTGAGTTAGAATCTTGTGAATGATCAAAATGCGTCATGGAAGAGTGTTTTACTCCTTTTATTGGGCCAATAATCAATTCCAGTGAAATAAAGGATCAAAAACACACACATATATATGTGTATGTGTATGCGCGCGTGCACATGTAGGTACATACATACATACATACATACAAGGCTGATGACCGGTTCATAGAACAAGTTATTTTTTGGTAATTAGTTATTTTTTGGGGGGGTCGAGGAAGCGGAAAGGTTGATATAGATAGGATTGGAATCCAATTATCAATAAGAACTCTCTAGGACTTTACGAGGCGTGTTGGACACCCACAAGTAATTAGCTAGTTGATTCATTGTTATTTGCTCTGTAGTGCATAAAAAATAGCTAGTAGGAATATTAGCCTAATAACTTAAATGGCCATCAAATACAACATGTAATAAAATTTGAGTTCTGTGAAGGGCCATAAATAGATACGAATTAATTATAAGTACAAGAGAAACAAAAGTAAGTAAAATAAGGTTATTTTTTTGGGGTCTTTAATCATGTGTTCCGTTAGATTTTCTTCTTTTATATAAGGTTGTTATATTTAAATCATCCCAAATTGTATTTTAGCAAGACTGATGACACCAAGAAGTAGTCATTCAAATTCAAACCCATACCACTATATCAGAACCTATACCACACAAAACACTAGTTAGATTGCATATTCGCACCTGAGCAAAAGTAAATTCAAACAATGTGAAATCCCATCTAAATAAAAACATTAATGAACTCATATTTCTAATTGAAATTAATCAATTGTCAAATCATATCATCATATATATAATATAAAACTGAATAGATTGGTGTTTGATTGACAAGTGTTGCAACACTATTGGCTTTTTTTTCTTAATTTCAATTAGCCCATTATTAATTATTGTTACTTCTAAATTAAAATAATAATAGTATTAAGTATTTAATGTATGCTTTTACTCAAACAATTCTTAAATATAAAATGTTTTACAATTAAATTTAATTTGTTAATATAATTTATGTACTCTATTATTTATAGGGTTTGAGAAGTCAAAAATGACTTTGGCATGTAATAAAATACGAATACAAGTATTAATATTTTATGTAATTGTTTTGGTGGTTACAAACATTGCATAAGGATAATAATAGTCATAAAATCAATGTAAATTATAACAGTTATAACAATGAAAATAACGTAGTTAGGCACACTAAAAACGTAGAAATGCACAACACATTAACATCAATAAAGTAATGCACAATTATTGTGTATGCATATAAATCCAAACAATATGTAAAAAATAAAATATACTATAATATTACGATTAAACTACAAATACCCTAAAAAGATGATAACGCTATAAAACTTCAACACATGCCCGTGCAAAGCACGGGATGCACACTATTATTTATTGAATAACAAATGTACGGTGGACCCAATTAAGTATAGTTCATGCATGCATGCATGGCCATGCAGTATGCTAAAATGTTGTAAAAACTTGTGAGAAGAAGCAAACCCTCTCCCTACATTCTTCTGGATTCTATTGCTGCCAGAGAGTTCCAAACAAAGATCTCAGAAATTAGCCAAGAGAACAAGCAATGTGACCGCTCAATTGACACCAATATTCTATATTTGTTTCACTACCACAAACCCTTATAAATACTTGCTTCCCTGATCCATTTGCTGCCCAGGAATCATCAAGTACTTCTTAGGTTTAATTTGTCTTCAAATCCATCTTCTCTCACTTACTATCTCTCTAAGCTATTTTCTATCGTTGCATCTCAATAACCCAAACTAGAGTGCCAATGAAATCCCACTTATCTCTCCTGCTTGGAATCTTCTATGTAAGCTCATCACTCTTCTATTATTTTTTGAATTTTAATTGCATGTTTATTTGTATTAGTGTCTAGCGCATCTAATATGTTTCACTAGGGGTTTAAGGTATACCTTAATTTAAATTTTAATGAAAACTCTTTACGCTTCTCCAACTAGCGATATTCTATTCCTCAACATCCCGTTTTTTAATCGTCGTAATATTTGTTAGTATATCTTTCAGTTTTTCTGTTTTTAATTTTGATTTATTTTTAATTTTTTGACATTCTTTTTATAGGTTGGGCTTGTGGTAACAAGCCATGCAGCTCTATCCCCACAAGAATATTGGAAGGAATTGTTGCCTAACACTCCCATGCCTAAGGCCATCCAGGACTCTTTGCAACCTGGTTAGTAAAGAGTTAGTTCTAGCTTTATTGTTTGAGTTCGTAATTGGCATGTCTAGGAGTCTCTAATCAAGACAATCTTTGTCACAAAAAAATAATAATAATAAAAACAAGAGGACAATCTTTTGTTGGTGTAATTGATAACTTGCATATTCTACATCAGATGGTTTTGGTCTATTTACAAGAATCACACATATATGCTAATTATTCTAATTAAATCTCATACATGCTATTCTCCCAAAAAAAAAAAAAAACACAAGAATACCATTGTGAATTTATATATGCTAAATATTCTAATTAAATCTCATATAAGACCTTTTTGTTCTTGCTATTCTCCAACATGACTTTTAACAGGGCAAGAATATAATGGGTTAATCTTATATTACATCATGAGTAGCCATACATAAATTTCAATAATTTTATAGATTTGTATTACAAATATTAAATTTACTTTTGTCTCCATTAGTTGTAAAGATTAACCAATACATCACTTGTAATTCCTTGTAGAAATCTACTAGTTCAATACATACCAGCTAGAGCTGGGTAATAAGTAAGGTCATGTTGAGTTCTGGTTTGTACTAAACTTAAACGGGTTAAGAATTCATCGATCTGAATCTAACCCGTTTATTAAATGGCTTGAAAAACCTTTACCCTGTAATTGTTTGATTTTTAAACGGGTTGACCCATTTAACCCATTTAATATAAATAAGTCGAGCTTAATTGGTCATCCAAATAACCATTTACACAACTAATATGTAAATACAACATTAACAATTAAGTTTGCATATTGCATTAAACAATTTCTCTTTAAAACTCCCCCGATTCATCGTAATTCACATTTTAAAAAAAAATTTATATTCTTAATTTTCTAATAAAAAGTAAATTGATAAATGACAAATGAAAAAATAAGTTGACTTATTTAACACATTGATTAAACAAGTTAAATAGATACTTTTGTGTATCGAGAATCTCGACATGAATGTAACTCATTTAATTAAACGGGGTTGAATGCGCAAATCTATTTAATTAAATGGGTTGAAAATTCATACCCAAACCTACTTAACTTTGTATTGATTTCAGGTCGATAATTGTGTGAGGTCATTTTTGCCCACCTCTAATTCCAGCACCTTAAAACTAACTTTCTCTTGCATGCCAAACAACAATACCAGATGGTGACACCAGTGTTAGCGTTGGAAGCAATGGAGTCGATGTGAACACAGGGAAACCAGGCAAAGGCAGCCATGTTAACGTCGGCACTGGCGGAGTTGATGTGGAGGCCGGTAAACCAGGCAAAGGCGCTAACGTGCATGTTGGCAACAACGGAGTTCACGTGAATGCCGGGAAACCAGGCAAAGGCGCTGATGTTCATGTTGGTGATGGAAGAGTTGATGTAAATGCCGGAAAACCAGGCAAAGGTGCTAATGTTCATGTTGGAAATGGAGGTGTTGATGTGAACGCTGGGAAACCCGGCAAAGGTGGAGTTGATGTGCATGTTGGCAGCACAGGAGTGTCGGTCCATGCAAGTGGGAAGGGGAAGCATGCCACGGTTAAAGCCCCTGGGCGGGGGAGCCCCTTTGACTATAACTATGCCGCCTCTGAGACCCAACTCCATGATAACCCTAACGTAGCCCTGTTCTTCGTGGAGAAGGATCTCAAACCTGGAACCCAGATGACCTTGCACTTCACCAAGACCACCAATGGAGCCACCTTCCTCCCCCGTGATGTGGCCAAGTCTATTCCCTTCTCCTCTGACAAGATCCCCGAGATCCTGACCCATTTTGACCTGGCACCTGAGTCCCAGGAGGCTGAGGTGATCAAGGAGACTGTTAGGGAATGTGAGGAGAAGGGCATCGAGGGGGAGGAGAAATACTGCGCTACCTCCTTGGAGGCGATGCTTGACTTCACCGCCTCCAAGCTAGGGAATGAGGTGAGTGCAGTGGTCTCCACCCATGTAGAGAAGGAGACCCCCATGCAGAAGTACGTCTTCACTGGGGTGAAGGCGGTGCCAGGCTCGGACTCTGTGGTTTGCCACAAGCAAAACTATGCATATGCCGTGTTCTATTGCCACAAAACCATGGCAACCAAGACCTATGTGGTTTCCTTGGTGGGCGCCAATGGGGCCAAGGTTAAGGCCGCAGTTGCCTGCCACGCTGACACGTCGAAATGGAATCCTAAGCACTTGGCGTTCCAATTGCTTAAGGTTGAGCCAGGGAGTGTTCCTGTCTGCCACTTCCTTCCTGAGGACCACATAGTTTGGGTTCGCAAATGAGTTCCTCATACCTTTAGCTTCTACTATACAGAAAAGGGACATTGGATTATAGAGTGATCCCTTAGTTTTATTTGGTATGTCAATAATTATTTGCTTATGTGCCTCTTTGGCATTGATACACATTCATATACGATGACTGATATATGCTATGGACTATATATATATATATGTTTCTGTAATTTATCAATAAATTGAACTTTGATTTTTCTTGTATTCCAGTATGTTTCAAGCCCCATGTTGCTCCGCACCCTTCTTCTCCCAGCTTCTTTGACTTGATCATCACCATTTCTATGCGGCCTTCAAGTAATATAGATAACAAATAGGGGTTGGTCAACGGGTTGGGTACCCATTGGATCAAATGGACCGATCCGTTTAAAATATGGCTAATAAATGGTCAGGTAATTAATGGATTGGATCAATAGTAGGTCGGCATATTAAAACATATTAATGGGCCGGACTGGGTCAACCCATTAACAGCCTGTTGAGTGACTTATTAATTTTTCAATTACTTGGTATACTAATTTACATGTTCCAATTAGTTAAACTTATTATCAATGTTTTATACATAACAATAATTCTTATACATAATTTTTTTTTTTACAAGTTTATTTCATTTTAAAATAGGTCAAAAGAAGACGGCCATGAGCTGATCCAACCCAATCCACTTTATAAATGGATCAGCTCTAACCCGGCCCGGCCTGCCCACCCCTAATGACAAACAAGTTGACATCTAATTATAGAAAAGAAAAGAAAAGTAGCAATACAACCATTTATAGAGGGAACAGAGGCAGAGGTACCGTTAATCAATGGGCACAGATGAAAATTTTTGTTAACAAAGGTTAAGAAGGTTGGAGACTCCACAAACCTTTTTAAGAGTAAACAAATGTGTGATATGCGGTGAAATTATTGAACAGTGGTTTTTTACATAATTTTAAATATATTTTTTAGGAAAAATACTTGATGAAATTAATCATAAAAATTCATTAATTATTATGTTAATTCTTCTATCAAACAGAAATGTCTCTTTCGCAATTGAGAGTTTCATTTACACCATTGGACCACGAAAGCTAATGTCAAATTAGTTTCCTATGATTTTGGGCTACAAAGATCTTCTTGTCATAGCTAAAAGGACATGCAATTTGAAAGCCATAATTTCAAGCTAATTAAATTTTGGACCCGATCAACGATGTTCATTGAGCACCATGTATTAAATTTAAGTGGTTGTTTGTTAACTATTGGCGTTCTCTCTCAACTTGTCAATGAAGAATTAAGTCTGAAAAACAACATCACACCAACAACTGTGCGTATGTGCCCACATCAAACCTAACATATGGTATATATACTTGGTTAATATTCAATAACCGCGACCTAATATATATATTTATAATGAAGATATTGTCAGAATTGATACAAATTGTTTGACGAGGCTTTGAACTCGTGCCGTTGTAATGAATGCTCACCATCTGAACAAAATTTATATTGAAATTAACAGAGTCACATCTGCTATGGATCAATAATAACGTGACTTAAATGTTTGTTTTAGTTAATTTAAACTTTAAGATTTCAATAAAATATAGAATTGTGATTTTCAAAATTAGAAAAAGTATTGTAGTTAATTACTTAATTGGGTCAGCCTGGTAGGTCTTTACAAGGAAAGCTCGATGGGGTTGGTCCTATCCCATGGGGAAGGGGCATATATATTGAAGTTCTAGTGCAAAGATTCGTTAGTCACTCTCTTAATTTCTTCAGAAAAGACCAGTACTCGAATTCTAATGGTATTGATGAACAAGTAACAATATATAATACCACGAGACTTAGAAGCATTTATTATGCAAACTAACGTATTTTGAGACTCGCTCTTTAATTTTAGGTGGAAAACTCGTTGTTTGCTTATTCATTCCGTAGTTAGGAACATGACATCTTCAAATCTTTCTAATGCTTTTTTTTGGAGGGGGGGGGGGGGTTCATGTCAAACTATCGTTGTCTTGACTTGGCGCCCTTGTTCATAATTATTTGTCAAGTCGAGGGAGCTGGTCAGGTTGAAACTTAGCCCAATTCGACCAATGAACCACTTCCAATTGGAACAATTCTATATTACTAGTCTTTTTAATAAATTCTGCTGACACCTATTGGGTTAATTAATGACCAAGAAGACCAGCTAGGTCGTGTTTGTGGGTTAATTAATGACCTAGAAGTCCAGGTAGGTCGTGTTTGTGAGTCAAAGTGCTTTTAATTAAGCTTTCTGAACACCCCCCCCCCCCCCGAATTATAGACCTGGCCACCCAGCCCTTGCTGCAAGCGCAGATCAAGCCCGGTCTTCCAGACAAATTACCGTACTGATTAACTCGTTGGTAGAGGTGGAGCACCTCCGTTGTTGTTGGCAAGGGCTGAGCATCATCGCTTTTTAATTGGATTTGGTTTCAGTTGGAATCGGGTTTGGAGAACTCAGAATCGTCCCTGTTATCAGTCTAACCACTTCCTAGATTTTTAAACTAGGTTCAGTTCTAGGTATCCGATTCGAAATAATTACTTAATTAGCCTAATTTAAGGTTCTAACTCCAAGTAATGGCCATGCATTTCAACAAATAATTTGAGCAACAAAAAAAGATCATTTCTCAAAAAAATATCATTGCCAAAAATCTATTGGGAAAGAGATTCAGATCAATTTTGTGGTACCGGATATTAGGGCTGACAAAAAAATTCGTACTCGTCAAAAACCCGCAAAACCCGCCCCAATGGGTATGGGTATGGGTGGCAAAAATTGAAAAAAATAGGTATGGAGCGGGTATTGCTAAAATGGGTATGAGTATGGGTATGGCTCGTACCCGCCCCATACCGTTTTATTAATACTCGCCTTGTACCAGTCTCATACCCGCCCCATATAAATCCCATACCCGTTTGTTTAAAGTTCTAATTTGTTACTTATAATTGAATATTTTGCTAGTTGCTTTGAGTTGTATGATATTCCAAACTTCGGTAGAATATTTTGTTTCAAACTGTAATTGTCAAGCGCTAATTTATTGTTTTGATTGGCAAATTTTTAGTTGTATTTGATGTGATATGATATGTCGTCGGAAGCTTAGTGTTAATGTGACATATTGAATATTTGATATCGAATATGGGTACAAAATGGGTTTAATTCTTTTTTGTCCATATGTACCCGAATAAAACCCGCATACTCGCTATACCCAGTGGGTATGGGTATGGGTATAACTTTACAATACCCGATGGGTATGAGTATGAGTATGAGTATTAATTTTTAAAATGGACATGGGTAAGGGTACGGTTAAACCCGCCCCGTACCCGCCTCATTGCCACCCCTACGGGATATATCAACGAGTCGTTAACGACATCACTTTCCATAAGACTTATTTGTTGTGTACCACAAATAGTCTTCGGGATAAAACGTTGATGAACAAATATATATGTTCATGTTTTCTCAAATTCAAACTATGGGAAAATGATTCATAGGGATATGTTTTTGCACACCTTATTCCCATCTTGTTATCATATCCTATATGTGTTTGTCTCCCTCCTCATTCATGACTTTTATAACATGTCAAAAGGCACCACAAATGATAGGATAGGCCAAAAGGCACCATAAAGGATAGGATACGATAAGAAGGGTTAAACTTGAAGAGGTACCTTACTTATTCACCTTTTCATGAAATGGATTGGATAAGACTGATAAACTTGAAGAGACATCATCCACCTGTTCAAATAAAGCACTAGAAAATCTGTCACTTTTATTTTATTCTTGAAAAATTCCAACAAAATCAAATATCTAATATCCAAGAGATGTCTTAAACTTTTTCGATTAAAAATTTCTAATCGTCTGTGACGACCAAAAAAATGAACATTGAAAAAGAAAAAATAAAAACAGAGAAAATCAAGCCAAAGGTAACCATAGATTATTGGCCGGAGGAGACAGACGCACCGGAGAAATCAAACTATGAGTGGAGGGCTAGAGTAATAAGACACAGAAAGAGAAGAGATATTGAAACACACAAAGATCTAGAAAGAAAGATCCAGAATCACCACAGTACTTGGCTGGGAATTGAAGGCACAGCGGGAAGACAGAGAAAACCACGGCACCAGCTGCCGGAGAAGACAGGCGCACAATGTATATAAGATGAGGTTTGAGGTATCTGTGAGTAAGAACGGGGAAGTAGAACAACAAGGGGAAGAACGTGGATGATATTGTAAATGAGGTTTTTTTCATATGTATACATATATCTCTCTTGTATATATTTTTTTACAACCGGGTAACAGATCTGGGTCCATTCCAGGCTTTCTGTAGCCAGTGCCAAGCCAATGTCACCGGGTGCTGAAATTTAGAACCAATCCCGCTCCTGCTTCAGCCAGTTTGGGGTTTGGAGCTACCGGGTCCAAATCAGGTCCAGGCTAGGATCAAGTACTCAATTTTTTTTCTCATCCTTAGTTGCTATTAGGGCATGTACAAATCCGTCCAATTAGATTATTCGAATTTGCTCAATCCAAAAAAAACTATCTACAATCATAAAGTTTTTCTTTGAATTAGACAATGGTCATGTTTTACGTGAAACTCGAGTCAGGTTTGGGTCTAAACATTTGAGTTCGGATAGTTTGACAACAAATTTAAGTTTGGACCTAGTTTCAAATATCGAATAACAATATGTTGGTACAATTTTGGTCCAAACTGTAAGGAAATTTTTATTACAAAAACTCAAACAATAAGATTTGAACATTTAAAAAACGGTTCCAAGTCTAGTCACATATAATTTTGGGTTAGAATGTCCAAAAGTCGTATTACAAATTCAGATATTTGTACAATCAATGCCTAGACATCGAACATCCGCGCCCGTGTTCAAATTGAGTGAGAACGTTTTAGTAATTCAGATAGGGTTTGGATTTAAAGTTTTTGCCTGACTATCCTATTTCTAGACCTAACTTGACCAAACTCGAACTTTTGCCAGCCTTACATGTTGTTGGTGGTGGTGGTTCAATTACGCAGAAGAGCTCAAAAAAAAATTTGAAAAAATAAAAAAAATAAAGAAGAAGAAGAGGAAGACAAGGATGTTAAATTTTTTATATAAATTAGGCCTTAAACAAGCGAGTCATTCATATAAGCTCTAATGAGATTCCAATCCAAAATTAATTGGCAGCGGGTTAAGTGACTTACAAGTTTATATACTTGTTCAAACCCTTTAATTTGATAAATGTGGAACAAAACCCACTTTCACATTCTTTCATTTTACCAATGTGGGACAATACGCAGTTTCATATTCTAGCAAAGAAGAAGGACAGAGAGCTGCAATTGAACATAAATGAAAGTACACTAGTGTAGTTAGGGGTTAAGTTTTACGGATAAGCCTAAATTTTGTAAATAGTAGTGAGTTCAGACAAAACCAAAAACAACCTTCTATCATATAAATAATGAGAAGATACCAATACAAGCTAGTTCACATGGTTTGATATCCATTTTTTTAAGTAAGGTTTTGGGTTCAAGTCTTGTGAATGGAGAAAATTTATGATGAAAGATTTTTATCTTTTATTGGACCAATAGTAACTCGATCCAATTAAATAAAGGATCCAAGACCCAAAATAATATAAATAATGAAAAGATGCATCTTTAACTCATTTGTTTTTGGACGGGCTACGTACCCTTCCACCTCTGTGCATAGTGGACTATTGCTGGATATGAGAAAATAGGAAAGCAAGACCTAGGCCACAGGTTTGCAAAAGTGTGCATCCACTAAAGTCTTGCATGAGGAATTGCATATTCAAGAACTCAATCATAGGACTGCACGCCCCGTAGGCGACAACGCCTAAAAATTCGGGGTTTGATTATCCAGTCATTAATAGAAGTTAAGATACAGGTCGATCTATAAAAAGTAGAACGAGGTTTCCTTATATAATTGTTATTTATTTGTAAAGGCTCAAATTCAAAAGCTTAATTTATTTAAGAAAAATAAGGGGCATCCCACTTGTCAAACCGACCTTAGGTTGTTGGTTAGGGAAGGGAGTTCAATGCCATGAGGCGAGCTCCCTTCGGTAGTCCATAGTTGTTCTGAATTAATTGGTTATGCTATAGATGAACAACACACTCTTAAACCTTTTCCAATTAATAGCAATTAAAATGATGCCGGAAGATTAGAGCATCCGCATTGGTGATCCAAAAATTTGGATCATAAGTGGGGACCCACAACCTCCACATCATCTCACAAGCCAACTTTTTTTTCTTCTCTACATCCTATGGATCACCAACTTGGATCACCAAATAAAATAATATTTTATAAACCCCACTACTACTATATTATTGGGCTTTAGACTTTTAAATGCTTAGTTGGCAAAAAGAGAGAGAGAGAGAGAATGTGTGGGGAGTGGATCATGGCCATGAGCTGGACCGTAGGGCGAGCGAAGCGGATCACTGATGCATGGTATTGCTTGAACCGTAAGCCAAATTTTTGGCTCATGAGCCTTGCAATGCGGATGCTCTTAATGATTCATAGGAAAATGGGATTGAATTTCATATTTGTTCAGCAAGAGGCCTTCAATTAATATGGAACTGATTATTCCTTTTATTCTCATGACCCAATTTGTTGGAAAAAAAGAAAATGGGAGCCACAGAAGTTTTATGAAGGTTCAGTGTCTCATAAATTTGAAGATTAGTAAAGGATAGTTTAGGCTAAAACATTCACTTATCCCAAATGGTACCTCTGGTCTTTCCGTGACGCGTGCACGTGTGTGTGTGAAACACTTGTAGGATCCTGTATGCTTAATGTACATATAGGTGTTGAACTAAATTTGATTTTTATTTTTGTTGGTTTCATTTCAGTTCATTGGCGCTTGGGGCTCCTGTCAAACTAAGAAATTGCTTGTTCAAAAATAACCCTCATTTTTCTTACTCTCTCCTTAAAACCAGATAAGCTCCTTTCTCATGCCCAGCTCCTTTCTTATTCTCCTTTTTGCTCTGGCCCTTCCGATACCCATATTGGTTGTGTTCGGCAACAGCATTTTGAGTAACGTTTAGTATTTTGACCAAGTCAGTACACTAATTAATTAATTTTTAGAGTTCGATAAATGAATGTTTTGACTAGTATTTCAAGTAGCGTTTAGCATTTTAAACAACGTTTTTGAAAAGCTAATAGTATTAACGTTTAACATTTAAAAGTGGCGTTTCATATTTTTTAACTAGAAAATATCCTTTAAAAATTTTATCTTTGGAAATTATCTATATCCTTTTATGTCAATTTACATTAATTAGCTAGCTTAACGTACAACTAAATTTACCGAACATATTAGTTTAAACCACTCATCTAAACAGCTATCCGCTAACAGCTAAATTAGAAACGTTATCCGCTATCTAAACAGCTATCCGCTACCTGAATCACTATCCACAAGCCAAACAGCTAATTTTGCTCAATAGGGCCATTGTCTTCATCTGTCTCTTACCCCTTTATCTTTCTCTTCTCCCTCCTCCACTGCCTGCCACTTCATCCTTTTCCCCCTTCCCACCAGAGTTTTGATTGATGAAAATTGGGTCCTCATATTTTGAATTAAAATTGGTGACGATGAGATTGTAACTGTTGTCAAAGATGACATCTAAGGAAGAGTTTTGGCTAGTCAGTCAGTAATGTTGGTGTTGCTCTGGTGTTGGCAAGAGAAGGGACAAAGGGATGAGGGGTTGGTGACAAGGTTACTAGAGAAGAAGATCATGGCCAGCATGATTTATGCTCTGGGAACAGATTTTGGGGAGGATTGCGGACTTGTGGAAACTGGGCATATATATCAGTCAACTATCTTCTTCCTTTTGCTTTTTTTTTTTTTTTTTTTGTGGCAGACATCTATGTTCAATTTATAGTCAAATTAAGAAAGTACAAATAGAACATATTTGTCCTCAATACTAAGGATATTTTATTTTCAATATGTATGAACTATTATTTTATAACAATTATGCCTTTTTATTTTAATGAATATAATTAACCTCATTTAGAGTAACATTTGATGGTTGCATATATATATATATAT
>JACYFF010019584.1:9172114-9225193 GCA_017589665.1 Selenicereus undatus
AATGTGAATAATTTGGTGCAACTATCTTAAAAAAATGATAAAAAAAGAATGATAAGCAGTGAGGGATAATCGTATATACATATGTATCAAGCAAGTGAGTTTGTCACTCATGACTTACACTTAAAATAACTAATATGATACAAAAAGAAAGTATTAAAATTAAGTAGACACATCTTTATGACTTTACGTATAGAGAAAAATAAACATCCATTAGTGAAGTAAATTACATTCTACTCCCTCAGTCCCATATTCATTGTCAAAAACTTCCTTTTGTTTAATCCCATATTATTGTTAAATTTTACCTTTTCAAGATTTTCACATTGTTTTTATTAGTTCAAAAACCATTTTAAAAATGTAAATACATTTAATACTTATTGTTGGACATTCTTTAGACTTGACTACCAATATGGAACAGAAGGAATATTAAAATTAAATAATTATATTGAAAAATTATTGAGCATTGTATTGTATACTTCAATTAAGCCTGGAGTGGACAAGGGCAATGCCTATTTTGATTCAAAATCATCCATGCACTAAATGTCCTCAGAGCCAGACACCAGTCATGCGAGATGGCATTCTTTTCCGTAGTCTTCCCGCATTCATAGTTCCTCTTGGAATACTCTCCACAGAACTCCATTTTTTCCTATCTCTTTTCACTAATATACACTGAAAAAAAAAAAAAACCTAAATTCTTATCCATGCATTTTTATCCAAAGTTTTCCCAAATTAGCAAGTAAAATGATGTTCATAAAATTTCCCATTACAAACTCTTATATATATGCACCCTCCATCACATTTTCCTTCACAAACCAAATTATAGTTACTTCAGTCCCTTCTTTCCATCCTTTAAAAAGGACCCAAAAAAAAAGGAAAAAAAGGAAAAAAGAGAAAAAAAGAAAAAAGGGAAGATATTTAAAAAAAAAAGTTATCTTTCAGTGGTAGTTGATTCCTAAGGCTTGTTTCTTGAAACTTCAATGGAGAAATGTATTTTACAAGTCATTGCATTTATCTATGTAGGACACATCCTTCCTACTTCTTAATCTTAAAATAAATTTTTAAAAAAAAACTATTGTTCTCTTTTTAATGTAAAGATTATGAAGATATCCTATTTTTATTTGTATTTGATTTTTGAATAAGTAGCTAACGTTTTTCTTTTTCTATTTTTTTTGGTGGGGTTCAGGTAGGATTGACAGTATGTGAGGCACAGGCAATTCCTGTAATGGCAACAGGGGCTGTTGTTGGGGCTGCTGATGAAGACATTCATAAAAGTGCTGAAGAGTATTGGAAGCTACACTTGGGAACCAACACAAAAATGCCTAAAGCTATCAAGGATTGCTTAAATGGTTACTTTCCTATCCTTGCATACTTTCTTTCTCTCACATTTAGTTTCATCTAAGCATAAAATTAACATCTTGACATCATTAACATACATAAAAACCCTAAGTAAGATGGAATAATGTGAAATTAGATCGGAAAAATGTTATATTCTCATCTATAGAAATGTCTGAAAAGTCTACAGTTGAATTTCTTTCATCACAAATTCTTGGAGAAAATCGTCTCATATAAGAGTTATTGTGAGAAGACCTCTTTAATTACAAGGCGATTTTTTGGACGTTTTGCGATGATTAATAATAGATTTTGGAGAAATTTTTAACTCAAGTGTGACTAATAGTTCATTTAGTAGTGGATTTTATTACAGTCACCCTTGCATAAACTATTAGTCACCTCCAGATATTATTAAAAGTCACTAAAAAAATATACATCTCATATGTCTTACGTGAGATGGTTTCACACAAGACTTACTGTTCTTTCATTGCTCCTTAGATTTTTATAAAAATTTAAACATAAGTCTTAGACTTTTTTGGTAGAAATAAAACATTATAAAATTAAAGTAAATAAGGCATGAACTGATTATGTTTTTTTTAATATTATTTTTATTACAGGAACTAAAAGTGAACCAGCCGGTGCACATTTGAGTGGGGATTCTATGATCAGATTTGAAATTTATGTCAAACACAAAGGCCTAAGTTCCCATCTTGATATGTCTAAACAAATACAACTTAGTATTGGTGAGCACTCGAAGAATGGAAGTCCAACCTTAAACGAAGAATCAAAACAACGATTAGCCCAATGCTCAAGTTTCTCTTCTAGCCAAACATCAGGCCATGTAGGGTCAAGCCAATCATCTAGTAAATCTTCTAAAAAATCCTCAAGTGAAAAGCAAAGCCAAGCATCAAGTCATGCCTCGAGTCATGCACCAAGTTATTCCTCTACCGAATCGGTGAAATCACACCAAACATCTAGTACATCTTCTAAAAGTTCCACAAGCCACAAATCACACCAAGCTTCAAAGCATGAAGCAAGCCAATCATCTAGTCAGTCATCTAAGGCACACCAGGCATCTAGTGAATCATCTAAAAATTCTTTGAATCAAATATCAAACCACGCCTCAAAATTACATGAGTCAAGCCAATCATCTCATAAATCTTCAGCTGCGACTTCTAATCAAGCATCAAGCCATGCCGCAAGCCAAGAGTCAGCTCAATCGAGGAAGTCCTCAGAAGAAAAGTCTAAGGAAGCATCAAGTCATGCTCCAAGTGAATGCTCTCAAAAATTGTCAAGTGAAAGAGCAAGTGAAGCCTCTAGACATGAAGCGAGCCAATCATCTAAGAAATCCTCAAGTCAATCATCAAGCCAAGCATCAAAACAGTCGTCTGAAAAAGCATCAAAACAAAATTCAAATCAAGCATCAAGCCAAGCCTCGGGTCAATCATCTGTTAAAGAATCAAGCCAAGCCTTGAACCATGGATCAACTCAATCCTCAGGTCAAGATTCAGGTCAATCTTCCGAAAAATCCTTGGAAGAGAATTCTCACCAAGCATCAAGCCAAGAATCAAGTCAGGCATCAGGAGAAGCTTTAAGCGAAGCCCAGAAGCATGAATCAGGCCAAAATTCTGGAAAATCCTCACGCCAACCATCAAGTCAAAACCCAAGTCAACCATCTCAAAAATCTTCAGTGATAGATTCTAGCCAACCATCAAGTCAAAATTCTGGAAAATCCTCAAGCCAAGATTCTGATCAGGCGTCAAAACATGAGTCAAACCAAAAGTCAGCGGAATCCTTAAACCAAGCATCAATTGAGAACTCGAATCGATCCTCTTATAAATTTGCAGAGGAAAAATCTGGTCACGGATCAAGCCAAACCTCGACTCAAGAGTCAAATCCATCTGGGAAATCTTCAGAAAAAAAATCCAATCAAGCATCAAGCCAGACCTCGGGTAAAGGATCAGCCCAAGCATCTAGTGAATCTGCTAAAGAATCCTCAAGTCAAGATTTAAGCAAGGCCTCCAAGCATGAATCAAGTCATTCTTCCAAAAGCTCCTTGAGCCAAGCAACAAATCAATCTGGAAAATCTTCGGGAGAAGAAATTAGTCAAGCTTCAGATCGAGCATCAAGTCAATCCTCTAACCAATCATCAAAGTCAAGCCAAGGATCTAGTAATTCATCTGAAAAGAATAAAAATCAAGAATCAAGTCAAGCCTGGAAACATGAATTAAGCCAGTCATCTAAGAAATCCTCAAGTCAAGCTTCAAGTCAAAACTCCAATCAATCTTCCCAAAAATCCTCATGGGAAAAATCCAGCCAAACTTTAGGTCAAGACTCAAGTCAATCTGAGAACTCTTCAAAACAATTCTCTGGGCAGTCATCAAGTCAAGCATCAGGTCGATCATCTAATGAATCGTTAAAGTCGAACCAACAATCTGGTGAATCTTCTAAAACGTCATCCAGTCAAGTATCAAGCAAGGCTTCAAAACACAAATCAGGCCAATCTTCTGAGAAGTCTTCAAATCAATCATCTCAAATATCTTCGACAAATCAGTCTGGTCAAGCCTCAAATCAAATGTCAGGTCCATCTATACAATCCGCTGAAGGAACTTCTAATCAAGCTTCAAGGCAAGCTTCAAGTCAAGCACATGGTGAATCCTCTAATCCTTCATTAGAGGCAAGTAAAGGATCAAGTGAATCTTCAAAAAAATCCTCAAGTCAAAAGTCTAGCCAATCCTCAAACAATAAATCAAACCAATCTTCTGAGAAATCCTCAAATGAAGCATCAAGCCAAAACTCAGGACAATCATCTCAAAAATCCTCAACAAATAAACCTAGCCAAGCATCAGACCAAGTTGAAAAACCTTCAGGAGAAAATTCAGGTCAAGAATCAAGTCAATCCTCTGACCGATTATCACAATCAGGCCAAGCATCTAATGACTCATCCGAAAATTCTGTAAGTCAAGAATCGCTTCAAGCCTCAAAACATCAATCAAGTCAATCATCTAAGAAATTATCAAGTCAAGCAACAATCCAAAAGTTAAATCAAGCCGCTCAAAAATCCTCAGGGGAAAACTCGAGCCAAATTTTAGGTCAACAATCAAGTCATTCCGAAAAATATTTGCCACAAGAAAACTCTAGTCAATCATCAAACCAAGCCTCAAGTCAAGCATCGAGCCATTCCTCTAGCCAGTCATTAAATTCAGGACAACAATCTAACGAATCTTCTAAAAAGTCATCGAGCCAAGGATCAAGCCAAGCCTCAAAGTATGGATCAAGCCAATCCTCTAATCAAGCATCAAGCAAAGCCTCAAATGAGTTGTCTAAAAAATCATCAACAAATGGCTCCAAACAAGAATCAAGCCAAGCCTCCAGCCAAGCTTCAGGGCAACCTGCACAATCTTCAGCCCAAGATACTAGTCAAGCCTCAGGTCAGGCCTCAAATCAAGCTTCAAGTCAATCATCTAACCAATCATCAGATTTTGGCAAAAAATCTTGTGACTCCTCTAAGAAGTCCTCGAGTCAAGAATCGGGAAATGCTTCAAAACATGCATCAAGTAAATCATCTAAAAAATCATTGAGTCAGGAATCAAGTCATTCCAAAGAATCTTCACCAAGAGAAATCTCTAGTCAATCAAACAGGCAAGCCTCAAGTCAAGCATTAAGTCATTCCTCTAACCAGTCAATAAATTCAGGTCAGCAATCTGGTGAATCTTCTAAAAAGTCATCAAGTGAAGGATCAATTCAGGCATCAAAGCATGGATCAAGTCAAGCATCAAGCCAAGAGTCAAATCATTCATCTAAACAATCATCGGCAAATAATTCCATCCATGCTTCCAGCCAAGGCTCAAGTGAATCATCTGGCCAATCCGGACAATCTTCAACACAAGGCACTAGTCAATCCCCAAATCAAGTTTCAAGTCACTCATCCAAACAATCTGGACAATCTTCAAAAGAAAGTTCCAGTCAAACACCAAGTGAATCCTTCAGTTTGACTTCAAGTGAAACGTCAAATCAAGCCTCAAATCAGACATCTCAAAATTTCTTAAAGGATAGCTCTAGCCATGCATCTAAAGAAACATCAGGTGAAACGTCACATCAATCTGGACAATCCTCTGGAGAAAACTCAAGTCAAGCCTTGAACCAAGCATCAAGTCAGGCCTCTGGTCAAGCATCAAAATCAAGTGAATCTTCCAACAAGTCCTCAAGTCAAGCATCAAAACACGAATCAAGCCAATCATTCAGTAAAGCATTAAGTGAAGCCTCAAATCAAACATCCCAAGATTCATCAGGGGTTAATTCCAACCGAGCATCAAACCAAAGCTCAGGACAGGAAGCAAGTCACTCTAAACAATATTCAAGTAAAATCCCTACTCAAGCATCAGGTCAATCCTCTGATCAATCGTCACAATTCGGGCAAGCATCTAATGAATCTTCTAAAAGTTCCTTGAGCCAAACTTCAAGTGAAGCTTTGCAGCATGAATCCTCTAAAAATTCCGCAAGTCAAGCCTCAACAGATGAATCAAGCCAATCATCTAATAAAGAATCAAGCTATCCCTCAAATCAAACTTCTGAAAATTCATCAAAGGTCAATTCTAACCAAGCGTCAAACCAGACCTCAGGACATGCAGCAAGACAATCTAAACAGCATTCAGGCACAAACTCTGGTCAAGCATCAGGTCAGTCATCTAATCAATCATCACAGTCAGGACAAGCATCTAATGAATCTTTGAAAAGCTCCTCTAGTCCAACATCGAAACATGAATCAAGCCAATCATCAAATAAAGCATCAAGCCATGATTCAAAACAAACTTCTCAAGATTCATTTGGGATCAATTTTAACCAAGCATCAAATGAAACCTCAGGACAGATAGCAAGTCAATCTAAAGAATCTTCAAACACAAACTCTAGTCAAGCATCAAGTCAATCCTCTAATCAATCATCACAGTCAGGACAAGCATTTGATGAATCTTCTGAAAGTTTCTCAAACCAAACTTCAAGTAAAGCTTTGTCGAATAAATCAACCCAACCATCTCAAAATTCCTCAAGTGAAGCCTCAAGTCAATCATTACATCAAGCTTTAGCTCAAGCTTCCAAAAAATCCTCAAAAGAAAACTCTAAGCAAGCATTAAACCAAGCATCAAACCAATCATCTAGTCAACCATCGGAGTCAAAACACGCATCTGGGGAATCTTCTAAAAAGTCCCCAAGTCAAGAGTCAAGTGAAGCCTTAAAGCTTAAAGCAAGCCAATCAACTGAGAAATCTTCAAGACAATCATCAAGTCAAGCTTCAGATCAATCTTCTGCAAAATCTTTAAGCCAAGACTCTGGTAAAATGTCGAGCAATGCCTCAAGTCAATCTCATAAACAATCATTAGAGTCAAGCCAAGCATCTGGTAAATCTTCTAAAACTTCCTCAAGTCAAGAATCAAATGAATCCATGAAACATGAATCAAGCCATGCTTCTACAAAATCTTCAAGTCATGCATCAACACAAGATTCCAGTCAATCATCAAAAAAGGCATCAAATGAAAATACTACATCAAGTCAGTCCTCAAGTCAAGCATCAAATCAATCTTCTAGCCAGTCTACAAGCTCCAGTGAGCACTCAAGCAAACAAACTAGTCACCACCACTCAAGCAAACATGCCAATCATCATTCAAGCCAACAATCAAGTAAACAATTGAGCCAACATGCTAGCGAAAATTCAAGCCAACACTCTAGCCAACAATCTGGTGAGCACTCTAGCCAAAGCTCAAACCAACATTCCCACCATCACTCGGGCAAGCACTCTAGCCAACACTCGAGCTCCTCAGCCGAACACTCGAGCTCCTCAAGTCAACACTCGAGTTCCTCAAGCCATTCCTCAAGCCAACATTCGAGCTCTTCAAGCCAATCCTCAAGCCAACAATCTAGCTCGAGTAAAAGCTCTCATAATAGTGCAAACCGCAAATTGCTTCAATCGTTGAACCCAAGTGTGGAAACCTCTACTATTAATAATGGAGTCAATGGATCTCAAGTCACAGCAGACTCAAACACTACTGTTCAAGATTCAATTATCACTTTATTCTTCTCAGAGCAAGACTTGAGCCTAGGGAAACAGTTGAACCTCCACTTCACCAAGACCTCGAACAATGCCGCTTTTCTACTAAGAGATGAAGCTGACAAGCTGCCTTTCTCTACTGCCAAGTTGTCTGAGGTCCTAAATCACTTTCACCTAAATGCTGACTCACAAGAGGCCACTATATTGAACAAGACCCTACATTATTGCGAGGACAACAAGCCTGGCGATAAATGTTGTACCTCCTTAGAGTCGATGATTGACTTTGCTACATGTATTTTGGGAGAGAACATTATGGCTATCTCAGCAAACATAGATAAAGATGTCCAAATGGAGTACAGGATTAAAGGAATCAAGAAGTTGCCAAGTAATGGTGAGTCAGTGACTTGCCACAAAATCCCTTTCCCCTCCGCAGTATACTATTGCCAAAGGACTGCCAAGACGACGATGTTTATGGTAACACTCATGGGCACCGATGGGTCCAGAATCAATGCGCCTGCTATTTGCCATGAACTTGCAACATGCGACTCTAAACATCATGAGTTTGAGATCACTCATAACGAAGTACGAAGTTGCCCTGTTTGCCATTTTCTTCTTGATGATGATGTCTTTTGGATCACTAAATAAGTTGGCAACAAGAAAAGTTTACGAGTGTTGATGATGAGAACTACTTCTAGCATATAGGAAGATTTGCTACCCGCCTTAGATTGTAATAGTATAGGCCTAAGGCATGGTGTGGTTGATTTTATAGCGCGTATTAATTAATAGTTTAGAAATACTCCTCTTCTTGATTCTTGTCAAATACTTAGCATAATAATACCAATTGTCATGTTCTTTTGCTGTAGATCCTATTGACTAAAGATTAGTTTTGAAATGATTTTGTGTGAGCATACTTTTGGCTGCTTTGACTGCTAGTTTAAACTTTAAAGCAAACTTGTTTTCACATCAATAAATTCTAAAATTTATTGTTAATTCCAAATAAAGAACCAATGATGGGACTAGAGCAATCTAGCAAGCTCGAAGTATTATAAAGAAGCAATCAAATTGACGTCATTTTCTCAAGACACAACTATTGTTAAAGAAAATAGAATCATTTTGTTAATTAAACAAATTTTAAAGCCCAATGTTTTACTCAACTTTGATTGAAAATTAGGGAAATTAAAGAATTAAAGGGATTAATTTTGCAAAATGAGTCGTTTAATTTTGCAATATGTAATATAGGTGACGTTTTGTCTGGAAGAAGGGTGAAGAGAAGTTTATGGGACTTTTTTTTGTTTAAAAAAAAAACAATGGTAAATGGGTGAAATAAACTGTTAGACGCCTCTTCTCATAAGAGTACACCCAACTATATCATCAGCTAATATGGATTTGAGAACAAGAGAGGAATAGCTTGCTTTAAAATTAAGAGCAATAAGAGTAATATTTACTTTCTTTATCCATGTATAAGAAAATTCTCATCAAAATTAAGGGATAATGGATAGTAATTGTTACTACTTTTGACTCTCTTTTTTTTTTTTTTGTTACACCTAAATTTGGCGTGTAAATGAGAGTATACATTTACGTGTGCTTGTGTACATGTCATGACACTCATAATCGCAAGATGCCAGCTTTTAAGTCCTAGCTCGCAGGGAAATCGTCCTCAAATTCACAATTATATGAGGGGTAAAAAATTAAACCTTAGAAATAATAATTAAGCAGTGTTTCCTCTGTTCTTAAAAACTAGTCTCTCCTAAAAATAAGTCGGATTTTTGTAAGACATAAATAGAACTCTTATTTTTAGGATGAACAAATTTTTAGAGATAGATGGAGTACATTATAAAGAAAATTTTTGCCTACTTATTAAAGTTGAAATCCTGAATGCAGTAGTTCTTAAACTCGGTTTCCACTCTCCTATTGTATTGAATTGATCTTTAATTCTTCATATCTTATATAATCTGAAAAAATTTAAAAAGCAATAAGACATTAAAGAAATAGTATATTTACAAAAAAGGTATACTAAAATAATTTTTTTGAATAATTATTATTTAACTTCCACGAGGTTTTAGAAAATATTTTTTTCACTTCTTATCTTTTTAAATTATTATTTATCCTTCTTCACATTTATGCCAAATAATTTTCTATCCTAAATTTTACAAAATGTCTTTCACATAAGAAATAGGATTATAACAACTCTAAAAGGCATTCTAGTAAAACTTGGGAAATTTATACGGTGCAAAGGTGAAAACGGTAAATGAGTCAAACGACAATCCAAAAAGGTCAACAGTGTAAAAACATTTCCCAAAACCTCATGGGAGATAAATGATAATATTTCTTTTTTGTTTTTAATCTTTGGGCCCTTGCGTTACTAGTTGACTTATTGGCCCACAAAAGGACAGAGCTGTATCATAATGAATTTTTTTCATTCACAAGATTCGAATATTAGACCTTATTTACAAGGAATAAATGTTAAACCACTTGGAATAACTTATTTTAATATAATCAATATTGTGATTAATTGATTCATTTTATTTTTATCATTAAAACTCCTTATTTTCATTGTGATATTTTTTATCTAATTACACATCATGTTAATATAAATTTAATGTTCACTTTGTTTGTATATATATATATAGAATGGTTTGACATTAAAATATTGTAATATGGCATGAGAAACCTTTTTTTGGGGGTTTTCCAATGGTTCGAGAAACACCTCATGCCACCAATGGAATTTGAATCCACAACTCCTTGTTAAAAGGTGACTCATCCTCCACTGCATAACAGCTTTAGTACTTAAACTTTATAATATATAATGTGCTATCCGGACTGTATAACGTAACACATCGTATGTGTGCACATTCACATCCCATGGACTTATTAAGAGCATCCACAATAGTGATCTACGTTCTTGGATCATCAAGTGGGAGGTTATCCAACCACATCATCCCATGATTCAACTTTTTGAATCTCAATCGCTAACCTCACATAGCAAAGAATATCGATTTAGATAGATAAATAAGATATTTGTCATACTCTCACCTCGACCAAAACATAACTTTTCCTTTTAGCAAAAAAAGGGAAAAAATTTAAACTATATATTAAAAAATGAAAAGGGCAAAAGGTGGATCACGGGATGGATCCCTCCAACAATTGGACACAAAATCCAACCCCCGTGGAACATGGGCTGTAGCCCGCATGCACTTGGAGTGGAGCGTCACCTCTAGACCTGTCAGTTCGGACGGGCGGGTTAAATACAGGTCGAGTATATTCAAGTTCGGGTAAAATACGGATCGGAGTGTATTTCGAGTTCGGGTAAAATACGGGTCGGGTGTATTTTGGTTTTATCGGTTTTGAATCAACCCAATGAATTTAGAGAACCTTTTCCGTGAATTATTTTTCTTTTTTTAAAATCAAAAATTCTGAATATTTATTACTCAAAATTGTCATTATTTAATGAAAATACATAATAATTATAATTTCTCAAAAGAAAATTAAAATATTCAAAGATTTTATTATAATATATGAACATCTTGTATGGGCGGGTAAAGAATTAAGTCTCACTTGATTTTGGGTAGATTGACCCGTACATTGAAATAAGGTTAATAGTTGGTCGATTATTTATTGGACAGCCCGTCTAGAGCATTTTAATGGGTTGTAGCAGTTTCACCGCTAATAATCTATTTAATAATTTAATGTTTTTATTAACTAACCTACCAATGTCCAATCAGGTAAAACTTTATTAATGGATCGACCCCAATACGAATATGGCTAGTTGTTTTTTACCGTTAATATCATAGTTCAAAACTAGTCAGAACGAAAACCAAATAAAATGAAATAAAAGAAGTGCAAGATATTATCTTACAATTATAACATCAAAATTTTAAATTATTATAAATTAATTAATTTTAAAAAAATTAGACAGATTTATTTAACTAACTATATAATGGTATGACTTTCGCATCTTTAATGCTTGTGTTCTTTTAAATTAACTTTTTAAAAAAGATTAGATAGTTATTCCATGCAATTTTATACCTATTTTAAACGTTTTTTCATTTAAAAGTTGTGTACGGTTTTATTTTCAGAGAATGGAGAAGAAAAAATAAGGTTATTATTGTTTAATTTGTAAATAGATGCAATAGTTATATAATATCTTTCAAAATACTCAATAAAAATGACTAACCATTATTGTTAAAAGAAATAAATTAGAGAAAAATAAAAAACTAAGGATATAATGTTCCGGTCGGGCGGGTTCGGATTCGGGTTCCGGTCGGGTTTGACCCGCTAATTTACGAATTTTTTGGGTTTGGTTTATTTCGGGTTCAGGTTGAAAAATCGTATTCAAAACCCAAAATTTTCGGGCAGATTTGAATCGGATTTTTCGATCGGGTCAATTTTTAACAGGTCTAGTCACCTCACATGTGGATTGCCTTCCCAGTAATGCAAGTGCTTCAAGGACGCACGTCCAAATCGTTCCAATTCACACTTCTTTGTCCTCTGATTTTTAAAAAAGAAAAAGAAAATTTCTCTATGCAATGATTGCGCCCAAGTTTTTACTGTCATCCTAAATTTTTGCTTCAATTTTGGAAAAACAAAACATTTTGATAAAAGATTTATGGTCTAATGACCAGCACCTATTATGGATGGAAGTCTATAACTTCAACAACATAACGCAATATGGAAGAGGAAATCTAACTTCTTCTTTTTTTTTGAAAGAGAGCCACAAAAAAAGGGAAGAGTTTTGAAAAACTAAAATATCAAAACTAAAATAACTTGCCAAATATGATAGTCCTAGTCTATAAGCCAAAAACTACCATACAAATTATATCTGGCAACATATTAGACCAGATGATATGCGAAATGAAAGCACATAATAGAAAAAAAATTTAGTCAACTCTCCCAAATGACAGCCCACACCTTCCCATCTTCAAAAGCACATTCCATTTATAAGCTCACTTTTTGAGAAAAAATGAATCAGCTCTAGTTCCGCAAGTTCTCAAGTTTATATACAAACACACTCTGAAAATTAACACATTATCACAACACAATCATACCCACGTATGCATGTCTACCTATTGTCAAAAAGAAAAAGGGAAAATCGGTATACAACACAGTGCAGGCTAGCACAGCAGCACACACAAACATAAACCTCCCCAGCCAACCTACACAATTTGGCATCCAGGCCATTGACTTCCTCCTTTTCTTCTTTCTTTTTCTCTTTATTTGCGTCTTCCGTTTCTCTTCTTTTTTTTTGGGGGGGGGGGGGGGGGGGCATAGCTTCTGACATGCGCCCACTTAGTCGACACATTTAGCAACAGTCCATGCATGCATCTTCGTCCGCTGTCAGATAACTTTCCAGGCAACCCATGATTCAAAATCTACAAACCTTTCATTCAATCAAGGCTTGCGTAATTTGGCAACTTCGCTAGTTGTAACCCCACAGAAAAAAGTTACTTCTGGAGCAAATGCGGATGAGAGGACTTCCCTTCCAGGCAAACTCGGAGCAAATCGCACATTCCAATAAACCTGAGCAGCAATAAGCTTTTCTTTGAGAGAAGCACACCAGAAGTGTGCGCACGTTGCTTTTGCCTGATAATCGTAATATTCTGAAATTTGCAACACAGGCAGGTAGAAATTAGTTGGTTGCTATCGCCTGATAAGAGGGAATTGAGAATCCTCCCCTGACTAAGGCAGCCAAGATGATGAAATTAAGGTATATTAGAAACGAACTTTTATCCGTCATTCTTCAGTGTTGAGAACCTCCAATGAACCCCAATTGCGGCCAACCTTGAGTTTCACTTGTAGAGGAACTGAAAAACCAGACAACAGATTGGCTGAGTATACAGCTTTGTCATATATGATGTCTGACAGATAATCAAGCACAAACCTAGAAGTGAAGCAGCATTCTCCATGCACATCTTCAGGAGCGTCCCAGCTTCCCTTAAAAAGGAAGGATCAACTTCTAGAACCAATTCATCATGCATCTGCATCATGAAAACCGATTTTCCATCATATCTTTTGCAAGTGTATGTGCAGAAATGAAAAAGAAGATTACCAAGGACCTTCGTACCAGAATAAACTAGAAAGTAGAGACTTAACATCTCAGATTTCTGAGTAAAAAGAGAGATAAAAGTAAGAGAAAAGACCCAATAAACTATAACAACAATAATCGGATGACGCAATAATCAAGCATTATATCCATAATACTTCTAAGATGTATGTGACAAAAAAGAGGAAAGGGGGGAGGACAACAACATCATGCTGCGACCACACACAGTCAAAATTATATTGGAGAATTAATAATCTTGAACATCATAAGGACTGGTTCTATCAATCCAGATTCCAAAAAAGCTTGGAAGACAAAAGTAGCAGTTTACGAAATTTTTCTAAGCGAACCTGTAAAAGAATACGGCAGTGGCCCTTAAGCATAGAATACTTTGCTGCAAGTGCTCGAGCAGAGCTGTATTTACCATCTCCAGCAATTACAGAGTAGATGTTGATCATAGCAATCTTAATTATGTCAGCAGCAGAACCCTACAAAAGCAAAGATGCTGACATAAAGCGTAAAATTTGCTTCCTCTACAACAGAGGAAACAAAAAGGATGGAAGTAGAAATAAGAAGAAAGCAGTACCTGACATATAGAATTCACAGCTTGTCTCTCAGCTTTAGCTTTCTCTTTGTAGTTGCCAATTTTTATTTTTGACAAGAAGCGCTTTCTACCCTTCAGTGTCTGCACATAACTACACAACATAGAAACATATCGGATTATATGCCAATGGACTATATAGTAAATGAAACAAAATTCAACCTAACTTTAGACCAAAACCTAATTCCATTAGGAAGCAAAGAAAGTTGAACACACCCTCGTTGGCGGCAAAAGGCAACAGCTTCATGAAGCCAAGAATTAACACCAGGGAATGAACTTTTAAAACTTTGAATTTTTGCTTTAGCTTCATCTGCGCTGCAGTTCATCTGCTCTGCAAGAGAATTAGCACCCATACCATATAGAATGCCATAGACTAGTCTTTTAGTATGCTCCCGTTCTTGGGACTTCACATCATTTTCTGGCTTGCCTGTCCACCTAGAAGCTATCAGGGTAAAGGCGTCGCCATGTGGATTACTAAGTAGTTCAATTAGAGACGGGTCCTTCGAGAAGTGAGCCATCAGCCTTAGTTCTATCTGCGAATAATCTGCCGTCAAAAGCACCCAACTCCCCTGAAAATCAAGCAACACCTTTCCTTTAAAATTAAGCCGCACAATAAAGAAACAGTTCACCTGGAACCAAGTCACCTGGTGATGTGAAACGCATACATATACACATACAATAATATAGCAGCTTGGCGAAGTTAGGAATGATAGGAAGGCGCCCATCTAACCTCTGTAGGAACAAAAAAGTCACGGGCATTGACTTTATAATAATGAGTGCCTGAATCACCATCGGTATCACCATTTTCGTGCATTTTGAATTCTATCATGTGTTCAACACACTGGAAAATATCCAGATCACCAACATTTGAGTTCAACATCACGTATGAGGAATACAAGGACATAGAATGAAAAGAATAAATCCCACCTGAAGATTAGGTTCCTCCATTGAAAGTCGCCCTGTTGCAGTTGATGTCTGAAGCCAGTGACCATGTATTGTATGCTTTTGTGTCTTCATAGACAATTTTGCCAAAGAACATATTGATCCCAATGTACAATTCAGCAACTTAGATAATGTACGATGCTCCCTAATTACTGGAACAATAGGATGTTCAAGCCTGCCAAGATAATTAAGTACGGTGAATATCAGCAACAGGATGACATCTCTCCACAGTTTTGGTTAAGAAATTTCCAGTAACAATATGAAGGCGGTTCCCCTTGGCAATTCAGTGTCTCATGGGAAAACAGACCCCCACAAATCAAGTTTAATTTTTGCCCCGGGGTGTGGGGGTTCAAGCTTCAATTTTGTGGAGGATTATTGCTTTAAGGAGCTCAGGGCGAAATTCTAGACAAGTTGATGCCATTATGAATGCGCACAAGTACTAGGGTCTATTTTTTCAACTTATCATAAGATACTTATCAGCTCATCTGGGTCAGTACTGAGCAATTAGATTGGATCAGGTCTACACATCAAAAATTACAGATCTACCTCAAACAACCATATGACAAACCAATCTAATGAACATGCTGAATCTCTAACATCCAAATTCATTATGAGATACAGGAATTACCTTAACAAGTCCAAACAGTGCTTATCGGTACTTGCATGCTGTTTTCCTTTGTCATGACCCTCAGGTAGAGGAAGCTTCAAATGTTCATAAAGTACATTTGCAACATCTGCAGGCATATGCAATGAAAAGGTCATGCCAGCCAGCCTGTAAGCTTCCTTCTCAAGCATTTTAAGCTTTTTACTTAGAACATGGCGTGCCTTGAGGCAACCTTCCATATCAACCCCTATTCCCCAAACCTCCATGTCTGCAAGGACTTGGACCTGTGGGACAAGCAAATGACGCAAGTAATTGAGAAACCAAAGGAGAAAATTACAAATGTTTCTACGTGACAAATGATACAGCAATATCAGTTAATTGCTGGAGGACTTAGGGGCCAATGAAGCCTATGAATAAACAAATGCAAACCAAGTACCAAGGTTGCTACTTCCTCCAATTATCACTCCCACGGTAAATAGCCTTCAGAATGCATACTGGTTGTACAACTGAAACTAATCTTTTTTACGCGCCCCCCCCCCCCCAATCAAAAAACAGCCATCAAAAACAAGGTACTTAATCCAATCCCAAATCCAGTGAAAGTCACACCTACACGAGATATTGTGGGGGGCGGGGGGAAAGCTTCAGTAAAGCCCTGAATTGCAGAGAGGCTGATTTCATTAGACCCTAGATAAATAAACAAACAAATAAATAAAAACCACTGTTCGCCTGATAATCCATAGCCCATACAAAGAACAATACTTAATTGCATGACAAAAACCTTTAAAACTTCAATGGTAATATCAATTTAAATAATTTTTCGCTTAAAATGGATTGCAAAAATTCAAGATAGCAGTCAAACTTCTACGTATCCAGTAAAGAAGTAACTGACTATTGAAAGTATGTTTGATACAAAGTGCTTTACACAGCTTCAGGAAAAAAGAAACAAAGGCAGAAAAACAAAAAACAAAAATGATTCTGCTGATAAACTGACTAAAGGAAGTATCCATTTTTAAAAATAAGCTTCTGTACAAGCAGCACATGAATGGTGCGCACATCCTTGACGCTCCGCTGGGGGGAGGGGGGGCAACATAGTCCTCATTGACTTCAAATTTGAAACCACTATCCTCACAGAGTGTCACACTGAGTACTTAGAACTCAAGGCAAGTAACTGTTGGTCAAAAAGAAAAACAGTGAATGCATAACCATATGGGGCAAACCATTGTTGACATTTTCATCAAAAAGCGTAAAAATGCATTCGCAAAGATGTCAAAATGCACCTTGATTCACAATGAGCTTGGTAGGGAGACTACTAATCGTTTCCTTACCAAAGGAATTTCAATGCTCAGAAGCACTTCAACCAGCTCTTCAGAAACAAGGAATTTCCAAAGGGCAGAGTGTAGGGCCCGTGTTTGTGCAACACGGCGACAACAGCCATTATGTGCAGCTCTTCTCATCTGATTTCTCCACCTTCCGCTCTGATTAGCAGCTGCTATGGTTTCACTTGGTAAACGCTTCCTAGCCTCCTGTTTAAAGATGAGAAAGCACCATTTCATGGAATGACATAAGATATACATGACAATATTTGAGCAAATCATCAAAAAACAGGTTTGCTTATTTTAGAAGTTAATAATTGCAAACAAACACAATATGTCACATGCTCCAACAGACATAATCCAGTAAGCACTTAATCTACAGATATCATCAAAGATCTTCTCCAGTGAAAGAACCCATAACATTGTCATCAAGTTAGAGTTTAACTTCTAAAGTTAATTTGCATTTCTTGTGCTTTTGCCTTTCTTTTCCTTCTTTTGGGGGAGGGGGCATTGAGGTTGCAGGGAGGGACCAAACTTTCACGTTTTTTTAATGATTAGTCACAACTTAAATCATCAAGATTTTGAAAAGATGAAACCAGACACCATCTTCGAGCTTGAAAGGTCAAAAAAAAAAAGCAGACAACTAACTAGCAGAGTGTTGCACATATTGTTAAATCTTTGTTATGACTTAATGACTTACAACACATATCAAGCGGGGAAACAGGGATTCTTGGTTTTATGCATTTGCAGAAGAGTTGTACCTTTTCTAGACTTGGATCAGAGCTTCTTTCCTCATCAGGCCAAAGGATCCATGACACAATGCACATGTCAATTCCACCTTCCACGTTAACTTGAGTCAACCTGTGGAATGAGCCATCAACAAGTTCGATGCCCGTATTTCTGAAAGTCTGAGTCAAGCTATTTCTATGGAATGAAACAAAGGCATTCTTCAAGACCTGGGCTTGAATTTTTAAATTCCAAGTGAATTTTCGAACATCACTACTCCGCAGCATCCTACTGATCTTATTCCATCGATGATCTGCCACATCTAACAAAATGCTTGCATTACACAAGTTTCCTTGCCCAGAAGATCCATTGTCATGTGTTTTTGTGCTGTGGTCAGAGTATAGCAAAACTTTAGGAAGATTTACATAGTACACAGGTGAGTTTTCCCAACAAATGGCCAAGCCATGTACTTCATATGCAATCAAAGAATGCACCTCAGACCGTTTGATGAAGTGGATATCAAAATAGAACTCTCCGGCGGATTCCCAAAGGTCCAAGAAAGAATCCAATCCATTGGCACTGGCTACATTAATTGGACCTTTATCATTTGAATATCTCTTATTTTCACTACCAACACTTTCTCTCTGCTGCATCTGCGCTTCCTTATTCACAACATCAACAGACATCCTGCTTTCATGTTGACCAAGCAACATACTTGTGTCAGGAGCGCGATTACAATCACTACCAACATTATGCGGAACAGAAGGATCTCTGCCACCAGATTCACCTGGCAAGGCACTAACTGCCTTTCCTTCAGGTAGAGTGCACAAGCCAACATCTAATGTTCTTGTTGACCTTCCCACATCAGTATCAGCAGCAAGCTCATTCTCCAGTGTGGTAGTAAAATCAACAGAGGTATGCTCCACTTTCTTTTGAATATGACTAGAGCTATTGTTGTTATTTTCTGCAGATGGAGTTAAAGTTTCATCTTTAGAATCATCAGGAGACAAGAGGGGACGAGAAAGTTGGGGAACATCCAATCCAAGAGATTGGAATGCTGAAAAGGCTGCAGCTCTGGCTTCTTCAGCTTTATCAAGGACAATTTTCCGCGCAGCATTCTTAATCTTCTTTGCGACTCCAAGTTGCATACGCCGTTGTGCAAGATTTTCTGAAATTTAGTTAAATTCTAAAATCAGAGGACTCACAGATTCGGGATAATGGGACAGTGGACCTTCAGGGAGTGCTTGACTGTGTACGGTACAAACCACACCAGGCTTTGCCAAGAAGCATGTCCATAAACAAGGCAATGCAGAAATCAATGATCAGTTTGGAAAATCGGTAAGCAATTCAAGCTCATCTCAGGAAATAATCTTTCCTATGTTTTCAAATATCTAGCAACTCACTGTTAGCTCAGAAGATGACCTGGGGGGTAACAAAACTCAAAGACCCCTATGGCGAACAGAATTCAAGATGGGGAATTGTTGTTTTCTAAAGTAAATGTGAACTCCGATTCCTATCAAATAATTCATATGCAACTATCAAAAAGCTGAATCATCACCCCAGCAGTCATTACCACGAATGGTACCTTCAGCCAGTGGAGAACCTTTGTGCAAATTTTATCTATAATAAGCCTTAGACCTTAAAAATATCTACTCTAGCATTATTCCAACGCAGCGGGCAAAATTTACAAGTAAGCAAGGAAAATATGGACAAACTTGAGAAACAGCTTTGCCGCTAGTTAACCTGCAACGGACAGACAGATAGGGAAGCCGCATGAATCCATAGCAGGAGGTTTACGTTTTTATAAATTCCCTTGAGCCATGAAAACAATCGATCAATGAATAGAAGACTACTTGTTATGCACTAGTTAATTTGGCGTTTGGCAATAGCCATTTGAGTAGACAAGATGGAAAAGTGGGAGATGAAAAGGTACTGCACCAGGCTATGTTTCAAGAATTTAATAAAAAAACATCTTAAGGGGCTGTTTGGTAAGATAAAATAGAATGGAACTTGAACCCTCAAGTGTCAAGTTTCACTCTTTTATGTTTGGTAAACATTTTAACGGAATGGAACTTGATACCTGGGGTTATCAAGTTTCCCCCAACCTTAAGGAACTTGAACCCTCCCATTTCCAAGGGGGTTCAAGTCCCCAACCCCCTGTCGTTGTCATCGTCGCTGTCATCATCATCATTATTATTAATTAATTAATTAATTACTATTAATTATTATTATTCTTAATTGTTACTATTAATAATATTTATCATTATTAATTATTATTATCATTATTAACGTTAATAAATAATAATTATTATGATTATTATTATTTACATTAATAATAATTATTGCAATTATTATTAATTATCAATAATATTAATAATTATCATTATTATTATTAATTACTATTATTATTAATATTATTTATTTTTATTATTTATTATATTAATTATTATTAATATTATTATTAAATATTATTTTTATCATTAATTATTATTAGTATTAATTAATAATAATTATTATGATTATTATTAATATTTAATTATAATTATTATTGTAATTATTATTTATTATTATTATTATCATTATTATCATCAATAATTATTATTATCATTAATAATAATTATTAGTGATTATTAATAATATTAATAATTATTATTTTTAATATTATTAATTAATATTTATAGTAATAATAATGACTATTAGTAATTATTATTATTACTATTATTATGATGATTAATCATTATTTTTCTTTTTAAAATAAAACATATTTGATTCTATTCCACAATCTACAACCAAACAACAAGGATTAGAACTTGATTTCATTCCTTTTCTCTCCAAACACATGAGTTTATGATTCAAATTCCAACCTTCATCCCTTATGGATCATTCCTTCATTCCATTCCATTTTTACTCACCAAACAAGACCTAAGAAACAGTTTATGTCCTGCATATGAAGACCTCCATAAAAGGGGCAAAAACTACGAAAACTCGGGACCAACAGCATACTAAAACACTGCAGGTGCAAACACTAACAGAGAATAAAGTGGCTATGTCAACCACCTTCCTCTGCCCTGGGGGGTTGGGGGTTAAGCATCTTTATGTTTTGCCCTCTCCCATCCCCTGAGATCCCTAAGTGCAGATGGACTCCTTCACTATTAGAACAATAGTAAGGTATTTCTGCCGAAATTAAAGATAACAAAGCCACCTGTATTAAACAGTACAATAGAGTTAAACCCCCCCCCCCTCTTCCCCCATTTGATTCATCCTCATCACAATGCCTATCAGAAACTAAATCGTGGTTTACAATAACATGGTCAATCCATAACCTCCCCAAAGATCATAATTGGTTATTGAATTTTGAAAATCACACATACCAAGCCACATTGCAAAACTTCGCCAAAAAGCAAAGGCAGAGTTTTACCTTGTGCACCCCACGAAAAAGATTCAAACAATGCCTTGGCTATTTCAGTAACAGATGCCTCAGCAATTGCCACAGGAGTACGTAAACCTGCTTTGTATAGCGCTCTTGCTCGAGAGCCCTAACAGTGGCCAAATATCAAAGCACAAAAAATAAGGGATAGATTGTCATTGAAGAGCAAAGAAAACATAATTTTGCAGGTCCAAAGCACAGGACAAGAACCAGACCTCGCATCTAGATATTTACCTTAACATATGGAATGGTAGTTAGCTCTACAATCTCTGCTCTCACTCCAAATGACACACGATTTTGGAATTTGGCAATCAAGCCTTCCAGATCGTGCCAACCAAGTCTCTCACAAAACAAAGAAACCATAGATGCAAACCTTCCAGCACTCTCTTGTAAAGCTTGGACCATTCCCCGCGCCACCTTGAATGCATCACAAACCTCACCAACAGGAACTTCCTTCAACCCCAAATTAGGAACCATTCATGTATCTTGGTGAATGCAAAGATATTATAGGATTCACACCATGAAAAAAAGGGACGCCCACTTAAGCCAAGCAAACAAGAAGCACAAAGCCTGTGATAATTTGTGTCACAAGCCAGAAGGGCATTTATGCTTATTACAATGCCTATTCCTCTTCAATAGAGCGCTGCACGCAGGGAGGCATAGATTATCTCAACACCCCAGACCAAACCCACAAGGAACCGCCTCCCCCCCCCCCCCAAAAAAAAACCGAAACAAAACAGATGTTGTGTATCAACTATCATCAAGCAAACTATACATTTGCAATAGCACCATCGTGCACATAGTCGAAGAGAAGGAGAGAACAACCAGAAAAGCATAAGTTTTCAATGGTAAAAACGAGAGAGAAGGATATAATGTCATAGTTCAAATGTAAGGAAAATCAAGGGAGATTACCTGCACCAGTCGTGACAAAATAAGAGCAACATAAAATCGTCTGCACACACGAAGGGATTGTTCCTCAGTCAGAGCATGGCTTTTTGAGACCCCCAGTTGAGAATCTATATGGCCATGCAGTCCTTTAATATTATTTCTTGATAGACTTGCAGTTCTTAACGGTGCACCATGTGCCATTCGCATCAAAAATGGTTCCACGACTCCAACACGGTTTCCAACTGACTAAATATCAAAAGTTTTGACAGTACTTGTAAGTATTCCATCACAGCATATAAGAAATGATTAATGCTATAGCCCAATTCCCAAACATTCATCTAGCCAGAGATAAGGGGGAAAACAACAGCAGATCATTTAATGTTGTTTGCCGCTTAGCAACCCCCCCCCCCAAAAAAAAGAAGAAAATGAGCATGTATCACCAAACATACACAACCATTTCCCATCAATTTTACAATAGCTGGCCCTTCATTACTTGCAACTCCGAGACACTTACTTGGACAATTCCAAAATATCAAACGGAAATTTTGGTGTACACTAGCACACTATTGATTAACAGCTATTAAATCTAAGAATAGTCCATAAGTGCAGCAAGGTTTCCTAAATTACCTGGTCTATAGGGGGCAACTCCATGAATCTTTCATAATATAATTCCCAATCAGGCTCAACTTCAACATTGATGGGTGTGGATAAGTAAACCAAATGCAAATCAGATGCTAACACAAATCCTTCCCTTGCTCGTGAAAGATCATCCAGAACAATCTACAGGAGGTATGAAGAACTCTCATCAGAGACAACAAGAAGGAAAAGAAAGATATAACATCAACTCAGCAAGGAAACTAATTACCCCCAAAAAAAGGTTTTAAAGCAAATCGAAAACTACTAGGGGGAGCACCATGGATACGCATGCAAATGTGCACGGAGGAAAGGATTCAAGAGAAAAAAAAAATTGACTCAAGTTACACAGTTCTGACCAAAAAAAACGATAGCCTTCTCTCATTTAACTGAGTCTGCCACCCAACACTAACACAAGTTCAATGCTAAAAGGGAGCTAGATGCCTGACCAATTGACAGTACTTACAAGAGACTCTTCTGGGGAGAGGGAACTTCCAAAAGCTGCTCGTCCCAGAGGAGTTGTGCTGTATAACTTGGTCTCATCATTCCACTCAAGGAACTTTCTGTGGCATAACCATCTAAGAGAATCCTGTGCTGATTTTACCACATCTTCAAATGGCTTTGTAGAATTAAGAAGCGTGCACCTCACGTATCTGTGAATGTCATTAGCAGTTTGAACAATGCCACTAGCCACAACTTCCAAAATTGCATGAGTCATGCCATTTTTATCCTCGGAAAGACAAGACTGCAAAGGTGGGCAACAGTCATTTAGAAGGGCCTTGATTCTTTTAATCTCTTCAGGTCTGCAAATAAGCACCTGCCCCAGAAAAATCCAAATTTCAATCCCATGATTTGAGGGGATTCCAAGACATTAAAATATTGAATGCATAGCAGGCAGCAAAAGAACTCCACTTTGATGACCAGACAATGCAATAGTAACTACATACATGAAACTAAATAGAAGAAGCACACCCACCCACCCTCACCCCCAAAACAGACCCAAAAAAAACGAAAATGGAAAACAGGAAGAAACCAAATTGCACAGCTCTTTGGAAAACAACCAGTGGCCAATTAAAGCATGGCCCCATCAGCTCTCAGCAGGCAATCCGCCATTACCCTAGCAAAAGCCAGTTGGACAGAGAACTAGCAGCAGAAGTAGAAGAATAGGCAAATAAGAAAACATGTAACATACACTTTCTCCTTTTGCGTCTATTCCAGTGCGACCAGCCCTACCAGCCATCTGCCTATACCTTGTTCCATCAATAAAATCACGGCCGATCTTAGGTTGCCGGAATATGACTCTCCTAGCAGGCAAATTAACACCAGCAGCTAGAGTGGATGTAGCAGTTAGGACACGTACTAATCCTTTACGGTAACAGGTTTCAATAATTTCCCGCTCCTCCACCTGTATCAAGCATAATAAGCTCAGTTGACAAAACAATATATCCTGTGTATAAAAAATCATGGGCCAATTGTGCAGACAGAATATTAGGAAAGTTAATCGGAGCAACAAAAAAAGAAGACTACAAGAGTGACGGCTATTAATGTGAGGCTTAATTGTCACTTAACAAGAGAACTTCATTTGCATTTTACTTCATACCGTGAGGCCAGCATGATGATAGGCAACACCAGAAGGAAGAGTTTCCTCTAACACAGGATCTAAACCCGCAGGACACCTTCGCAAAGCATCAATTGCTGAGAAAACATTAGTGAATTCACTTTCCTCTTCTTGGACTTTGGCTGAGAATTTCTTGAGATGCGTAGCCACATGCCGTGCTGTAGATTCACATCCCTTTCGACTTGAACAGAAAATTAATACAGAATGCCCATCTTGAACAACCTATAACAGGTGTAAATGTGTGATTTTTCACTTAGTATCCCATAATAGTCCAACACCTCTTTGTAGACGTACATACCTCATTGCATAATTCAACAACATGATCTGGGTCTTTGCCACCAAGATCTGCAGATTTGCGAATTGTCCTAACAGGTTCCATCCTTTTGTCATAGACAGTGTTACCCACTTTAATAAATTCCTCCAGCGGAACTGGCCGAAACTCAGTTTGGTACAATGCCGCCTGCAAAGAATGTCAGAACGTAGAGGGTAATACATTGAGGGTAAGAGCAAACAAAAGGCCTAATGAAAGATACGACGATCAGTCACATGATTTGTGAAAATAGGGAAAATTGAGGGGGGAAAGGTGTCTAAAAGTGATTATATGATGCACGATTAGAGTAAAGGATGGGTAAAAGATTTAATAAATTAGAATATTTAAATATTATTTTCGCATGTATTTTTAAGCATATTTTAAGATAGCCAAAATAAGGATATTTAATGATATACTATCAAGATTTAGTGTCCTAGTCTATTTGGATTATATTAGGTTATATATCTCTAGTTAATATCCTATCATTTAGGTTTCCTAATGCTAGTCAGCCTCTTGGTTATAGAGATGGCACATTATGAATAATTATTGATTAACTTGAGTGAATTAATATTTCTCTGTGTGAGAACTTCCCCCGGGAGAATTGCTGTCATAGTGTCCTACATCAACCATTCCCCTTTGTAGGAATTGTTCTCAGAGCGTTCCACATCAACTTGGTATCTGAGCGATTCAACCGTAGCCGCTCCCAATTTTCTTTGCTTTCTGCTTCTTTCCTTCCAATTTCAGCCCACAAACTTTGCTCCACATTGCTGGAAAAGCCAGCAGTAGCATACAACTAAGTGTCAGCAAACAGAACACACCTACATTGATTCTCCAAGTTCTTGGAGTTCTCTATCTATTCCAATCTGAATCCCTTGGAGATGCCTTTCTTCCAGAGCCTTTTTTTTTGTGTTCTTTGCCCACCGATCTGTCACCATGTTGTCCCTCAAAATATGGTTACTGCAAAAAGAACTGCAGAGCCAACTGTTAAAGGTTGGAACTCAGTTTCTAACTCCCCCATCATCTTCCAATGATCTTATCAGGTTGTTGGATTTAGTTGGAAGCCTTTTATCTCAAGTATACCAGGCCCCTCCTAAATCAGTAAAAGATGTGCTAATGCCTCTTCAGGGGATTTTGCTCTCAGAGCAAATCATGGAAATCTTAATAGCCATATTTCTCTTGTTTTGTGCTCTCTGAGCTCATTCAAGTTACAGGTCCAAATCCAACTTTCGAAGATCAGCCCGTGAAGAAAGCTTTCCAAGTCATTGTATCATCTTTTCATGTCCCACCTGACACTGCAAGCCAATCATAATATGAAAGGTTTCGCTACTTGATGTATAGCTAGAGTACACTCTTATGTTATGTTGTTAGATCTTCAGTGTGATGCTCTTGTTCTAGACATTTTCCATATCTTTTAGCATCAACTAAAGATGATCATTCTCCTATAATGCTTGCATATATAGCGTCCATGCTGGGAAGCATTCTTGATAAAGTGGATGACATCATGATGCAAGATAAGGATAAAGGAGAATTCAGAAGATATGGATATATCTTAATATTGACATATCTGAAGTATCTTTACAATTTATTATTTTCGTAGGTTATCTTTTAGGAATATCATCTTTTCATTTATCCTTTTAGTTAGTGAATAATATCTCTTAGACTAGGTATCTATTTATTTCTTTAATGTTTTAGGTTTCCTTAATGTTTTAGGTTTCTTTAATGTTTTAGGTTTCTTCTCCATTTAAACTCTTTGTTATGCATTCAGGAGACACACTTGAATGAACTGAAATATTGAGCATTGAAAGTTTTGTTTGAATTTTTTCGGTATGGGAATTGCTCTTACAGTGTCCCGCATCAATTATTCCCCTTTGTAGGAATTGCTCTTAGAGCATCCTACATCAATTTGGTATCAGAGCCTTTGCGATCCGCCCGCTGCCTTTGTGTTCCTTTCCTTTACGTCCATACACGTTCAAAAAAAAAAAAAAAAAACAAACCAGAAAACCCTAAACCCTTGCTGCCAACCGTGTCTCCACCACCCAAGGGCGGCTGCCACCACCTTCGACCACCACCTCGAAGTCGCTACTGCAGGCCAACCACCACTTGACCTCCACTGCCACCGGAGCCCCCAAATCCCTAATTCTCGAAACAAAACCCAAGCCGCGCGCTCCTCCACTCTCTTGAACCACCTCCAGACACAACGCCCACCACCACCCACCACTTACCCTCGGTCAGAACCTCCGTTCAACCACCACCGTACCCCCACCACCGGCTGCTAAGCACCGGAACCCTAATAGCCCCAATTCGCAAGCCCTTATTTACGAATTGCTCCAATCTTCAAACCCTAGCTTCTCAATTTGTCCTCAATCCATCCAACACTCCCAAAATCAACCTTGCCACTCGATTCTCCCACTAAATTTGGTCCAAAACCCCCCAAACAATTATGATAATTGGCATCAAACCTTGCTTCAATTGTTTGACCCTTAACCCGTAAACCCTAAACCGCGAATTGCTCTTGCTTGCAAATTGAAGGCAGTTGTGCCTTTGGTCATTGACAGAGAGGGCTGAAACCTTCTTGGTCGTGTTGTGCCGCCACCGCTGGATCCTCCTCTCACTGGAAAACACCCTCGCAGGCCCGCTTCCAGCCGCAAACCGTGAAGCAAGATTGTCCTACTCGTTGCTGATTGCTATTCGTTGCTGATTCTAGCAAGAAGCCTTACCTTGCTACTGCTGGAATCCCCAGAGCTGCATTGCCACTGTGTCGTTATCTCTATCAGCTCTCAGTCTGAAGATTGTTGCCTACAACAACCATGGGGTGGTGCGAAAAACATCATCGAGCCTTGTTTGTGATCATTCATGATAAAGCGCTTCCGGTTATTACAAGTGTTCTCTACCAAATTTTCTCTCTTTATGGAGAAGTAGAAAAGATTGCCCGATTTCAGACAAGGGGTAATTTTCATACTCGAGTGAATTTCTACCTTCACAGGGATGTTGTCCATGCTTTTTGCAAACTTCAAGGTCGTCAAATTTACGACGGTTGTTGTAAGTAAGATCTTTACTTTGCTAGTGAGGTCATTTGTAGTTGTAAGCCCTATATTCCTAAGTATATGTGGGATTATGAACTTCCTAAAGCTCCTCTGATTCCTTCGAAGCTTCTCATTGAAGATTGTAGGGTTTCATCTCTGAGATCGTCCAGGAAAAAACCGACTTCTTATTTGCATGAGACAGATCCAACCTATTATGATGCATATGATAGGAAATTTATCGTCAAGGACAAGAAATAGGAAACTCTAGGAGATGAGAATATGAAAGCAGATATCCAACTCATAGAGTATCATCAACTTCCAAATATTAAGTCAAATGATGTTAACAAAGGCCTCCTTGATTCTATGAATCAAGAAGTGCAAGTTGGGGACTGCCAGGCATATGCAAATGAAGCACACAATGAGGGAATGTTCATCCTCGATAGTAATGTGGACACTTTTACTGGGGCACCTAATGAAGAGGATGTCCAATCACCAATACAAGAGAATGAAGAGTCAACAATAATAGTAACCAAATCTCCCATTATCTCCAATGAATATTCTTTGGACATTCAAGAATTTGACCACATGCAAAGAAAATTTGAGATGGGCGAAGCAGTCAATATACATGCTGAATTTCTAATCCCCAATCATGTTTTCATGGACAACACACTAAATCCGATGTCAAGACTTGAAAGTGAGCATGTTGATTCATTTATCCCTGATGAACTTCTAGTTGGCAAGAAGCTGCATCCGCTAATTACATTGCTACTTTTCTTAGAGAAGTTGAAAGCCCTACAGTTTTTCCATTTGTGGAGTGAAGTGAAGTTGTTTCTTCACTTGGATTCCTTTTTCTTACCTCTGTACAAAACTCGAGGACGAGAATGATGCAAGATAAGGAAAGGAGAATTAAGAAAATACGGATATATCTCAATATTAACATATATAAAGTATTTTTATTTTCATGGATTATCTTTTAGGAATATTATCTTTTCGTTTATTCTTTTTAGATAGCGAATAACATCTCTTAGATTAGGTTTCTATTTATTTCCTTAATGTTTTAGGTTTCTTCTCCATTTAAACCCTTTTGTTATGTATTAGGAGGTAGACTTGAATTGAATTAAACTATTGAGTATTTGAGAATTCTTATGTGAATTTTCTCAGAGTGGGAATTGCTCTTAGAGCGTCCTACATCAATTGTTTCTATTGTAGGAATTGTTCTTAGAGCGTCCTACATCACATCACGTTGGAGTTTCTTGCTTCCATGCTCTCTCAAAGTCAATCTTGCTCTATCAAAGTCAATCTATGGGTAGTGGCATTTCATCTCGCTTGAGTTACCAATAAAAGGGTATTGGAAACATGTGTATCTCACATTCCGCTTCAACAAAATCTCTCCTCCATAGATGAAAAAAATAAGGATATCTAGTGATATATTACCAATATTTAGTTTCCTGGTCTATTAGGATTATATTAGGTTATATATTTTTATCACTTTCTAGTTTATATCTTATCGACTAATCATTTAGGTTTCTTAATGCTAGCCAGCTTGTTGGTTATATAAACCTTTTATGTACTCACTAATCAGAGATGGCAGATTATGAATCATTATCGACTAATTATAGTGAGTTAATATTGAGTTAATATTTCTCTGTGTCGGAATCTTCCTCATATGAATTGCTCTCAGAGCGTCCTGTCTTAACTCATAGCCTTTATAAGAATTGCTCTCAGAGCGTTCTACATCAAATAGTCACAAAATATCATAATCTAATCTAAATTACTTGAATTATTGCTTCTTTCATTTCGCTGAACAATCTGGAGACCGAAATATGTAAAATAAAGATTTTCATTCGGTCAATGATATCGTAGCTTAGCCAAACCAGCTAACCAGTTAAGCTGCTTTCATCATATCCAATATTTTTTTTGGCCAATCGTCAGTATTAAAAGCATACCATTCAACAACAACTATGCAATACAGATGAAAATAGTAGACCCTTGCAGTATGAATCACTGTTCAAAAACTTCAAGGATGACTACGTCCTAGTCACAAGTCACAATGAAGCAATCGACTCCATTAAAAAGCCTAAAAAGGCAAAAACAAGCCCAATAAGGATTCCATCAAAGTAGGACTCGGAAGTCCATTTGTATGCCGGAAGTTAGCCTCACCCTGACAAGTAGAGAAGTAATTCCCCGCAAAGAAACCTTTCGTTCTCATGGATGTACTGAATTTTTTCCTTTCATGTATGCCACCATATCATCAAGAGTACCAACTTCGACATTACACCAGTCCTCCACCTTACATACTTCAAGACACTAAAATCCCCCCAAGCCAAATTGGGATAGAATCAGATTTAACAAACATCAAACCAAGATATTTCAAACTCCAGGCAAGCGCAAAACATGAATATGACATAAGAAGGCAATAAACTGACTCCCTTTCACGTTTGCATAGACTACTACCGCTAGACTTCTAATACTGTCACTCTCACTCAAACCGAAGAAAGGTATAATGGAGTTTTAGAACTCCAAATGCCTTGGCTTGTTGGCAATAAGTCAAAAGCCTAGCCTGTTCAAGCAAGCTCTGAAGGCCAACTCAACTTTCATATTATAAACCTAGAGTATAGGATCATCATATAAGCCCCACCTAAACCATACTCTGCCAATATACTTCCATTCTTAATCTAAAAATTTTTCTATCTTCATAAAGAGAAGATAGATAATAATCATAGAGAGCTCCCTAGATTTTGGAATAGAATGAACAATTGCCCTCATGTCCTCCCTAATCGTGTTTCAATCCCAAGGTGCTTCAACTTTTTAGTTGCTACTCCGGAAAGAAAAGTTGAATTTGATTTGGTAGTCTCGTACATATTATAAAGAAGAAGATTTCCAGCCAAGGGAAATTCTTTTGGTTGCATTCCTAGCTCTCAGCTTTCTCCTTCCGTGTGCGTTCGCAATACTCCATGTTTCGTTTTCCCTTGTCAAATGGAAAGATAACTCAACATATTTTTATTGTTAACTTGGCTGCCCTCCTTCCATCCCTCTCTCCCCTTCCTCAAGCAAATTGCAGTTTATTATAGAAAAGCTTATTAGATGGCTAAGGAATATAAAGATCTCAAATTGATACTTACAGTGACTCTTCTCACCCTTTACCCTTCTATCCACTCCTAAGATAAGCTTCATAATATCGACCAATCAAATCCCCCCCCCCTTCTCTTTTTGTATATCCCCAAGACAATCAAATCTATTTAATATAAACTCCAAAAAACTTTTGAAGTTTTCCCAGCAAGTAACTAATTAAGAAATGCCAAAGTCTCTTGTGACTAGATATTTATTTTGATGAGTGATCAAAAATTGTAAAAAAATGTCATAGAGGATGTCACCCATGTATGAAATGGGCAATTGCAAAAATCATGATGTCCTCAAACTCTCATGCATAATATTATAAAGAAAATCCAAAAAGGACAAAATTCTTCCACAATTGAGCACTTATGCTAGGCATACAAATTCTCAAAAAATGAAGCCTGAACTCTTGAAAGGACAATGCTTTGTCCTCAGAAATCCACTGATTCCTTTCCTTCTACCCTCCCTTAGGATTAGAAATTTTCAATCGTTTGAACCTAATTTCCAAAACTTTTTTGTTTTGGCACTTGCCCTTTTATACGTGGGTGACAATTAACAACCCCTTGATGTTTTCATATAACTTTGATTACTCGAAAAAGAAAAACAAATAACGACCAAAAATAAAAAAATGAAAAAGAAGTCGACCTAAACCTCCAGGTCAATCCAGCCTGCCAAATAGGATTGTGAACCCCCAATGATCAGACTTTTTGCAAATGTAACCTCAGCCTCAAGTATGCACAACTGAAACATGCAGGAACAGAACCACGAAATCACTTCTCTTTTGAGCAAATCATCTAGGATGCAGGTCAACCCTTTTTACTATCTCATGTTTGGCAAGCAAGCCACATAACTACCCCGCGGCCACCCCGAAGGAAGAAAGAAAGGAAGAAGAAAAGCAAAGAATTACAAGGAAGCAAGAAAGGACCTAAAAATTCAGAGTTTAGGAACCACACACATTGTTTTAATAAGGACACACACGATATGATAATAACTTAGTAATACAGTCTAGCCCCAGTGAGAATTGCAACATTTTCATGTCCGAGAGTAGAATTCTGCTAGAAAAGATGAGGTGAAGCATACTACTTACATGAAGCCAATCAGCAACTGCAGACACATTCGGCATCGTAGCACTCATCCCAACAATTTGTAGACCATGAGCTACATCACCCTTTCCACTACTCGTTCCTGAACTTTCTCCACTCGATGACTCACCATTACCTTCGCCAGCTGCGTAGCGAAGTTTTGTCAATAGAAGCTCCAAAAGATAACCCCTACTGGGATCAGCGACCTAGCAACAAACAAGAGATAGCCACTCTTTAATTCATTCAAGATCAGGCACTCAAGCTAGTATCAAACTCAAAGGTATAGCACAGATCATTATAGAGTATCTACCATATGCAATTCATCAATCACAATAATTCCCACTTCCGATAGTCGATCCTCCTCCAATAATCGGTTTGTTAAAGAGTTGGCCTTTTCTATGGTACATATAGCCACAGATGTATCTTTCGGGAGTGTTCCACCACCTTGGTTTCCGTAATAGCTACGAACATGCTTGCCAAGGGGTTCCAAAAGGACCTCCAGATGTTCTGCCTGAGCCCAGTGACAAACCATTATTAATAATTCCAGAAAACAGAAGGGCAATGACCGTTTATGCTGGAGGAAATTGAACTCAGCGGCAGGGAAAAGAAAGTGAAACAACCTTTTCAACACAAATTGAAACATAAGGAAGCACAAGCAGAGCCATTTTCTCAATCTCTAGCACACGTCGCAACATCAGGATTTCAGCAACAAAGCTTTTGCCAGCACTGTTGCAGGATGAGAAAGATTAGTCCAAGTAGAGGTGACCACCCACATAAGATTGATACTAGTAAGTCATGTGTGGTGTGTGAGACAGTCTCACATAAGACATATCATGAGACCGACACTTTTGTGATAACTTTTAATAGTGATTGGGGTGACTAATAGTTTATTTAGGAAAAGTCACTCCTATATGAACAATTAGTCACCCACTCACCCCTGATTTAAAAAATCACTCTAAAACATAGTAATAGTCGTCTCAAAACCTTTAAAATGTCAACCCTTAGGGAATCCGTTTCAATAACTCTTATGTGAGACAGTCTCGCCCAAGAGTTGGTGTATCACAAAACACTTGGAAGCATAAAAACAAGTAGTCAAGGATAGTGTTACAACAAGCAACAAATCACACACAAGTGGGATAACATATCGCTTGAATATAATAAGCTATCAAGAGAGACAATTAGTAAATGCTAGAGATTTAATTCCTTAGATCAAAAGAATAATAAGGCAACAAATTACAAGGATAAATCCACTATTTATTCAAATTTTTTTGACATGAAAATTTATTATATTTTTATATTTTGATCACGAGGTTAGATACCAAAATACAGCTTTTAACCAAAGGTCTCCCTGCTCTTTTTCTTCTGCTTTTTTAAGGGCATTTCACAAAAGGACTATACATATCCAAGTTCAGACCTATCAGCAAAATCTACAATAGAAAAAGTTCACATCTTTCCAAAATAAAGAGTATTGATCATATGATCTTATCCAAAAAACTCAAAAATTCTTTTGGTTCTCTCATGCCCAATGCTCCAAACAAATTGCACGCGGGTTAACATGGAATTGTTCTCTTTAGCTTCCCCATCGAAGAAACCCTCCCAAGCCAAAAAAAAATGCTTGGTGGCAAGGTTTGAAACAACTAAAGGCCAGCTCCCAAGGAGGTATTCCAAATTAAGACTAAAGTAGCCAGTGATTGGGCAGCACCAGATCCGCTTTGCGCATGAAGCATTAGTATTCACAAAGATCTTTCGGCTTTCGCCTCCTTTGTAAACTAATACATGTCAAAAATACTCTTAGGAGATGCTTCCCAAACAAGAAATGAAACCTTTAAGGAAGCCATATACTTCCAAATAATCTTAGTACGGTGCCTATCTTCTATAAATATAGATTGAATGGACACCAAAGGAAAGAATGAGAGTTTCAAATAGACTTTAAACCCCCACTAGAGTTACAATCCCATCCAACTACATCACTTGAAGAATCCCTAAGTGCTATTTCATTCCGCAAAGATGACAAGAGTTTCATCATCAACAGAGAAGTCATGGACAAACATAAAGAGAGGGGAAAAGATCCCTTAAGGAATCACCATCAACCTGATGATCAAGCCCAAAAAAGAAAAGATAGAAGAACCAACATGCCCTCAACCAAAAAATGGGGACAAGAATCTTCACCATCCTTCTCATTCATGAATCTCCACAACCACTTATCAAGTAGAAATCTCATTGAAGAGCCGTAAGTCGCAAACACCTAGCTCCAAATCAGGCATAGGTTGTTTAATAATATTACATCTCATAAAAGGATACTTGAAATCACTCCCAAAAGAGCCCTAACTAAGTTTCTTTGGATTGCTTCTATTTTCTAATTTGGCTATCACTAAAGATGGGATATGGAAAGGGAGAAACTAAGATGAAAAACCCTAAAGAACAATTCTAGTAAGAGTTAATCTCCCCACTTCAAAAAGGTATTCCTGCCGTAAAAGCCTTCTTTTAAATGCCTTAACACGATATTCCCAAATAAGTTTCCTTAAATTTTGCTACGGGAGGGAGGCCACGCGAAGAAGTTAAAAAGCACCAACAGATGCAACCTAAAGTACACAACAATTGGATAATATTCGCATGTTCAACTAGTGAGGAGGAGTTTCTGCAAAAGCTAACTCTCAACCTAGAAACCGCCTCAAACCATAGAAGAACGCACCGAAGGTTAACCATTTTGGCATAATCATAGGCAAAAAGGATAATGGTATCATCAACAAAGAATACATCAACAACATTAATAGCCATCCAATTCATTCATCCACGGAAAACCGAAAGACGAACCCCCTTGTAGAAGCAAAACTCGACATCCAAGTAGGGAACCCACTCTAGGCCAACAAAAATAGAACATACATCAACCTAGTGAAACCCTGTAGAGACTGAAAAGAATTGTGTTAGGGAAGTACGGAACTATTAGCAAGCACTCCAAAGAAGTTGAAGATATGTGACAATGAGTTCATGTAATCTACCTTTCCCCAAACCTCATTCTTCTCATAACACATATAAGAAACTCCCAATTGATATGATCATAATCCTTTTGGTATCTGACTTACAAACAACTCCTGGCTTTCTAAATTTGTAGTGAAGTTGGGAAGCTCATTTGCAAAAAGCATAGCACCAAAAGCTTGACACCCCTACCCTAATGAAGACATTCTAATTCTCATAAATGACATCCACATGCAACACCTCTCAATCTGCAAGTCAACACCTTCGCAAGCAACTTGTAAAAGTATTTACACATATTGATGAGGTGATTGTTTAATACTCTCACTGTCTCACATATGCTTTTAGGAATGAGAGTAAGACCAATGAAAAAAGCATTAAGACTAGCCACAAATTTTCCGAAAGACAAAAACTGCAAGGAAAATCCACTAATTGTTAACATGAACGTTTTTAAAAGACACATGCAATCTCCAAATATCTAGTTTTTAAGTTCTAATGTCTCACAATGTATTTCGGATGGGAAAAAAAGAAAGAAAATATCACCATAACCAAAGAAATACAAGACTCGCATGGTTTGGCCGCATTGAGAGGAAGATGAATAATGCGCCACCAACCAAAAAGTGCGAGAGAATCACCATTCTAGAGCACAACAGAGGAAGGGAAGGACCCAAAAATTGAACTAGGATAAACTAGGACTGAACTGGGATTATAAAATTCAAGAATAGGGTTGTGGATCTTAATTTAAGTTAGCCCTTACCCTTAGCCACCGAAGCACTTAGTGATTCCCCTTCATCAGTTAGAATGCACTTGGGTTATGAATCCTTTTTTTTAAGACACCAAGGGAATGTCACCCATGTACAAAAGGGGCACTCACAATACAAATCATACCCTCTTGCTCTCAAGGATAATCTTATCAACAAAATCTAAAAAAGTCAATGTTGTACCATGATCGAGAACTTGACTCTATCTATACAAAGCTCTCATAAAATAAAGGTCCAAATCCAGATAAGACCTAGCCTTGCCCTCAAAATCCGACGATTCCTCTCTATCCAAAAATTCTACCATATCGCCAATGGAATCATCTTCCAACTTCCTAGAAGCTAGCCGTTCTTCAACCAAGCCACCAACACATCTCTAATAGTCTGAAGTTGCACCCACCTAACCCCCAACAAGGAGAACAATAAGTGCCAAAGCACAAAGACCCACCTACAATGGACAGACCAGCAGTCAACCGATTCCTCCTCCTGGAGGCACATACAACATCTACCGGCCAACTTAAAATTTCTCCTCTTAGGCATATTTTCTGGGAAACCTTTCCTTTGGTAGCTGCCAAACCAGAAAGCAAGCTTTGGTGGGGGCCTTAGACCTCCATATTGCATCGGTAGGGAAAATAAGATGAGTGAGTGGACACCTCACAAACCTCTCTGCAGAAACTTTTAACTGTTGAATTGCGCTTTTGGATCATCCTGCCAAATGATCTCATCATTGCCCACAGTGACAACCTGTGTATTAGCACTTGGCATATGAATTAGAAACTTAGGATGTACTTGCATATGAATAGGTTTACGAACCTAGTTCCTTTTAGTATTTCCTCTTTTATTCATTCATACGATAACAATGTCGACTTTTATTATTGTCTATCTTGGTCATTTCCTTGGCTCAAAGTTAACTTATTATGCACATTTGAAATTTTCATATCATTATGCCGTTCGATTTTTATGCGTTGTAGCAATTCCTACTATAGTGTGTAATTATGTATGTTGCTAATTGTCGTTCCTCTACTTTGTTTCTGCATTTCTTCTGAAATTTTATTTCTAGAAAAGAAAGTGTGGGTTTCTCATAATTAACCTATTTGTTTGCTTGCAAAAGGAAGGTTGCCTATATCTAGATCTTGTAAGACCATCCTAAAGTAAAGATTCACATTGAGGCCCTGTTCTTTTCAGTGGGAAATGAGGGGCGTGGGATGGGTGATTATGGAAAAGGGGAGGAAGGAGTGGGTGAGTGTGGTATTTTTTTTTAAGTGTGGGAAAAAGTGGGTGAGTGTGGATGAAAGTTGAATATAATTGAATGAAGTTGAAGGACTAGTTGTTAATATTTTTTTGCTTTATAATGTAATAATTTTATTGTGATAGTAATTAATGTTGATGAAATTTTTTTATTTTTGTTTATTCTGTTTTGTTCTTTTTTATTTTGTTTATTTTTTATTTTTGTATTTTTGTATTTGTATTTTTTATTTTTTATTTTTGTATTTTTTTTTATTTTTTTTTTATTGCTTATTTTTTAAAAATTTTTAAATTTTTAAATTTTTTAAATTTTTAAATTTTTTAAATTTTTTTGTATAAATTTTTTTTTTTTTTTTTTTTTAATTTTTTTCTTTATTTTTATTTTGCTTAAATTTTTTAAATTTTTTAGTTTTAATTTTTTATTTTTTTTGTATTTATTTTTTATTTTTTTGTATAAATTTTTTTTTTATTTTTTTGGAATTTTCCATTGGTTGTTTTTCTAGAATAAAAAAATAAAAAATAAAAAAATAAATACAACAAAATAAAAAATATAGACAAATAAATACAAAAAAATAAAAAATTTAAAAATTTAATTTTTTTAAAAATTAAAAATAAAAATAAATTAAAAAAATTTAAAATTAAACATTAAAAAATTAAAAAATAAAAAAATAAAAAATAAAAAATAAAAATAAATACAGAAAAATAAAAAATAAAAAATAGAAATAAAAAAATTTAAAAAAATTAATAAATTAATGAAAAACAAAAAAAAAATAAAAATGTTCCATAACATCCGAAAAATTAAAACTGCTCATAATTGCTATCAGATAATTCGTACACACAATTACGTAAATTATAAAAATTTTCAAAATATGAGAAATGGTTGTTTTATGTAGGTGTGGGATGGAATGGGGTGAATGTGGGAAGGATTGGTATTTTTTTTTAAGTGTGGGAAGGAGTGGGATGAGGGGGAAGAAGTGGGTGAGTGTGGGGTGGGTGAATTTTCCCACGAAAAGAACAGGGCCTGAATGTTAGAGGCAATGGCATTTGCACCAATGGTGTGAAAATTTAGGCAATATCGAACTAACATCATGTTAGCTTTCACATAAATTATGTTAGACACCCAAAATAATGTTCCATATCAAATTCATAAGGTAGACAAAAGTAACTGCAACTACTGAAGCATGGAAAGGCAAGAAAACCATCGTGAACAACAAAAGAACTTTATATGTGAAATAAAACCATCTTCCATGGCGATAGTACTTACCTTGTGGATGCACAGTATACAAGATTTCTCTTCTGCAGAACACCATCTACTCCAAGACACTCAACCTGCAAATAGTATTAAGGAGTACGCAAAATGAGAACCCATAGAGACCAATAGCAAGAAAACACTAGATTACAAAGTTCCATTATAATAAATGGTAAATGGCAACTGAAATGGGGTGGAGGGTGAAAAGAGGAAGTCTACTCCCCTCCCTTTAAGCAAAGTAATCTCAGCCAAATGCAAGTAAATGTGTAAGATATTGGCATTTTCAACCAAGCACAGAGGAGCTAAAAGAAGACAAAACACTACAGCATAAACCCCAACTCTTGATTTTTATTTTTATTTTTAATCCATACAATCACCTAAACCTCAGATGAGCACATTTTATCAAAAGAAAAGTAATTCTTGTACAAATTATAAAATTTAGGCCCTGTTCTTTTCGTGGTTTAATGAACCCAACCCACTCCTTCCCACACCCACCCACTCCTTCCTCCCCTTCCCACTCTTTTCCCCACTTAAACAAAAATACTACTCCTTCCCACTCTCACCCACTCCTTTCCCCCCTTTCCCACACTCCTTCATTCAACTCCCCAACTTCATTCAACTCCTTTCAACTCCTGCCCACTCTCACCCACTCCTTCCCCCCCTTTCCCATACTCATCCATCCCACACCCATCATTTCCCACTGAAAAGAACAGGGCCTTAGTGTGCCGAGCATGAAGAAGCTTACCTGCCAAGGGTACAGTTTCACAATCCCTTTTCGTCGGTAAATGTCACATACACTGGATGGGAGCCAATTGCTTAAGTCTAATCGGTTCTTTAGAGGCATGGAACTTAACGGAGAACTTGTTCCTTCAGAGACACTTGAAGCAACAATGTTCATATTTTTTCCACTTGGTGAAGCAGAAGCACTACTGTCGCTTTCCTGACTTAATAAGTTAGATCGAATCTTTTCTGCTGCAGTAATGGATCCTGTTTCTAATGCATTGTTTACCACTCCCTTTGATTGAACCCCAACAGCAGCTCGTATCAAATTCCTAGTCAGTCGGCCCTCATCATTTACAGAACTATACATAGAGTATTGAGAACTACCCATACAATCTCCTCTATTATCTGAAGAAGGTTCTCGTGGCCTACTTTCGTCCAAACTTTTCCCTTCATGTGAGAAGTCCAAATGCTTAACAGGCAACGGCGATGCTTCTCCATCCACTGTTTTTATATGCTTATCTGATGGGCAAACATTTACCTCAGTCTCCCTAAGACAACTACTACCATCTGCAACTGGTGCATTCAATTTATCAGTTGAACTCCCTCCTTCACAAAACTTGTGGGAGTTCCCCTCAATCTGTACATTGATAACATCTGCATCTTCCGGCACCTTAATTAAGGCATTTCCAGTTTGAGCAAACAATCCATCAACTACTTGAATTGCCTCATTCCAAAATTCTTCCCCTGGTGAAAACATAGAACTTCCACGACCTGATAAGGGAGTTTCACGCGCATTAGAACTCCTGTGCAATACAGCAGGAGTAGAACACTCATTTACCCCCATGGTGGACTCAGGCCCCTTGCTACATTTCTTTAAGCTCATTTGCAGCTCAGAAATACAGTTGCCACCGTCAACCTATCAAGAAGAACCGATCAATCAGAATTCAGAAGTGAAGTATTATGATTTATCAAGATCATCTGATGGATGTAACAAAACATCCAGAATCTTACTCCTCTTGAACAGCTGACAACTGTTTCTGTCCTTTGTGCAATAGGGCAACTCGCCGCGTTATCAGACTTTGTTGTAGCAAAGCTAGGGGCCTGAGGATCTGGCCAATGCCTTCTCTTCAATGCTTTACCTTCTACAACAAGTATAGATGGGCTCCCCTGTCTTTTATGTTCGCTAGTCTTTTTCTCTGCCATAGAACTTGACTGCAGTTCACTGCACATGATACACAGTGAAGAAAGTCAAAAACCAAAGATGGCCAACTTGACGACTATAGACTCCTTCCCTCCTGCAACTATAGTCCCATTTCTTAATAAGCATGCTCTAACAGATAACCTTGTTATTGGCCTACTAATCTACTATTTGAAATTAGAGAGTAGAAATGTCTCTAGACAATTGATGAGCGACAAAAAGCATAAGACAAGCGCTGAGACATCATAACTTGATTAAAATTTCCAGTCTGAAAATTTGAAATGTGCCACATTTGCAAGTTAACTGCTTCCAAATGCAACCACTTACCCACAGTACAGTGATAAAAAGTCAACTGCAAATTGCTTGAGCTCCAAGTTCGCCGGACAATGAGCTGGGCCTGAACTACCATTGGCGTCTGCTCCAGCACCCTCATTACTGCTCCCACGCACTCCACTGGGGACTGCTCCAGATGACTCTAAACCCCTGAATCTCCCTTCATTTGGCAAAAGGGTTTCTTTCTTTTCATGCTTAGTTAACAAATCAATTTCTGGGGCCAGGTTTCTTCTAGCATGCCCTTGCGTAGTTGATGAGCCATCATCCTGTGAAGTCACCAAGTAACTCTCCAAGGACCCTTTTGCCCTAGGAGATGAATCTTTGGAAGTCTTTGGCGAAAACGCTCTCTTTTTCTTCGACGCAAAAAACTGTACGATCAAACCACAAAATTTGAACCATCTTCAGTATCCAATTGCAAACACAAGATGCATTGAATTTCAATTGCGAAGTTTTCAGTCTTGATCACTGTGAAGACCAAATATGTTGTTCTTTCGATTGCCAACCCGCATTGTTTGTTACTGAATCATATAGGTTAAATTACAAGTAGTAATACACAGGAGATTGAATTGGCATCAGCAAACATAAGAGAAGAGATGAAAGATAAGAACCTGGTCGACGCGCTTGCGAGGTGAACCAGAATCCATGATTCGATGAAATTTGAGGGTTTATCGAAACCCTAAAAATTGGGGCAAGTTCTTGCGCAAAGAGCAAGTGCCCTTTGATCTCTGGAGGAGTGTTTAAATGTCCGAATGACCGCCATCTTCTGGAAAACAAAGTAACAACAACGCACTGCGTAAGCTCCGCTTTTAATTTAATAAAATTTCGAGTAAGACGGTCAAAGTCTGACCCGACACGATAATCCGACCCAAATTCGACCCAAATTTATTGAGAGAAATACGAACTCGATTCGAACTTAATCGATTTTGATCCGAAGTAGACAAGATTTGACCGCTTAGTCTTAAAACTTGTTATTTTTCAGTTTTGAGCAAACCTAAGCTATTTTCAAGACCGGCACAAAATTGACCCGTTTATTAAATGGGTCGATCCGACGCGACCCGTTTGATAGCCCTAATTTCGGGTGACTTTGAAATTCAAAAGACCCCCCCTAAGGACAAAGAAGGGATTTTTTTTTTGGTCTGAACGGCAATGCATTTTATTACTATCAGACCAAAGCAAGTACAAGGAGTTCGATCGTACCTGTCGAGCTAGAGTAATTACAACTTGGAGCTGGTCCTTATCTACTTTCCTAAATGTACAAGTTGCAAAATTGTTTTTTAGACTAACGCATTGATTTATTACTACAGAAACACCTATTTCAATATTAGGTTCTTGTCCTAGTGCTTTTAAGAGGGCTGGATTGTATGTTCTGATCTCAATTGCCTGCTAATTGCGTTGTGCTGCTACCTGTAGTGCCTTTTCTGCTGCTAGGGCCATGGCTAGTAGCGAGGTACACAGTTGTTTTTCTTGATATGTGAGCACGTTGGTTCCCTACCTTTGTGCCAACATTGCTAAATAGGCCCATTGATCCACTTTGCTATATATGCCAGTAGTTTGTATGACTATATTCGGGTCCATTGTATGATGTCCTCAGTGTACAACAGAAGTGCTTTGTGTGCCATGGTTGATCGCCTGGTGAGTTTGGGGTGGGGACCTGGAACTGGGCAATAACGTTAGCAAATTGTTATGCAGTATTAACTAAGATATTGATTGTGGGTTGGACTCAGACTGGAACAGAAAGTGGTTACGAGTAAGCCAGATGCTCCAGACGACGCAACAAATGTGCAGATTTCCAACTTCACTGTAGTGCCCTAACGAGCCCAGATAGAGTATCTAGTCACATATCCAATGTTTCCAGGGAACATAGGGATTTGCATCAATTAGATGTATAAGTGGGGAACTCCACCAAATCCTTTTTGCAAGCTAACAGTCCTTAATAATATGTGTTGTGGTTTCTTCCTTGAGCTTGCACATTGGGCATACGTATGAGTGCACGAGTTTCGTGACTTTCTGGTTGAAACCTGTAGGTAGTGCATCATGATAGGCCTTCCAAACTAACACCTTCCATCCTGGTGGAGTTTGCAAGGACCAGAGGATTTTTTACATTTTGGATTCTCAAGGATTTGGTAGGGGTTTGTCTTTGGTCAGCAACCACTGTTAGCCCGATTTAGTAGTATATTTGCCCATAGGTGTAGGGGACTAGTAAAGTTGGTCTGGTTTGTCTATGGGTCTTACTAGGTGCTGAAGGATATTCCAGGCCACTTTGGGTGTGAACAGCGCTCTAACGATCGAAAGATTCCAGCTTGTTCTAGTTTGACTAAATAATGCAGAGACGGACCTATGTTCCCAAGGTGTTAGATCGACAGAGCGGCGAAGTTTCAATTTGATGTTATTACACCATCTATCCTCGAGAATCCTGGTAGTACAACCATTGTGGATTTGCCATTTCAAGGCTTCTTTGAATTTAGTGGCTACTGTTAGAAGACTCTGTTGTCCCCATGAAGCATTGCGTTCCTGGCAATCAAAGTAGGTTGTGTCTAGGGGCGAGTGGGTGCCATAGTTACCTCGGTATGAGAGTGCTAATAGGGATTGCGGGTGAGTATGAATGCGCCATGCTTGTCTCATTAATAATGCGTGGTCGGTGGTTCCATGTCTGCATGTTCCAAATTCCAATCCCACCAAGTATTTCGCACAAATCTTGTTTGATCCAGTGTATAGAAGGCTGACCTTGGGAGTTGAGGCAGAAGAAGTTCATAATCAGTGAGTTGAGTTTTTAAAATGTAGCTGTTGGTAGTTGATATACTGATAGGTAATGATGACAAAGCGCAGCAATGACGTTATTGATGAGAAGTAGCCGACCAGATGGCGATAGAAATTTGGCTTTCCATCCTTGCAGTTTTCGTTGCACTTTTTCTATCAAAGGTTCGAACGCTTGGGCTTTTGGCTTATCAAGGTGTACAGGTAATCCCATATATTTCCCAAAAGAATGCTCGATCTACATTGAAAAAATGGATTGTATCATAGTGCAATTGCAAACCTGCGCATTGGGTGATAATATCATAAATGATTTGTTCATGTTGATGATTTTGCCCGATGCTTGACAAAAGTCATTTATGCAATTGTTTAGTGATTGACACTGTTGCTGGTGGATTGTAGTTAAGAAAACTGCATCATCTGCGAAAAGGAGGTGGTTGATGGGCGGTGCAGTGCGTGAAACTTTGATTCCAATACAAGAGTGCTGTTCCTGGAGCTGTAGTGGGTTATCTGAGAGAACTTCCATATAGGGGATAGAGATATAGGGAGATAGCGGGTCCCCTTGTCGAATACCAGCCACAGGCTTGAAGCAAGATGAAGGCTTACCATTTATTAGAATAGAGTATGAGATAGTTGTGATGCATTCCAAGATAAGGGGAATCCATAGTTCTGGGAATTGGGCTCACCTTAGAACTGCTTCAATAAAATCCCATTTTAGTTGGTCATAGGCCTTGTTAAGATCAACTTTGAGAGCTGCAACAGGAGGACCTTGGTGTTTGTTCTTAATGTGATGGATAAGCTTGTGGGCCATGAGGAAGCTATCCTCTATGAGCCTTCTAGGGATAAAAGCATTCTGATATGGTCCAATCAATGAGGTCATGACCTTCTTGAGTCGATTAGTAAGGCATTTGGATATGCCTTTATATATCACATTGCGGGGACTGATGGTTCGATATTAATTAAAGATTTCTGGGTTGGGTACTTTTGGTATTAGGGAAATAAACGTGTGATTTAGTTGCTTCAGAAGTCACACAGAATGGAGAGTTTCCCGTACGGCTGCAATAACATCAGGACCAACGATGTCCCACATTTCATGGTAGAATAGTGCTAGGACACCATCAGGTCTAGGGAACTTCCAGCCATTCATTGTAAAGAAAGTCGCTCGTATTTCCTTATCAGTGAAGGGTTGAGTGAGCCAGGTAGTGTCGGCTTGAAATAGATGCTTTCGAAATCTAGAAACATAATTATATACTTGGTGACCTCTGTCAGGTTCAGGAGACGCGCGTGGGGTGCTAAACAATCATGGAAAAACTGCACCGCCTAAATGGTGATTTCCTCATGTGTGGTTACCCACTGACCATCAATTGTTTTACATCCTCGAATGCGGTTGTGTGGGGTGCGCTCTTTGGCATGGTGGAAGAAGTATTTGGTTATATTATCGCCAAGTGTGTTCCATTTCAATTTACTGTGTTGTTTTCAATAGCTTGCCAATTCTTGAAGATTAAGATGAATTCCTTCTAGGGCATTGTGATATTGAGCTATGACGTCCGATTCTAATGAACCATTAGTCATACTATCTAACTGATTTATGGCATGATGCCAGAGTTTTTCCTTGGCGGTGCTGCGTTCATGTTTGCCCACTAGACACCACTGTTTGCAAAATTGCTTGCTTCGTTTGAGCTTTCGCGCTAGGGAGTACATGAATGACCCCTCGTTGGGGCCTTGCCATACTGCTCAAACGCCTTCCTTTATTTCGTGTCGAAATCATGGCCACACTTCAAGTTTATAAGGTTTGTCTTTGAAGGGGTGTCAGGACTGGACATGAAGCTTGATTAATCCATGGTCCTAGCATAGGATAGGAAGGTTAAACAGATATGAACCATTAAAGGAATCAAACCAATCCGGGGTGGAGTAGACGCGATCTAGTTATTCAAAGATTAAATCCCCTTGAAACTGCTTAGGCTCCAGGTAAATTTGGAACCTACAAATGGTATATCGAGAAGAGCCATTTCCATTTTCCACGAGGAAAATTCGTCCCATCCTTTAATGCTTGCAGCTCCTCCAAATTTATCAGAAGGATACTCGATTTGGTTAAAATCGTCTATTAGAAGTGTTGGCATTCGAATTGATGATATATGCGTTTTAAGCTTTCCCATATAGTACTACGACATTGAGCTTTGGGGATCCTCATAGACAAAACAAACACCCCACGCTTTATTACACATACTTTGTACATTGGGTATAGTATTAAGAGTACACCACAAGTAGTTTTTACAAACATATTTTACAATCAGTTCAACATCATGCGTCCAACCCAACCAAATGCCACCCGAAAGGCCTATTGCATCAACTCCCATAGTATGTGAGTAGCCCAAAATGTGAAGTCTTTGCGTTGCTTTGTCCACAGAAGTCTTGGTTTCAAACAAAAGCAAAATCTCTGGTTGGTAAAGGCGAACTATATTTAGCAAAAAAGGAACTGTAAGGTCGTTCGCACTACTTCCTAAGCCCTTCCAATTCCAAACACATATCTTCATAGCATCACTGGAGGCTGTCTTGGGGCAGCCTCTGGGACCCCGCTGATTTCCTTAACCTGATATGAAAGGGTACAAGTTGGACATATAAATAATAATTTTGGGCTAGAGTAGGAGACATCACTTGATGGTAATAATTTTGGGAGTTTAACTTTTGGGTGGTGGTGCAGACATGCAATGTTAGATTGACTAAGGGGAGGAAAAGAATAAAGAAACGGAGGTGGCGCACCTGAGTCATCGGGTAGAACTTCACGCTTACCCTTGATATCTTCAACATGTGGACTATTAACCTCCACTTTTGTGTGCCTAGCAGTACTCAAGAGTGCAATAACAAGCTCATGGTATTGAGCTGGAAGACCAGTTTGCTCGAAGATGGTGGCATCAAGATCGACTTTCAGGTTAATAACCCCCACAAGAAGACGCTGTCGCTATTGAGTTGGAGGGTTAGGTTGTACCCGAGGTTTGTGCCAAACCATACACAGTCCAATCGGCGACGCTCCGACTCGTTGGGTGAGAATAAGTCAGCATGGTGCGTTTCGAACTCAGGGTGCATATGAGGAATCTCAGAAAGTTCAGTTCTGATGGGAAGTATATGACACGCGCCTAAAAGCCTTAAGTGTGAGGATTCCCAGTGGGTATAATCATTGTGTTCTAGTAGGGGCCCCTGGCTTGCTGTAACGCCCCGCCCGAAGGGGGGTGGGCGCGTCACCGCCGTGGATGCCCAATTAGGAGCAGCCACAAGGCTCTATGATCTTAATTAGCTTATGGGTAGCAGCGGAAGCTCTAATCACAGTCTAACGAAAGTTCGGGCCGGTAGTTCTAAAACATGCATTGCATATAAACTTAAACCATATCCACAATGTTCTTACATATATCCGAATCAAAATACAGAACTGTATTTACTAAACATAATCCATAACATATACATACAACGAGCCCTCCAGGTCCAAATAAGTTCTTTTAATGCTCCTGTGGTCCCTCCTCGCTTTCAAAACCTGAAAAATGGTGAGGTCATGAGCTCCCCGAGCCCAGTGAATAACCCTTACCTTCCCCGTTGTTGCACTTTGCATATTAACCGGTTAACACATAAGCACACAGTACACGTATCTTATGACATCTAAACATAACATCTCATACATCATATAGGGGGTGATAAGAGGACACGCGTATGTTTCAAGAATCAAAAAGACACTTATATCGTTCATATCTAATATGTTCATGAATATCACAAACACACACACATTTCTGTTATGAGGTAGACAATTAGATTAATTTAGCCGCACCTATCCCATACCAGGTACGTTTCAAGGACCCACTTTTACAATTGAGTCCTCGAACAAGCTTTGCTGTTAGTTTATTCACTAAGCTAACCATGATTGTCCTATACCAATCATGTCTTTTGGGCTACTAGTCCTCACTGGAGTCCAAAAGAAAGTAAAACCTGCTAAACAACCTAACGGCCCGCCCATAACCACAATTGGCACACACATCAAATTAGCTTTATCACAAAAGTTCACATAAACACATAATATGTATCTTAAAATCAATCACAAGTTTATATAGATGTCTTGAATGAACCTTCAAATCCAAATCCAAAGCCCAATTTAAATCCAAAAGGATTTTCACATCATAACTAAAGTCCAAATTCAATCCAAAACCAATTTCACAGCACATCACATATTCTTAACTGAATACAAAACTTTTAGTTTAGAGGAATTCGACTCATGACTCATGCAAAGAACCATCACAACGCAGGGGTGACAAACACATCCTGGTGGCCCAACTACGGCTCAAACATATGGTACCAACCAATGAGGGACCAGTCGCAACTCATTCATATGGTCCCAACCAGGCACCCAACGTTCTGAAGGACGCGAACTGCCCACAACATAAACCATGGAATCGCACTCATATCCTAGTAAGTTTAGGCCGAAACCCTCCTCACTAGGGACCCACATGGCTCACACACATACACAAGGTCGACATTCATATCCAAGGGGATTGGTTATAGCCTCTCCCACTAGGCGACCTGAACATAACAACAGTCACTACTATGGCCATAGCTCTAGAACGTTCTGTAATAGCCTCAGTCAAGACACGAGTTTCTTTCCCCAAAAACATAACTTAATGAAATCATATAATCACATTTTTATTTCAAAGAACCTTAATTTCTCAACTTTGAACAAAACATAGTCGAAACAGGGCACAACTCTACCCAAAATGATTTCACAAGTTTCCCATACTTCATCACACAAACAGAATTCTTAAGAAGCTCAACAATGGCCTTCCCATATCTAATGTACGGATTAAACACACAAATAATCCATAATTACACTAAATAAGGTACTTTAACTCACAAATTCATAACTCACAACATACACATCCAATCTTCACCCAACTTTGCAGCAAATTCAAAAATCACATATAGATTCTAAAATATAAATTTCATGATTTTTCTCCAGGCCCATCATTCCCAGAAATTCAAACAGTCAGCCAAAAGAATCAAAACTCTGCGAATTAAACTCAAGAATTCACAACTTTTAGCATACAACACCAAAATTCACAACAATTTACCAGAAATCACCCCATATCATGAGGAATATACAGTAATAATTTGATAAATTTTCTCCAAGCAAACCGTTCATAACAAATTAAAACAGTAACCGAAATTAGGTACCAAAATAAGGCAGTCTCAATCTAAAATTCATAACTTCTAAAATACACATCCAAAATTCATGAAAATTGACAGAAATTTTCCAGACATATCAGAAGTTTACAATAAAATTTTCATAATTTATATCCAACCCAATAGCTCACAGTAATTCCAAACACCATCTGAATTTACACACTGAAAACACGGCAGTTTCAAATAAAATTCCATAACTTATAAAATACACATCTAAAATTCATGAAAATTTACCAGAAGTTGCGTAATATATTGGGTAACCTACAGTAAAAATTTCAGAATTTTTCAGCAAGCCAATAATTCCCAGGAAATCAGAGAGTACACGAGCTCTGCACAAATCTGAAAATTCCATCTAGTTTTCTTCCATTTTGTTCTTTGAATACAATCAATCAACCCAAGAATCCTAATTCGAACATGTATGTGGATGAATTCAAAACATAAACATCAATTCATAACATCCAATTATTCCAAAGATCACAATCAATCATACAACTTATAGAGGTGAGTTTCTAGGGGGTGGAATTATGGTTCTAATCTATCAAACCCTAGAACCTCAGATTCAAAGCTTCAATTCGACATTAATCTTGAAAATTTCAAATAGAAAACTCAAATTAATCTTTCCCAAACCGATTTTAGGTTAAAGAACAGCAAAAATTACTCACCTTAACTTTGCGATCAAAATCAAAACCCCAAACTTCTCCTCCTCCTCCTCCTTCTTCTTCTCCTCCTCTTCTTCTTCTTCTTCTTCTCTCTGCCCCTCTTTCCCTCTCTGCGTGGGTGTGTGTATTGTGTGTGTGTTTGAGGTTTGAGAAAGCAGAGAACCCCCTCCCCTTATCTCCTTTTTCTTTTTCCTTTTTCTTTCCAGGTCAAATCTTCCTCTTTCATTCTTTTTTTTTTGAAACAATCTTATTAACTTAAAACACATATATATCTACAATAAACCACATAAAATACATATACATTAATCAAGAATTCACACTTGAATCAAAATCAGTAACTAAAATTTTCGGGGTGTTACACTTGCGATTGTTGTCGGTTGCCCATGCCTGCTACATTCACATAATCCATGCTTTGACGAAGTAGAGATGCCATGAGAAGAACCCGAATTATAAAAGTCTGGTGTTCGGCTTGGATCCGCGCCCCCCATAGAGCAGGCGCCAGACCCGTGACCATGATGAGCTTGCGGCCTCGAATCGCCACCACTTGAAATGTTGGAATTATCGTGTTCAGATGGGCCTTCATCATAACCATATACCGGGACCGGTCCATAGTCCGGGGAACCAGGTTCGAACAAGTCTACTCTTGAAGTTAAGTAGTTGGGGGTGTTGGGGAAGGCTCGGATTAGGTTTGAGAAATAGTGTCACCGGTAACTGCTAACCAAAGGGACTTGACAGAGCTCAAAAGCTACATATTTTTGCTTCAACAACATAAAGGCTACATGAACTGGTGTTGGGCAATTGTGTACACAATGACCAATCTTCCCACAACGCATACAAAAATGAAAGATATTCTCATAACGGAAGGGGACCCAAAATACCTCATTACCATTAGTGATATAGGCGCTGGTGTTAGTGGGGCAGTGCGATCGACCCTAACACGGACACGGAGAAACACCTTTGAGAGTTCTCGGCCACCTTGGAAGCCAGCATCGATCGACTCACCGATAAGGCGGGCTAGACCAAGCGCCGTTGTAGAATTATGATAGAGTGGAGCAATATTATGGAGTTGCACCCACAAAGCAGCATCCGTAAACCTCCAACGGTAGATAGGTTGCTCCGCGAGGCTGCGTCGAAGTACGAGAAGACCACCTCGGATGGCTAATGTCTCAAGTTGAATCAATGCATCTCGGTCTTGAGGATCATAACACTTAAACTGGAAGAATTGATATTTCTTTCTCACTGCTATGAAGACCCAACTGCGCTAGAAGAGGTTTACAGCTTCACGTAACTCCTCGAGTGAGAAGTGACGAGTGTCGATAAACTGCCCAACCACTGAATTCTCCCATTCATCGGGCTAGGTGGTGGAAGTCAAAAGATGGGATCTTTTGGGGGGGGGGAGCATGTAGCTTTGTTCCATGGGTCAAGGTTGAGGAAGACGTCAGATGAAGATGAAGAAGGACCTATGAGGCTGGCTAGTTAAATAATGAGTTAAGAAGGAAAAGTACACACTATAGGAGAAATGATGACCACTAAGGCTACAAATAGGAGGCATAATCTAGGCTTGTATTTGTCACTGGGAAATGGTTCCAAGTGGAGGAAGAGCTTAAGGGATAAGAGCAAACCCAATGGTAAACCAATTTTTTGGCTCACCAGTGGGGGCTTACTACTGTCACGTCAATTCTTTCTCTAACTTTTTACCTCACAATCACCACCCTCTCCAGTGGAAGGCTCACACTTTATTTCACCAAATAAAATAATACCTATAAATCCTACATTTAACCATAAAATAATACCTATAAATATACTCCATAACACACAACTTTATTTTTAGAATTAAAAAAAAAAGAAAAACGAATAAAAAAATATTTAAAAAAATTAAAATAAACCCACGAGGAAGCTCGGGAAAACGAGGCTCCCCCTAAGGCGTGAGGAGTGAGGAGTGAGGCTCTTGCTGCAGGTGTTCCCTCGCCTCACCACACACTTTCTCCTCATTTTCCTCCTCGCAAGCCAAACGCTGGGATTACTCTAAGATTGGTGGCAAAGATAATTAATTTGGATGGGATGAGAATCCCAGAGGTGGGGGTGAACAATTGGAGGAGGAGAGAGCAGTGATCTGCAGGTGATGATAGTGGTGTCGGTGACTCACTCAGATGACGAGAAGAGTACTCTCCAGAGAATGAGAGAATTCTTTTACTAAACTTTTCTTAAGCAGGGAAAAATTGATTATATGCAATTTTGCAAATTGATTATAACAATGTGATGATTAAGAATAATATTAGTTAATTATAATTGCTTAACTAAAAATGCTAATTGATTAATATAGGTTTTTTAAGGAGGAGAATGGGTATTAGTAGAGGTGAGCAAAAGAAGAACCGTTACTGTTTTATCTTTTGTTTTATTTGCCAAATGACTTATATGTCCTTTTCCTATTAACTTCTTTTTTACGCATAGATTACTGTATTGCCCTTTTTGGTTATTTGTTCCTATTAATTGGCTTCTTTTGTTTCTTAGTCCTCTTCTTTATATGTGTGATAAGTTATTCGAGATTTAATTTTATTTCTATTTGGCTGATACCATACAATGTATTCAAATATTAATTATAGTAAAGCTATTTTGATCTCTAAGTGTATTTAAAGTAATTGGGTGTACACTAGAGGGGAGAGTTGCAAGGTAATTTAATCTTGATTTAAAATGATTAAGATGATTCTGTCTTAGACTTCTAGGTGTTAGATCAAAAGTTATTAAGAAATCTCATGCTTGTTCTTGTGAATACTATTTTAGATTGGGTAGATTAAAGGTCTGGTGTCCTAGATATCCTCCTTCTCCATCTAATTTAGAGTATGATTGAAATTTACATCTTGGGTAGATTCTATTGTTATTCATTTTGGTAAGCTTAATTCTTATGTAGGTTCAATTCTTGGGTAGACTCAATTCTTGGGTAGACTCTGATACCATTAATTCTTGGGTAGGTTCATCTCTTTCTGGTGGAATAGTATGAAATTTTACAAATATATGTCCTTGATTGAAAGTTTTGAGAGTTTGAATTGTTTTCAATGAAAATTTGGACATTTTAGTTAATTTTAGGTCTAGATAAATCAAATCAAGATATTCAAATCGGTAAAGCTGATAGTTTATATCTAAATTATTTCCAATGACGTAAGGGATTATGCTAGCATTGCTTCTAGAGGCGCTATAAATATGTAACTTCTACCAAGGAATAGACAGAGGCATTTTGAGCGAAGCTTGGATCATCCAAAGAGGAGCAATCTGTTTTCAACAATGTTCTAAATGCCCCTTTCTCGAGGAATCAAGTAATAAAGGGAATTACCTTCAAGAAAATTTTGAGATGATATCTTTATTCTTCAAAATTCTTGAGAAGAAAGAAATAGTTCGTAAATCGAAGTAAGTCCAGTCAGACCCGTGGAGAGGAAAGGCATGGTGGCAAATTGAAGAGGGAAAGTATAACTTATGAATTTCCTAGTCGATAATTTACTTTATTACTTTGAGAGTAACGTTTTCATATCAATCAAAGTAGTGTTATCTATTATTCATTCATTATTGTTCTCTCATGAAAGAGTTTAAATCTTTTTTCTGCAAAAGTTACCAGAGCTGCTTGTTTAATGGTATCAAAGTCTGCCAAGAATTGAGCCTACCCAAGAATTGAACCTACCCAAGAATTTAGCCTACCAAAATGAATAATAATAGAATATACCCAAGATGTAAATTTCAGTCAAACTCTAAATTAGATGGAGAAGGAGGATATCTAGCAAGGCGTACCTTTAATCTAACCAATCTAAATACTACTACCTAAGACCCATGCGCTGCCCCGGGATTAAATTTCTGAATAAGTAAATAGTATTTTAAAAGTACCGCCGAATAATTGTTGGGTCGACATTAATAAGTTGATATAAAAAAACAATGAGAATTTTAGTCTAACTCCAAAAAATTGAGGTAAGTAGCATAAACATTATCGCTACTTTTTTTTTCCATTAAGGCATTTTTTTATAAAAGAAGTTTCAAGTATGCATGTTTTTTTAGTATATACCCAAGCATTGCATCAGATTTGAATTTTTAACTAATCAAATGGATATTTTAAAAATAACATTACATTATTATTAATGTCAACTCTCTATAACCTTCACAGAAAAATTATTCGTTATTTCTAAATTGTCTTGAAAATTTACATGTAACTGTGTGTGCATATACATGCATACATACCTACATATAGACATACATACTTATATATATATATATATATATATATATATATATATATATATATATAT
>JACYFF010019584.1:9230193-9245687 GCA_017589665.1 Selenicereus undatus
TATATATATGTATATATATATACATATATATACATATGTGTGTGTGTGTGTGTATATAAGTTGCTTTTCTAGGTCACTTTGTATAGCTGCTATTAGTGAAAACCTGAGTGTATAAATATGGTCTTGACATAATATTTTGTAGTACTCCCCCTCAAGTTGTGGAAAATGGGTTGATCATGCCCAACGTGGACCTAAGAAACTAGAATTGCCCGCTTCCCAAAGGTTTGGTAAAGATATCTGCTATCTGATGCTTCGAAGGAAGGTAATCAATCTCAAGATCTCCAGAGAGCAGTCGTTCTCGAACAAAGTGGCAATCAATCTTGATATGCTTGGTCCGTTCATGGAATATTGGATTCTTAGTAATGTGAAGGGTTGCTTGATTGTCACAGTGCAGCTTCATAGGTCGATCTAGGAATATTCCAAGAGCTACAAGAAAAGATTTGACTCATTCCAGCTCACTAGTTACTGTAGCCATAGCACGATACTCGGCTTCAACTGATGATCTAGAGACCATGCTTTGTTTCTTGGTCTTCCAGGAAATAGGAGAACCTCCAATGGTGACAAAGTATCCCCTGAGAGATATTCTAGTGAGTGGACAAGCTCCCTAATCTGAATCGCAATAGGCTTAAATTCGTGGATCGGAATCACGTCGTAGTAATAACCCTTGTCCTGGATTTCCCTTCAAGTATTGTAGGACACGCCATGCTGCCTCCATGTGTTCTTCTTTGGGCTCTTGCATAAATTGTGATAATACATGCACTGCATAACGAAATTTTGGGCGCGTGATTGTAAGATATATAAGTCTTCCAATCAATCTCCTATATCTTGTGGACTCGTCAAGCTTCGGTCCATTGGCCAGTTCAATTTGTGGTTGACCTCCATAGGAAAGTTGACTGGTTTAGCACCAAGTAACCCACTTTCCTGAATAGTCTCCAACGCATACTTTCTTTGACACAAAAATAGGCCTCATGAGTTTCTCGCCACCTCGATGCCTTGGAAATATTTCAAATTTCCTAAGTCCTTGATGTCGAAACAAGTATTCATGTATGTTTTGAATTCGGCACAGGCTTGAGTATTGTTCCCTATAAGCACGAGACGAGATCATCCACATAGACTAAAAGAGCCATGAACCCGTCACCTTTTCTATAAGTGAAGAGAGAATAGTCTGCATAGGATCTGATGAATCCATAATCAAGTAATTTGGATGACAGCTTTGCAAACCATTGCCTTGGTGCTTGTTTGAGTCCATAAAGAGACTTCTAAAGTCTACATACCTTATTAGAACTGGAAGATTTGAATCCTAGTGGCATGGTCATATAGGCTTCCTCCTCTAAGTCTCCATGAAGAAAAGCATTATGAACGCCCATTTGTTGGGTTTCCCAACCTTTTGCAACTGCAAGAAAACATCGTACGCTGACCATCTTAGCCATTGGTGCGAAAGCTTCATGATAGTCCATCCCTTCAATCTGTTTATCTCCTCGAATTAGAAGTCTTGCTTTATACCTTTCTAGGGACCCATCTGAATTATACTTCACCTTGTAGACCCACTTACAGGTGATAGGCTTATTCCCGTGAGGTAAATCGACAATAGTCCATGTCTTGTTCTTTTCTAATGCCCAATTTCTTTTGACATTGCTTCTCTCCACTTTTCATCCTTAACCGCATCATAAAAGTATATGGGCTCAACAATCTTGGTTATAGCAGCAACATAATTCTTATGCGCATCAAAAATATTTGCACAAGTAACGTAATTAACTAAGGGATAAGGCTTACCTGAGGAGACCTTTTGTAGCGGGTTTGAGGAAGTGGGAACTTTGGACCAAGCTGTGTAGCATACATACTCTTATAGATGACTTGGGGCCTTTATATCCCTTTTTTCATAGCCCAAATTGCTCCCTCCTGAATCTTGAAGGTTGCTGCTCCCCCTATCCAAGCTCTCGGTCTGGGCTTCTGTGCGTTGGGTTGAGCTAAGGCCCTCGTTGCCCTCAGCGTCATATGGGCCAGCAGTGCGCCTGCCCGTGTCACACCCTGTTGCGGCTGCTTGGCGATTAGAAGGCCCATTTTCTTAGTCTCGTGGCCTGCTAGGCAAGTCAACACTAGCAATTGCGATAGGCTGTTCGCTGAGCGTTTCAGCCTGGGCCTCGGCATTGTGGTTATCACATGGCCTAACGAATGGGCTTCCATTTGGATAAGCTAGTCCATCATCAACAAATTTTCTTGCTGCTTCTAATGCCCTCCAATCTTCACCTTCTGCCCCCTTTTCCGTTAGATACGGAAAGATTTTTTCACAGAATATCACATCCCTACTAATGAGGATTCCTCCAGTTTCAATATCATAAATCTTCCATCCCTTTTTCTCAAAGGGATACCCAACAAAAATACGTTTTCTACTGGGCGAAGTGAATTTATCCTTTTGTTTTAGACGCTGATGCACATAACAAAAACAACCGAATACTTTCACATGATCATAAGATGGCTTGGCTTTGAATAATAATTCATATGGAGTTTTACCTTGCAGTACTCGAGTGGGAGTTTTATTAATCAAGTAGGCAGTCGTTAATACGCACTTACCCCAAAAGTCTAAAAGAAGCTTTGCTTGAAAACAGAGAGCTCGGGCCACATTTGGAATGTGTCAATTCTTCCTTTCAACTCTACCATTTTGTTGAGGGGTATCCGCACAACTTGTTTGGTGTATTTTGCCCTATTCTACATAGGACTGCTGGGATGCTTCACTCCCATTGTTACTTCATATTATTTTAACTGAGGTGTCAAATTGATTTTTCACCATCAGGCCAAAAATTTTAACCAGCTGGGATGCTTCACTTTTCTCCCTCAATAGATACACCCAAGTACCCCCTGCTAGCATCATCAACAATAGATAAAAAATCGTGTGCTCCAGTTAAAGACCTGATTCGATAAGCCCCCCAAATGTCACAATGTATTAGATCAAAACAACTTGTAGCTTTATTATTGCTAATAGGAAAAACAGAGCAAGTATGTTTTGTTCAAAAATAAATATCGGAAACATCACTTCCTACATTATTAAAACTTCCATTACTACTTGCAGGCAAAGTCATAACTTAATTTGATGGGTGTCCGAGCCTTTGCCCTTGTAGTAACTTGATTGACAAGAGCCTTCTCTGGTTGATCATTTCTGAAGAAGAAAACCCCACTTCTCTGTTTACCTACTCCAATCCACCTCCTCATAGAATGGTCCTATATAACACATAGTTTAGGAGAAAACGTCACCGTTCAGAATAAATCATTTACAAGTTGCGCAACTGAAATGAGATTGCAGTTTAAACCAGGCACATAAAGAACATCATCAAGAAGTATAATGGAATTTAACCGCACCCTTCCTTGTTTACTAGCCACACTATTTTGGCCGTTGGGCATTCCTACCAACATCGGATGAGTATCATAGATATTTGTTAATTTACCAAGATCTCCTATCATATGACAGGATGCTCCACTATCTAATAACCAATCACCTTTACCTGACAATTTTTCACAACCTGATTTGGGAGCCTCTATCAAGCTAAGAAGTTTGTCAATCTGTTCGCTTGAAAGACCTGGAATATTAGGTCGTGCCATCTCAATTTCAGGGGTCGCGCCATCAACCATGGCTTCTCCCGCAAACGCTAAACCACCGCGCCCAACTCCTCCACGGCCACTTCGGGCTCCTTGTGCTCTCCCTCGCCCCCGCCCGCCTCCTCGTGTTGACCATCCTAGCAAGTAACCGATAATTTCAAAGCACCCGGCCTCCTCATGTCCGGTCTTCCCGTAATGCTTGCATATTGGATGCTCCGAGTTCCGCCCAGTTTTGGCCATGCTGACAGCGAAGGCTGCTGCTGTCTCTGACTTACCCTCACGCTGGACCATCATCTGCTTATGGTTTTCTTCTTGCATCACATGCAAGAATCCGACTTTGAATATTGGAAAATTCATCATCGTTTAATCCCATCAGAAATTGATGAGATTTATCTTCCTCGTACATCTTCATGATTTTTGTTGTTGTGCCACGTTTGCATCCTTTGCAAGTGCAAAATAGGACCTTTACATGATTATTTAGTTCATTCCACAAGTTCACCAATTTATTGTAGAATTCTCTAATGTCAAGTGTCCCTTTTTTTGCAATTTGCAATTGTGGCCTTTAATTGATGTATTTTTGGTGCATTGGCAACTGAGGACCTCTGTATAAGCTACACTCATACGGAGCTTGGGATCGTCGATATTCAACAGCCACGAGCATAGCATGGAATTCGCCACATACCATGCGTCTGCTTCAAAAAAATTCTTGATCTTGAGTTGTTTCGGGCTGTGTTAGGGTTCCTTCAATGAACCCTAACTTATTTTTGGCTTTTAACGATGCGTGAACAGCTCGTTCTGACACATCATAATTTTTCCCATCAAATATTACAGCTGTTATCAACACTCCTGGACCCTCAGATGGATATAAGTAGTAAGGTGAGTGTGATTCAATAATAAAATTGTTCTTCCCAGCCATGATGATAGGTTAAATCAGTGCTCTGATACCATGAAAGATTACAAACATGCAAGAGAAGAATAAGAGTGTGTTTTAATGGGATTAATTTTTTCTATCCTTTACTGCACTATAGTCATGGCATATGTATACAAGAGGAGGCATACATGCTTCCATCTCAAACCCTAGCTGCTTGCCTAAGAATTGTATCTAGCCAAGGATGTTTACAACAATAGGTTTCCTAATAAAACTCTACATACAATATAGAAAATGTTTTATTCCTAATAATGTTCACTCCTTTTTATACAAAAGCAATGCTACCATGCCTCTACTGTTTCTTGGAGTCTTGATTCCAGTTTGTTGTTGAAGCATCTGTGGAAGGGTCCACTCTCCAGTCTCTACATAGGTCTTATAACAGCTACTAACCCGTGACCAATTAGTAATCATAATCTTCATTTTCGTTGTAAATTCATCATGCTTGAAGACATGTTCACCAATCACATTAGGGGCCAGGCGAAAGAGTGTATTTGATATTGTGTGGAGTCGCGTTGCTTTGGCGATGTGCACGCAAATGGTGTGACAATGTTTCTTCCTATCTTTCACGTCTTGAGAATACCTCAGACCTCGAAGAGCAAACTGGAGCCAATCAAACCCGATTGTAGTATGCTTAATCCCATCCCAAGGGTAGTGCACATGAAACTTGGATGACTTTGAACCCACAACCCCCCATTCGCTACCATTCAATTGCATCCAATTATCACTTACCCTATATGCGACCACATAGACAATTGCCTTTTCAATCGCAACTTTAGCACCTATCTCATATCCATCTAGGAATCCTTGTATGTAAAGAAGAATAAGAGGAAAATGAGGATCTGGGTTGGTAGATCTAAATTATATATATACATATACATATATATATATATATATATATATATATACATATATATATATATATATATATATATATATATATATATATATATATATTGTACGTGTACGTTGACCTCCTTGGGAGCATATATCATGCCAATGATAAGATAAATCTCTTCGATGTCACAACTACTGTTATACGATGATAATTAAGGTATTTATCATTATTAACATACAAATGTAACAACAAGTTACAACAAAAGGATTATATTAAAAAGTGTCACTGCATAGAATATGAACTGGTTCTTGTATATCCTTCAAAATGTTGGTTTGTTCAATTTCAAAGAGAAAAGTCCATCATGCATGTTAGTTTTATATGATTCAAATACGGTCAAGGTTTTGAACTGTCTTTTCTTCATTTTGTTTGATTCTTTTCCCGTTGCAAGTGGGTGGATTTTGAGTAATTTCCTAATTGAAATGGTTTTTGGTCTTTTGTTCTAATTCAAGTTAGAGAAGCGAACTACAATACATGATCACTAGATATAGTTTAAAACAGAAATTGAGGACAACATCAGAGGCTCAAGAGTCCTAAAGCTACACTTGGGTTTGCTTTAGGCGAGTTCCATGCATATTGATTTTGCTCTTTGCTATTTAGGGCATTGAGTGTATGAGTCATATGGGCAGATGTTCCCAAGAGGGAGCTTTTGTGGAAGTTGTTGGGAATGACTCTGAGCTCGGTCAGTTCTTCTACGTTGTTAGTGACAGGTAGAAAGCAGAAACCAATGGTTTACAATAGGAATTCAACAAATTTGACTATGAATTTGCCAAATGGAACTAGCTAACATTTACAAGAAGGTTATGTTACTGGTGTACAAATGCCTTCTAAACGAGCAAATGAGATCTTGTGGGAGTAAACAGGCACTTTGGGCAATTAGGGGTAGGGATTGGGAGAGTACGGGTAGAGTATGCTAATACGTACCTATATTATTCCCCATCATATTGTCATCCAACCCATATTCAATTCACAGTCCATGTTATTCATTTTTTTTTTAACAATGGTAAAGATAAAAACAATCTACGTTAGGCGTTTCTTCTCACAGGAGTACACCCAACTACATCCGCGGCCAAAATAGCACCAAGCATAGGGGAAAAACAATCACCTGAAAAGAGACAATCCATGACTGTGTACCCAAATTTGGAAAGCCAATCAACAACCATATTTGCCTCTCGAAATATATAGTTAACTTGGATGTGAGTAACTTGTTGAATCCATGTGCGGACGTCTTCAAGGATTGTAGATATTTTCCAAGGTACACTTATTTTACCTTGTAATGCCTGGATCATTGTGTAGTTATCGCCTTTAATGCAGAGTCTGTTGAAGCTAGCCTGAGTGGCCACTTTGATTCCATCTCGCAGTGCTTTTGCTTCGGCAATAAGAATTGACGACTACCCATAATTCGCTGCTCCTGTTTTGATAACTTTACCAGTCCAGTCTCGTATGATGTAACCTCCTACTGCTGTTGAATTGATGAGAGATCCATCAAAATTGATTTTGATGAATACTGGGAGTGGAGGGTACCAACGAACAAGATGGAAGTTTTTAGAGGGGGAGGAAAAGGGTCCCCTTTGAGAATTATCTGTCTGACATGCAAGTTCGGAATCTCCATTTGGCATATGCCTTTTTGGCCCTGATTAGACATCTGACTGGATTGGAGATTTCTTTATCAAATACTATTGCATTTCTCTTTTTCCAAATACTCTAAACAAGGAATGAGAATTTTGGAAGCATCTTTGGGTTCCGGTAACTCCTTACTCTGTTTAGGGCATCATTCGCCTCCTGGCATCCTATAGGTGAATATTGAACTGGGAACTAGCGGTGAGTATCAGCTAGTTCCCATACCTTTTTGGCTATCTGAAATTGGCTTAATAGGTGCTCAATTGATTCAATTTCATTCAGGCAGTTTGGACAAACTGGATCTAAGTTAATACCCCTTCTAAGCAGGATGCCTCGAATAGGGATCGCCTTGTGACATATTTGCCATAAGAAGATTTTTATTTTTGGCATGGTATCTATCTGCCATATCCATTTAAAAGGCCATTCCAAAAAATCATTTATATCCTTATCATGCGTTATCCAAGTTGCAATTTTAGTATTGAATTTACCCGAGCTATCTAATCCCCAGTAGAAGGCGTCTGGTTTACTATGTACTAGGATAGCAATTCCTTGGATTTTAGAGATGATTGGGTAGTTGTCCAAAATAGAATTGAGCTTTGCAAAATTCTAGGACCTATCTTGTTGAATAAATTCGGACACTTTAGCTTGTGGGCTAGTGATGGTTTCTTTATCCAACTCCAGTATTTCGATAAGGTTTTTATTTTCTACCCAATTGTCATACCAAGAGGAGATGCTCTCACCATTCCCGACTTTCCAAATAATACCTTGCTTGAGTAATGCTCTATAATTGAGTAGATTCTTCTAGATTGGTGAGTCTGTAGTTTTCATTTTATAGGTTAAGAAGTCAGTAGTATGTAAGTACTTTTCAGTCATGGCTTGAACCCATAAGCTGGATGTATTAGTAAGCATCTTCCAGGCTAGCTTACATTGGAATGCTTTATTAACGGCTTCTGTTTTCCGTAGGCCTAGCCCACGTTTACTTTTTGGTAAACAAAGTTTGTGTCATGCAATCAATGGAAGCCCTTTTTCTGAGTTAGTATGTTTCTAGGAGAATTCCCGATTGAGTTTATCCAACTATTGACAGGTTGTCCTTGGCAGCTGGAAACGTTGCATTGTATGCGCCGGTAATGATTCTAGATGCGATTGAATTAATACTGTTCTCCCTGCTTTGGACAGACAGTGTGCTTGCCAACCTTGAAGTTTCGAAGTAGCTTTATCAATGATCTCTTTAAATGTAGATTTGGAAGGTCGGCCTTGGAAAAGAGGGCATCCAAGATATTTACCTAAATATGCTCTGTGAGGAATATTAAAAATGCTCGTAACTAATTACTTCTGTTGGTTGGAGGCATTATGGGAGAACGTAAGGACAGACTTGTGGTAGTTAATTAATTCTCCTGAGACAAAGCAAAATTCATCCAAAATCGTTTTCAAGGTCATATAGTTTCCGGCGTTAGTTTTACAAAACAGTAGACAGTCGTCAGCAAAGAACAGTCCAGGAATGATACTGGATCTAGAGCAAATTTTAATACCTATTCCTGATTTATTTTTAGCTGTCGCTTTTGCTAGCTATAGGCTCAGCACTTCTATACATATTATGAATATGTATGGAGAGAGAGGGTCTCCTTGACGAATGTCTTTGGCCGGTGTGAATAATCCATTAGGCTCTTCATTGACAATCACAGAATAAGATACTGAGGAGATACACTCCTTCATCCATTTATTCCACATGGGGTGGAAGCCTAATTCCTGGAAGCATTTCATAATGAAATCCCATTCCATTCTATCATAGGCCTTTTCCATATCCAGCTTAAAGGCTACCCAAGCAGATTTAGTCTTTAGGTTTTTGAATTTATGCAAAATCTCATGAGATATGAGAATATTGTCATGGATAGATTTACCTGGGATGAAAGCACTTTGTAGTGGCGAAACTAGTTTGTCTAGCAGTGGTCTTAACCGATTAACAAGAATCTTGGCAATGATCTTGTAAAAAGTAGAGCAAAGGCTGATGGGCCTAAATTGGTTCGTTTGAGTTGAATTTTCAATTTTGGGAATGAGTGCTATAAAGGTATGGTTCAGTTCTTTGAGGATCTTACCATTTCTAAAGAATTCACTGATACAATTGAACAAGTCTTTTTTAATAATGTGCCAGTAATTTTTAAAGAAGCCTGTACCGAACCCATCAGAGTCTGGTGTTTTATTAGACTCGATGCTGAACAGAGCATCCCTAACTTCCTCCAGGTTAGGGGGTCTAACTAGTTCACTGTTTTCTTGATCGGTAACTAAATGAGGCAAGCCAAGGTTTGCTATGTAGCGTTTACTATCAAAACTTGATTTAAATTTTTTTATTAAAATCAATGGTAAATTTGTCTGCTATGGCCTTGTGCTCATCAATCCAAACACCACACTCATCACGGAGCTTGATAGTGAGTTTCTTTTTCCTCGTATAGTTAGCTCTACGTTGGAAGAAGGTAGTATTCATATCTCCATTGACCAGCCATTCCTTTCTTCGCAGTTTGCCCCAATATTTTTGGTTAAAAAGTATCATTTTTTCTCTTTGCTTGGGGAATCGTAATAACCACGATTTAAGTCGAAAGCTATCTGGATTTGCTATAAGTTTGTCCTTGACATATTCAATTTTTTTTGTATTCTTGTTTAATTTCTCATGAAAGTTGCCGAAGTGGGTTTTCGAACAATCTTTAACTTCATGTTTAATAACTTTGAGCTTCCTTGCAAGATTGAACATATTTGTTGCTCGAAAATTTGATCTCCATGCTTTTGCTATAATAGTATCAACTTGGTGATACTTGCACCAGAAATTTTGAAAACTAAAGGGAAATGCTTTGTGCCTTTGAATTATGAGATCGGAAGTTACAATGATAGGTCTGCGGTCTGAACATGTGAAGCTTCCATGTTCTTCTAAGGTGTTAGGATACATGGTTAACTAATCTCTTCTGGCTATAGTTCTATCGAGTCTTTCATATACTAGATGTGTGTGTATTTTCTTTTTCCAGGTCAATATGCTACCTTTGACGTGGATAGTTTCTGCATCTATCTCTGAAATGAAGTTATTTAGTCCTTCAAATTTGCTAGTGGCTCTTTTTTTTCGTCAGGACTGCCTAATTCATTAAAATCTCCCATTAAGCACCAGGGTACATCAAACACCGAATTAAGACGGGTGAGATGTTCCAGAACTGATCTTTTGCTCTAGATTGGGTTGGAGCATATATTCCTGATACAATTGAGTTCTGGCCTTTTTTAGGATCATGAACGAGCATATGGATTGCCCTTAGTTCTTTTAAAAGGGGTGGTGCGTGGATTTTACCGTTATTCCATAGTACCGCAATTCCCCCCGAGTGATTAGTTGGTAAAACATAATCGTAATGTTCGAAACCCATTTGAGGGAGCACTTTAAGAATATTTTTTTTCAATCACCATTGTTTCCAACAAAAGTGTTATGTCTGCCTTGTAAGTTCTTGTTAGAAGTTGTACTTCCTTAATAACCTGTGGTTTGTTTGCCCCTTGGGTATTCTAACTAATAATTATCATTAATAATTAGCAGTGTGAGGAAGTGGTTCTCGCGTCATTCTTATGTATTCGGGACTTAAGCACAAGCTACTATTACTATCCTTTCCTAGCCACATTTCGTAGAATAGCTGATGCAGGCTTGTAAGACAATTTCGTACCGAAATAGTAGGCAGTATAATTTGCACTAGGGCGAGGTATTCAAAGCAGTAGAACCCAAGGCTCCTTTCTTTAGTAGTAGGACAATACAATTGAGTGAATACATGTTGATATCGTTAATAGAGGTTAGGCTAACAAAGATGTCATGTGAGGACTTTGTTGTTAATGCATAAGTATGTTGCATGCATTCATAACGATTAGTGGTTAGAAATCGTTGGCACTGATCAGACATAACGTGTCTACTTGCTACCATAAAAATAACACCCCGTATAGCATTACACCCAACCGGTAGCTCTATGTCAATAAAAATTGACAGCAAATTTAGCTTCTTAATTTTTCTCCGCCCAAGGGCAGTCAAACCATCAGCCTTGGAAGGGTAACACCCTTCACTCGCTATCAAATAATTCAATTCTCCATTAGCAGACCATGTAAAGCTGGGAGCCCATAATAACCTCATCTCGTAAGCTTTGCACGTTTCCTGTGAAACTGCTGTGGCGTAAAGGGTCGCATGAGGCATACAAAGGTGACCCCAACTGACTGGAAAAGAATATGTTAAATGCAAGGTAGAAACAGTGAACCAACCGTAAAAGCCCATTACCTGTGTCATGAAAAAGATCAAAGTACAGGTACAGAGCATCCAAAAAGTGGGCATACACAAGACAAAGCGAATTCACTATAAACTTTAAAGCCTGTATCAAAAGGAAAACCAAGTTCGTTGTCTCAGTTAACAACAAATGAATGTTGTTATTATCTTGGACTTGAGTTCGTAAAGGGCTAATTGAGGAAAACTCTAGTTGCCAAGGAAACGTCGTCTTGGCATCATAGAAATTGTCCTCAGATCCATGCCCAAAAAACCATAAGAGAACCGCAGAAGAGTAACACGAACAAAAAAGGGACTTATAATCGGGTCCGTCTCAAGCCGGTGCCGCCTCTTCCTAGAACAGGGTTGGCAAGCATCTAGCAGCATCAAACTGGCCAAAAGCCTTTCCAAACCCACAATGATAAAAAAGAAGTTGTCTTGCAAAATAGTCAAGCAAACAAAGAATGCCATTTGAGTCCAGTAACTGGGCAAAAGCATGCAAGACGAGTATCATCACAAATATGACTTGCACTAATGTGTACAGTTTTAATGAAAATGTCCTGGAACCAATCGGTCATTCTGATGCCTTAGTCCATGTTATTCATATGGGTATTACTCACATGGATATTATCCATATGGGGTTATTATAACTGTCTATCCTGAGTTTATAAATTTACTACTTAATACTCATTCCTCAAAAGTAAGGAAGATATGATATGATCCGTCAAAAGTTATGAGGAAAATCTAACTTCAACGGTTTGAATCAAGATTTGAATATCCGATAGAAAATATTAAAATAAATTCAAATCTAAAATTTGAGTCTGAATTCTTTCATTTCAATAACATTTATCTTTACTACGATAACTCAGTTAACATTTTTTTGCAGCTAAAATAATTTAGTTGATATTTGTAGTAATTAAAATAATTTCAATGATTTGGATTAAAACTTGATCATCTAGTGAGAAGGATTAAAAGAAACTCAAATATAAACTTTGAGCTCCAAATAATTTAGTTGATATTTTTAGCAATTAAAATAATTTCATTTGATTAGCATTTATCTCCTCTACGATAATTGTTGTAAATGCCAATTGAATTGTTATGATGGAGAAAAATATTGACCAAACGATGGAATGTTGAATTTAAAATTTGGATTTGAACTTATTTTAATTTTGCCCGTCCAATACTAAAAATTCGACTTATTCCGACGGAAAATAGGTCCATCAGAATCTCTGATAGAAATTCGACGGATTCAGAAAAATTCGCTGGAATTCTGACGGATTTTCAAACAGACCCATTTGCTGCCCAAATTCCGTCGGAAAATAAAAAATTTGCAAAAGGAATTTTTTAACCCCGAGTTGAATGGAGGAAAAATTCAAATTTTTTTGAATATTTCAACAGAAAAATCCGTCAGAAATTCTCTTATAAAATCCCTCCATGCTTTATTTTTTCGTTGCTCATTTCGTAAAATCGAGAGAGATAGAGAGAGAGAGAGAGAGAGCACCGCCACTTGCTATTGCCCCACCGCCGCTTGCCGCCATCCCATCGCCATCACCTCCTCTCGCCGTCATTTGTCATCGACTTTTGAGAAGATTTTCTCTTGTGTAATTAGTACAAATTTGTAGTTAATTAAGTATATACGTTGAATTTAATAATTTATATAATTAGTTTGCATGTAATTATGCAAATTTAATAGTTTATATAGTTAGTTTGTTACGTTGATGTTAGTTTGTTGGAATGATAATTTATTCTCAATTTTGTTTTTTGTTGTTAAAGAATATAATTTTTATTAATGAAGCATAATTTAATGCTAATATGAATTTAGTGTTAATGATGAGAATTTATTGTGTATTAGATACATTGAAAAATGTTTTTATAGTTCGGTGCTATATTTTTTCTTTTTTAAATAAAGTTTAAAAATTTTGATGGAATTTTTCACGTAATCCACCTGGTTCTGACGAAATTTCCGACGGAATCAACCAAAAAAAAAATTTTTTTGGAAATTTTTTCCCGAATTTTTTTTGTTTCTAACGGATGAGTTCGTCGGCTCCTCAATTCCGTCGGAGAAGTGGTCTGACAAACTTGCTATTTCCGTCAGAATGCATTCCCGACCGGCCATATTCCGACGAACGCCGTCGGCTGCAATTTCCGGTAGAAAACTCATTTTTCGACAGAAAATGTTACTTTTTTCTTCGGAAAATCCGTCGAAAAAAGCCGATTTTTTAGTAGTTTAATCAAGTTTCAATCTAAAATATTGAAATTGTTTAACTGGGAAAATATTTCGATCGAATTATCGCTACAAAGATAAATATTGACCAAACAGAAGAATGTTGAACTCAAAATTTGGATTTAAAGTTCTTTTATTCTTTCAAATCAGATAGTCGATATTCAATTCCAACCGTTAAAGTTGAATTTTTGCTCCTAAATTAAGTCGGCAACTCATCAAGGAAGAGATTGAAAAAGCAATTTTCCTAATTGTCGCCCTTAAGGCGATAGATAAGAGTCAATTATATATTGATAACAAGTAATTACTCCCATTATTTATGGAATAAACCTTATCCAATTTCATTTACTTCAAGATATAGATAATATTATATTTTACAATGGTTATCATATAAAATCTTATTTATCATTTAAGAGATTGTTTTCCAAAATTATCACCTTAATTTCTTTTCAAACTAATTTTTTTCCGTTATATCTAAAACACCCCCACAAGATTGGGTAACTCATCCCATGGTCGAACCCCATCTACTTCATTTTTCCTCTTTCCAATTTATCTCTCCTTCATAGAGCATAGTTAGTCTTCAACTTTCTGCTCAGCAACTCCTCTTAGTCCTCCACTAAAGAATGGATCAATTATTCTTCCTCTTAGCGACTCCATCTTGCACTTCTTCTACAAAAATCCATGATAATTCTATGATCCATCATTATCGATTTTTCACCGAGTTGAACCTAAAGCGAGAGGAGGGGGATAAGATGGAATAGGCAGTGACTGTACAGAGTATAAAATTGAAAAAGGAAATTAAAGACCCCTAAGTTTGAACCTTTTATTGTTGGGCACTATTCCAAAACCATGCCATGCAATCATGCATCATTTCATGGAAACAACTGTGCTAGAAGAATGAATTGGATAAAAGCGGGCATAAAATTGGGAAGAAGGAAAATGTAAAACATTAGTGAAAAGAAATTACGCTGAGAATTTCGGTAACTAATCTTTTACTAAATGATATATGAGATTTGTATGAAAATTATTTTAAAAAACAAATAATACTATCTACATTTTTGAAATAAATAGAATTGCAAGATTCATTAAAAGTGGATATAATTACTTTTTATTCATATATAATGAACTGTTATCTATCGTCCTAAGGGCGACAATTAGCAAAACCGTTAAAAAGGTGGTCATTGTAATTTTAATTATTATTCAAGGGTATCGTTATCTTTTTAGTCATCATTATTGGATATGTAGATATTGTATTATACACCGAATACCCACTTCAATTATGGGTAATTACCCATCTCATACCCTACTGTCCATTCTTATTGAGTATTACTCACCCAATTTGAATGGGTAAGGGTGATCAATACTTATTTAATGGATACAAATTCACTCCCCTATTGGCAATGCTATGCAACCGTACATATAGGATCTTTGTCTATTTGAAAGTTCTACCCTAAAAAGTTGAACACAGGGTTTTAATTCGCAGTCATAGAAAGTTGCAATTTTGTGTTGAGGCTGTGAACAGTTTGAGTAGCAGCTGAATACTCGATAGGCTGCTATTGAAAAATTGCTTGAGGGTCTGGAAGCTAGCTGAAGATGCTCTTTAGTGTGGATTTTGAATCAGGCACCATTATCCATGGATAGTACAAGCATGAGATTTTTTCAAGTGGTAAAGCGTTAAGTTTATGTACTTTTAACACAAAAAATCTGGACTCATGGATTCAAATACCACGTACGTTACATAGATGGTAACGTAATTTCAATATGTAATGGCTTATATTTTTGTAAATGATTTATCATAGCTGTAGTGGTCTATGTGTGAGAGAAAATGAATAAACCAAATCTATGAAGCCTTCTCTCAATTTAAGATACACATGTATATATGTATGTCGTGTGTGTCTATATATATATATATATATATATATATATATATAGACACACACAACTTACATTTACGGCCTGTTTTTTTCGTTGGGATATATGA
>JACYFF010019584.1:9253426-9308786 GCA_017589665.1 Selenicereus undatus
TTTTTAATTTGTATATTTTGTTTTGTAGTTTCTATTTTTTATTGAACTAAAACAATTCCAAAGTACGATAACTTCATCTTTCATTTATTTTATTTTATTTATTTGCTTAATTATTTATATCTATATTTATTTCATAGTTTATAGTTTTTTAGCTTTTTATTTTTAGTTTTTGGTTTTTTAATTTTGTAACTTTTGAAAATTTTAATTTATAATTGTTAATTTTTAAATTTTTAATATTTAATTTTTAAATTTTAGCTTTTTATTTTTATACTTAGTATTAAGTATTTTTTTATTTTTCATCTGTAATTTGTTTACGTTTTTAACTTTGTATGTCCATTTGATATATCCATGGGTTTATAATTTGAGTGTCTTCTGCGTGCCCTCATTATTTCTTTCTTCTCTTGATTCTCTTCTCTCTCTCCTAATTGTCCCTCTCTCTCCTCTTTGCCTGCTCTGTCCTCTTTGCCTGATCTTTCCTCTCTGCCTGCTCTCGAAATCGCTCTGTTAACATGGCCTGGCCATGTCCGCCATGCCCAGACATACTGCCGGTATGTTCACTTCAAAAGAACCCAAGTGATGCCAAAACACCGCACCCCCCCCAAAACCCACGAGCCTTGATCTCCCAAATTCGGATGAGACCCACCACCGCCGTTGTGTAGATCTGACGAAATCAAGCATGAGAAAGGACCCACGCGCACAACGCGCCGCTGTGGTGGTGCCGCGTGCCCGCACGTGCTTGCAATTACGGCGTTTCTCTGGTTTTCTTTCTATGGTTGCGTAGATCGGCGATGATGTGGGGTTTTTGGAGAAAGAAGAGCATGAAACGACCTTGTCGGCGGTGCGTGGCGGTCACGCGCCTCCCTCCCCAGTGCGTTTCTCCGGTTTTCTTTCTATGGCCGCGTAGATCGGCGATGATGCGGGGTTTTGGGAGGAAGAACCCCTCCCCGGTGTCTTCTGATGGGTATGGTTCCTTTGTTTCCGTTTCATGGTTTTCTTTGTTTTTTGTTTACATTTTCTGAGGCGATGTGCAGGTTCGGGCATAAGGGGGTTGGGGGTTAGGAATTTTGCTTTTATTTGGGCAGCCATGTCAATTAACCTAATCTGAATTCGACGGCAAATAGTTAATATAAATAGTTAATGAAAACACCTAGTTTAGGCCCTGTGAATGAACTCAATTACATGTGAATGAACTCACTTACTTGTTTAATAGATAATAAATTGTTCAAAAATTAAATATGTCATGTGAAAAATTAACTATTAACATGTCGTGTGAAAAATTGTTCAAAAATACATGTTTCTGGGCATTACTATCAAAAAATCAATTACAAAAAGGAAATCAAAGACTGACCGGAGGATTGGAAGCCTGTATAATCAGATCGAAGGGCGAGATGCAGACAACCAGAGGTAATGAATTCTGTTGGAAGGAGGATGAGTTTAGCAGAATTTTTTCTGTACCGTGAAATCAGTTTAATGGCAGTGTATTGAAATAACTTTAATGGCAGGTTGATGTTATTCTTATTTCCTTTTTCTGTATTTGTGATAAAATAATGTTATTCGTATTTTCTTTTTATGTGTATGTAGTAAACGATTTATAATTATGGAATATGTTGGTGATTTTTATTTGGTTGTGAATTAATTACTGAATATGGACGGATGAGATTGAAGTGAGGATTGATCTGATGGCCCGAAAGTTCTAATTTTTGACAGAGCAGGAAAAAGCCACGTCAGAAAATACATTGCTTTTATATATAGTATAGATTTAGTTATTGAGTTAATTAGTTAATGTAAATTGATGTAAAAATGATATAGATAATTTCAAAAGATAAAATTTTCGAAAGGCATTTTTGGCTGAAAAATATGAAATGCTACTTTTGAATGCCAAAAATTAATATTATTAGCGTTGTAGAAACGTTTCTGCTAAATGCTACTTGAAATGATAGTCCAAATCTTAGGTTACTGAATACTAAAAATTGACTGATTAATGTACTGACGTAGTCAAAATACTAGACACTACTCATGCTGTTGTCAAACACAGTCTTAAGTTCATTTTTGCCCATTTCAGTGGAAAGGCGCACATTATTGTTTACATCCATTATTCTCTTTATCTTCGTTCTTTCTTTATCACTGGTTGTCATTTCGTAGGATTTCAAATCTAGGTTTTGGGCTCAATTTATGAAACAATAAAGCCTAGATTGGAAATGTTTTTTAAAGAAAAAAAAATCTCAAGTGCTTTATTTGTAGTGTGTAGGGTTCACACAGTTTGCTTGCTTGCGAAGAGCACTTGTTTAGATGTTCAAGTGTTGTCTTTACTACGTTCTAAACCTGGGTTCAATTCAGGGGAGACGCATATGTGCAACTTGGTTTCTTAGCTTGTTACATAGGCTTTGGTATTCAAAATTGATTCCCCCGCCCAGGCACGTGGTAGTCTATTGATGATCCTGAGATAGGAGCCTAATGAGTTGAGTAAATTTACTTGCGTTCAAAACAAGAAAAGAAAAAATAGCATGCGAAGCCAACTCCATCACGGTGTCATTTCATCGGCGGCGGAATACTGTTGTGACCATAGTGTTTGCGATAGTTTTCACAACGATAAGTGTTTAGATGGGATAGAGAGCAATCGATTTTGCTACTGTAGTGTGGTGGTTGCGAAGGTTGGCCTCTTATAAGTTTTCTTTTTTGTGTGTGTAAATTGTACACAAAAATTCTATTATAGTATAGAAAAGTTTTTCACAAATTCTTATTTCGTACAACTAGAAGTATGTATTTCTATAAGTCATATAAGCAGACACATATCTAAACCTGCTTATATGACAAGCATACTTATGAGAGTATCTACACTCAATAGTATAATATAGATGGCCGGTTTATAGGTTACCAAATTTTCAATTACAGTAATTAGCAAATCTAACCACTAATATAGATTAAACAGATCTCAATCATGAAAAAATTATTACCTACAACCTGCATTGCATGTTAACGCTCTCTTTCTCTATGTATATAGCACAGTAGGAAAACCTGCATCGTATGTTTAAAAAAAAAAAACCTGCATTGTACTGCAACCCCTCTCACTCGCTCCATTTCCCTCCTACAAACTCCCCCCCCCCAAAGAATTCTACCATACTGACCTATGTACGGTGCTAGGTACACATCGTAAAAAAATATATAGTATAATAGCAAAGATTCTTCATTTAAAATATCAAAGGTTTCATCAATTAAACATAAAGATTGTAAAATATAGTCAATTAGACGTAAAAAAAAATTCACAACTCAAAATTTAAAATTTATTAAATTGAAAAGAATTAAATGCATAAAAAAATTATTGCTTTTATTAGTCAAAAATAAAAAAGCTTCCTAAAAAAGTTCATTGCTTAAAAGAGATTGTTGAATCAATAAGTTTAACCAAAGATTCAGCCCTGAGTTCTAAAAATAAAAAACCCTTTAACTTTTGGACAATGTAACAAAATGCCTCTCAACTTTAAAAATGAGGTAAATACCCCTTAATTTAATTGAGTTACTTAATTAATTTTATTTTTTTATGTTAATTGATGATTTGGCTTCCCTAAAATATGGCAAGATTTGGAAAGAAAAAAACCACATAAGCATGTTCTTACATAAATAGATTAAATAATTTGTTCAGAAAAGCTACATAGTCTACTTTACACAATTATATTCAGTGATAAAATATAAAACAAATTAAAACCACACAGGCTGGACAACATTATTGTATTTTAGTGACTCATATTCGAAGTGTAGAATTAAGGCAACTACTTCCGTCAATTTATAACATAACTTTTTAATTTTTTTAATTTAATTGATAAATTCATAACTTTGTCATACTTGAGTTAGGAAAATATTACAGTAATTAAATTATCATAAAGATATATGGATTATTCCTTTTTTTTCTATAGAATTATTTCATATACTTGCTTGAAACAAATTGTGGATTTCATTCATGTCGAAACAAATTGAGGATTTCATTCCTATCAATCGAACAAGTCGCACTTTCACATCACCTTTTTGTTGTCTATTTTTTTTTATACTCTCTTATTTCTTGATAATTTTTCCACCTTTCTTGAAAAATTACTAAAATGCTTTTTTTGGTAGAAAAGTGCTTGTGCTTATAAGATTAATTAAAATGAATTTTATATGAAAATTTAAAAATGTCGTACGCTACACTCTAGAAATTAGGTTCATACATAGTTGATTGTTCTCCCTCCTTCTATATAAAACTAAGTATATATATTAATTTTGTAATTTATGCATCCCCCAGCATGATTTGGTTTGACAATACATAAAGTTATTTTCGAACAATTCATATTAGTTGTTAAAATGCTTCCAATTGTAAGTTAAATTATCAAGCTAAATAAGATTATGAGATTGAAATGAAAGACTTCGATCAACCTAGATAATCTTTTGAGCTGGTTTTTATATGACAAGGGGAAGGAAATTTTTTTTTGCTTTATTTATTGTTGGCCTCACCACAATGTATGAAAAAATATAATGCATTATATTGTTCGATCATAAGACTTTTTTTGACGGTACAACCAAGAAAACCAAAGATAATATTTAATTTGATTGTGTTTCTAGAAATAAAAAAAATTACATTTAACACAATATACATTAAATTAAGCCACATCATTTTAACAAGCCATGTCATTTTTTAAATTTGCCACATCATTAATTAATAAAAAGAAATGAGATTGAATAATAAAGTCAAGGGGCATTAGCCTTATTTTTAAAGTTGAGGGAGTATTTAACACCTTTAACCAAGAGTTTAAGGATAATATATTTTTAGAACTCATTCAGCCCTAGAAGACAGAATATTCATCATTTATAACTAAAGATTCGTTAAACACATATGCAAGGTTCATTATTTGATCATAAATATTTACATGATTATGAGGCAAAAACAGGCATAAATTTATAAGGAAAATAGATAAAAATTTAAGTCTAAAGTAAATTTTAAATCATTATTTGATACTAGATTTATATTTAATGTACCTTTATATTTATTTAATTAATATTTGAATATTTCGGATAATGAATCTTTGCTATTATATGCTGAATCTTTTTTAGGGTGTGTACGGTAGAATCCCCCCTCGTCTCCCTCTCATTAATGTCGGCTCTTCATTTCCCTTGCCCTTGAAAATCTTGAAGCTCTATTTTTAATTTCTTGCTTGAAAGTGGTCTCAGATAAGGCGCATCCATGCATATCATCCGCTATTATGAATTTCCAAGCAGAAAAAACGAAGTCTGCTTTCAATATCATTTTTGCCCCTCTTATTGTAGTACCCGGGATTTTTCTCCCCTTCATTAAGCCGATTCCAAGTAGAAAAAACGCTAACACTCCTAGTCCTAGGGTTGGGGCATTACACTTATCTCGCCGGAGATTTTGAAATTCCTCATCTTAAATTAAATTATTGAACCTTATTTAATTTTCAAGAGGCTAACATGTTTTCTTTTGTTCATAATATTTCAAGTCAAACTGAAAAATACAATCGTGTTGTTAATTCGTCCTAATCTCTACGTGAGGGATTATCAGTCTTATACTGTTGGATCCATGTCTATCCCTTGCTAATAGCGGGGACAGAACCAAAAAAAATTTATTTGGTAGGCAGAGAATTTCTGTGATTAGTTCAATATCTTAACTAGTGCATTCCAGTCAATTAGGGTGGACAATGGACCGGGTCGGGTCGGACTGGGCTAGCCCAATAACTAACCGGGCGGGGTTGGACCTAACACATTAGTTGATGGGTTGGGATGGGTTATGGGCCAAGTGAACCCAACCTGCCCATGATAACGAATGAGTATTTTTAGTGAGTTAATCTTTCAACTAAAATCTTTGTAATTTTCCAACTAAAATAAACTAGTCTAAATTTAAAGTTAGAAAATACACGCCCAAGCTAATAAATAGGTTGGGTCGAGTCACCCAAGGGCGGCCCGCTTTGGGCTCATTTAAAAACGGAACAAACTTGCTCCAAAAAATAGTATATAATAATTGTTGTTATGTACAAAGTATTGGTAATAAGTTTAATTAATTGAAACATGTAAACTAATGTTTCAAGTAGGTTGAAAAAAATTAATGGGTCACTAAATGGGCCATTAATGGGCTAGCTCAATCCGGCCCGTTAATATGCCTTAATGGGCTGCCCAATATTGGCTCACTCCATTATTAACTCGACCCATTATCAGTCATATTTTAAACAAGCCGACCGCTTAATCGAATGAGTACTCGGTCCATTGCCCATCCCTACAGTTAATGCATTAAGCGCTATGGTTTTTCCTCTAGTCTTGGATCCCCAATTAAAGAGTTAAGCTAGACATTGATGGGCATAAAAGGGGGAGTTCCTAATTTTTTTGTCTGACGGTCTATTTATTAAGCTTGACTCTTTCTTGATTTTATTGACTGTTCAAACTTTATCAATTATATTTATGAAAATTTAAAAAGCTGATTTGTAAGATGTCAAATGTATTGTAAAGTTATTAATTCTTTTTTAGAGTTCATACACTTTTGAGCATCACCATCCATGATAGATCGGTCTCGAAGGTCTGAATATAGGTAATTTTAGCCTTACAAGTTGAGAGACTGTAAAACCATATTATGAGGAGTGGCTAGGCAGTTAGAGTGGTTTGGGTTGAGATGGACAGGTGCATGTGGAGAGGCGGAGGCCAGCTTGGCTTTGAGGGTGTAGATGGAGGTGGGCGTGGATCATGGGCCGTGGGTGATAAAGTCTCTGGAGTCTCACAAGATAGTGGGGGGATGGGGCCGGGAAATGCTGGGCCAACGGTAGTGTAGAAGCATTGGGCTCAAAAACTTGCAGAGTAAGCTGGATGGTTGGATGGGGGAACGGAATGCGGGCCAAAAGGAAATATGTTCCCATAAAACACTACGTCACAAGAGACGAAAAACTTTTTTCTATCAAGTTCGTAAACACTCAACCCTTTTTGTCCTTGAGGATAGCCCAAAAATATGCATCTAGTTGAACGGGCATCAAACTCATCTCGGATGCGATCATGAGTGTGAGCGTAACACAAACAACCAAAGACTCGTTGATGATGATATGAAGGACGTTTTCCAAACAACACTTCATATGGACTTTTGAAGCTGTGCAATTTTGTGGGTGTGTAGTTGATACGGTATGCAGCTGTAAGCACACACTCACCCCAAAACCGAATAGGTAAGTCTGCCTGAAACCTCAAAGCTCTAGCAACATTAAGCAGATATCGGTTTTTTCGTTCAACTCGACCATTTTGTTGGGGTGTGTCTACACAAGAGGTTTCATATAACATTCCATGATTAAGAAAGTAGTTTGTAACTCCCCTTTTTTAAATTCGGTCCCATTATTGCTACGCACTTTCTTAACACAAGTACTAAACTGGGTTTGTACCATTAAACAAAATTGCACAATACGTTCACATGCCTCTTTTTTATCCCTAAGCAAATAAACCCAAGATGCACGACTAAAATTATCTACAATACATAAAAAAAATGACAACTAGACAAAGACGGGTTATGGTATTGTCCCCTGACCACTACCGCAAACACACGGGTAGTCATAGCATAGATAAAAGATATCGTTCCTCAAGGACTAATGTAATTTACTAAGCCTTACCTATCAGAATGTACTAAGTAAAATTCTAGTTCAAGTGAATTCGATTTAACAATAGCAAATAAGCTTTTCTAAATCAATAAGGGAAAAAGACGTCTAGGAATTCTTGTAGTTGTAAAAGGAAATTGGATCAAAAAATTAATAAACATGTGCTTTGTTATAATTGGTTAAATTCGAGGAATTGTAATCTTTTTAGAAACTCAGTCTATTCTTTCGAAATCAACTAAATTTGCCTAAACTAAGCAAAAGTCGTTTTTTCAAGCAAATTTGCCGTAATTCAAGTTCAATGTTTTCGATTACTTACTAGCCCTCCTAACATGCAAATCTCTCTTTCGAGACGAAGTTACGTTAAGTCTTATCAAGTAGTCCAACAACTAAATGTCACCTTTTAGTTTTTCACTCGATTGCTTCAAGAATGTAAGTAAATTTCGGCCAAAAATCAACTCACAACAATCCAAACACTTGACAAAATGAAATCAAACCAATCATAAAAATAAGCACAATTGTATAGATTAAAACATGATCTAATAACACTTCCACAAACTACTAAATTTCTAAACTAAAGAAAACTACTTAGACATGATAAAAGATTAACAAACTAACCAACGATTGGCGAAATATGAGCGAAAAGGGACTTGACTGAAACGGCCTTCAACCAAGGGTTTGAAAACCGCCTTAAGAACAAACTCTCACACTCAAGACTCACACCAATACAGTAACCAAACTAAAACTACAAAATTTGAGAAAGAAACTAAAGCTCTAATATATACCATTCTATGCTTTTGCTTTGCTTGTGAATGATTAAGAATGCTGCAAAACGTCGCCTTTTATAGAGAGGCTCGGTCGATCTCAGCCGCACAGCCGAGGGAAAACAAAGAGGCAGCAGTTACAAGCTCACCACGGTCCACGACAGACACCACGGGCTGACCGTGGCCTGTGCTGGAATCGGGTTTTTGCTCATTCTTTGCTCCACGGGCGTGGCATAACATGGATGACTGTGGGGGAGGTCAAAATACAGCCATTAAAGGAAAAATGCTGGATAAAAAGGCTAAAAATCCTGCAAAACACATCAAACAACTATACTCAAGCATTAATCGAGAGTAGGAGAGTAAATAACAACTTAAAGCACAATATTCTCCTAAGAATAACACAAAATAACCCTAAAATGATATACGTATTAAGCACTTATCATCCCCACAAGCCACAATGGACCAAATCAAAAGGTTTATGAGCACGGGAATCACTTGAGGAAAAACTTTGTCTGGTTTGTTTTGCCCTATGGCACACATCACAACAATTCAAAAAATCTTTATTCAACTTAAACACACAAAATGTAGATAATAAAGCTAAGCTACATACCAAAAGAAGGATGTCCAAAACGTTGATGTCATCTCACCGAATCTTCTTTCTGTGTTGCCGCAAAGACCGACCCACCACACATATTCTTGAAGTAGTATACCCCATCTCCCAGATCACCTGCTCCAATTCTGCTCCAATTAGTGTCTTAGAGATAAGGTCCTATATAATACAAAAATTGGGGTCGTAAGACACAACACAATTTTCATCAATGACCAAATTCTAAGTGGAAATAAGGTTGTATTTAAACGTCGGGGTATACAACACATCTTTCAAAATAATGTTGGGGCCGAGTTTAACAATCCCAACTTTTTCAACCTTTACCTGTCGACCATCAGGTTGAGATATAAAAACATGCATGGAGAGATTATAAACATTATTGAGAGCAACAAAGTTCAATGTCATATGAAGAGACGCTCCTGTTTCTAACACCCTTCCTATTGAAGAGGAGTGAGAACACTTACAACTCATTTGTGCTAAGTTTTCCTGGTTCTACCTTTCCTTAAAAAGGGCAAACAAATGCTCTACCTATGAGGAAGTAAACCTAGTAAAGCCCACCTCACCTCCTCAGTCCTCACCTACGATTACTCGTTCATCCATCTCCTTCCACGGTTAGACCAGCAAATCCCAGATATGTGCCTTCGATGGTGTGGCTTGCACTCCCACTGCGGAATTTCGCTCTATTGCCCTACAAAATCGCCACAACATCGTTCTCCTGTCCTCTCTGGTTCTCGTTGTTTCCCCAATTGCGGTGGCTAGGCGCTGCTCTATTGCTTGTCGGATTTCCACTGAAATTTGACAAGTTTGAGCGCTGATTTCCCCAATTGGGTGGGTACCTAATTAGTTCAAAGCATTGGTCGCGTTCATGACCCATCTTCTGATAGTGTGAACACTTGGGGCAATTCATCGTTTGTCGGTTCAATGGAGAAGCTTTGAAGGCTGCTCCTTCCATGACTGGTCGTGATTCAGTGAATTGAGTGATTTATTGTTGCCTTTCTTCTTGAACGAGTGTTGTGTATGCTCTATTAAGGCTTGGCAATGGCTCAATGTTGAGAATTGCAAAGCGAATTTATGAGCTTTTTTTCTTCGAATATTCAAATAACTTCCTTGGCAGTTTCGCATTTACAATCACATGTGCATATGGGCATCACTTGGTAAGTCCCCAACTCATCCCACAAAGACTTGAGTTTGGTGAAATAGTCTGTGACCGAGAGACTTCCTTGTTCAACAAGTGTGATTTCTCGCTTGAGTTGGTGTATTCTAATAGAATTTCCTTGTGAATAACGCTCATGTAGATCTGTCCAAATAGCATAAGCCATGTCAGCATATGCCATATATCCATGTAGGATCTTATTGATCACATTGTACAACCACGTTATCACCATAGAATTTGCTTTCTCCCAGGCATCTTCTTCTGGGGTATCAGCTTCTGGTTTTGTAATTTTTCTATTAATGAATCCAAGTTTATTCTTGGATCTTAGGGCGTTAATGCAGAATCTAGACCAATTCCCATACTTATCTCCATTGACTACGACTGGGCTGATCACATAACCCGGATGATCAGAGGGGTTTAGGTAGTAAGAAGATGCTGGATCATTCACACTTAATTTCTTGTCTGTCATTGTCAATAAAAACAAAACTCCTCTTTGGTTGGCTTAAAGCTCTGATACCATGTAAAACCTTAGAGTTTGGGAGTGTGAATTGTATTTCAGGCCTTCCCCTGCTATCTCATTATATAGATGTAAAATTAGTTACAAGAAATCGAGTCCTCCTTGGATACAACGAAAGAATCACAAGCATATACAAAGTCTTATATTTGGCAAATACAAAATATTCAATAATACCTTCTAGATATCACAATAACATCTCCTAATAGAGACCCTTTAAGAAATTAGGATTCATAGAAAGGTATGAAAATATAAAAAATAGATCTAATTAAATTTAGATTCGTAAGTAGAAAGACAATCAACATCCTTTTTCTTTTTCATAACTGTTGAAATGTAGCAGTCAAAATTTTTTAATATACAGGGTCAAATAGATCTTGTGGATTTGGAAAGGAATGGAACACCTAAAAAAAAAAAATCTAACCCAAAAGTAATTTTACTTTAAAAAACATACATTTGTATATACACACATACAAGGTCAACTAGTGTTCCTAACCATCTTGAATGACATCTTGGTGACCCTTTATGGTAGTGATGATATGAAAAACATTGAGGTTAGCTTAAATAAAAATATGACGCAGAACGAAAGTACACGTTACTCATTTGTTATGGTATACATGTGTATATACAAGGTTAACTAGTGATGACCATCTTGAGCGACATCTTAGTCTTCCTTTTGCTAGTGATATGAAAAACATTAAAGCTAGTATAAATAAAATTACGACATAGAACTGAAGTATGCGTTACTCATTTGTCTTAGTGCGATATCATATGGGTTGTTGCAGCTCGTGTAAGGCCTTAGTGTGATATCAAATGGTTTGTCGCAGCTCGTGTAAGGCCTTAGTGTGATATCAGATAGTTTGTTGTGCTTATGTAAGTCCTTTTGATAGTTTATATATAAGATGATACTTTAAAGGAAAAGTTGTCATTAAATTAATAAAAAAAAGGAGGCCTTGAATATGCATATTATTTAGTGAGTTATTTTAGCCATTGCATATTTAAGATCAAAATTGCTGATAGTGCTTATGTTCCACATAGAAAGAAAGAGAAATATATTTGTATATACAAAATCAGTTAGTAATGAAACTATTTTGAACATCTTATTCACCATTAAAGTATATGTTTCACAACAGTGTGATATGGTATTAAAATACATCACTTATTTATTTTGATGCTATCCCTCACATGATTTATTGTTACATCTATAGGACATGTTAGAATATCAAAGATGAAATCGTATGTTAGACTCACTCCAATTGATTAAGATCCATCAGCATAAATTCCAATTGATTAAGGTCCATGAACAAAAATTCAACAAACACGAGAGAATATCGTCCATTAGAAGTGATCTATGGTGTTTTGTTTATTGCGTCACATGTTAGACTCTATTAGTAACTTCGTAATGTTAAAGAGTTTAACTCTTGCTATAATGACTTTATAAGTTATTTAATTGTAATCCTATATATGTGTGTATATGCAATATATTTTATATCAAACAATTAATATGTATGTTATGTATTAATATATTATGTATATATGTGGATGCATACAAGGTCAACTATGTATTGACATCCATTTTAAACGGTGACTTAGTTTTTTTTTTTTTGGGGCTAATGATATGAGAAAATTAAGGTTAGCACAAATGAAAGTATTACATAAACTGAAATATGTGTAACTCATTTATTTTAGTGTTGTATCATAAGTTTATTGTGCTCATGTAAGACCTTTTAATAGCCTTTAGGTGAGATGACATGTTAGAGGAAAGGACATCATTGTATTAATAAAAAAAATCAAATGCTTAAAGATGCAGGTTAATCAGTGAGCTATTTTATCAATTACATATTTATAATAGAAAAGGCTAATGCGTACGTTCCATAGAGGTAGAAAAAGAAGCATTTGCATATACAAAATCAATAAGTGATTAGCCATCTTGAGCGACATCTTAAGTCACCTTTTTTTGTTGGTGAAATATATGAAAAACATTAACATGAATTTAAATATATGGCATGGTATTAAATTAAGTCACTTATAATTTGCTCATGTGCCATTCATCACATGCTTTATTGTGGTATGTATAGGACATTCTTTTTTTTTGGGTGTGATCTATAGGACATTCTAGAAACCTTTACAACAGATAGTATGTTGAAGTCAGAGGTTATCATTACATTAATAGAATATATTGATCTTGAACATGCATACAACAGATAGTATGTTGAAGTCAGAGGTTATCATTACATTAATAGAATATATTGATCTTGAACATGCATACAACAGATAGTATGTTGAAGTTATGGGCTATCATCACATTAATAAAATAGATTGATCTTGAACATGCATACAAATTAGAGCATTATTTAACGTACTATATCGTCCATTTGGGGTAAGATCACTCATATGTTCCAACAGATTAAGGTCAATTTAAAACAAACCTTTATTAATAGCTATTATCTTCAACAAGTGGGTTAGACATCTTGTGAACTCCGAACACGATTTGGCATTCACAATGCTTTTTTATGGTTAAATGTTATAAATAGGAATATGGTAAGCCATTTCTTATACAAAATAAACGAATACGTTGATAGGATCTATCGAGCAAGTAATTCGAGTTGGTTACAAGAAACCACAAGCATCATCATTGGTTAGTTAATAATATAATATTATAGAGATAAATTTGTGAATTCGCCATATGAAATTATGATAAATTGGGCCATAAATTAAACATTTACTACTTACTAGAATTTGTATTTTATAACTGGCTTTACAACTAATATGAAGGATGAAAGTTCAAGAGTTCAGTACGTATAGGGAAAATCTAGCTCGTTGGGATCAGCGGCACGTGTCCCACCAACATTTGGCGTTGTTAGGGTAAATCCTGGGACTTTGACACATATCTATATCGTGCTTCTATATTAAGATAAGTCATATCTGTATGAAATAGCTAAAGAGTAAAATTTATAGTCTCAAATTTAAGTAGGAGACAATTAGAGACAGGAAAGTTCCATAATGCTCTCGAGGACAATTCTTTTGGAATCCAACACAAGTTTTGCAACCTTTAAATTAATTCCCATGATATGGGAAAGGAAAGGAGCACATGATTTGAAAGTATCTCTCTTTTGATGATGTTGTAAAATCTACAAGTATACGGTTTATCGTCGCCATACTTGAGGTGTAGATCCACGGAGACAAATTGCGAAATTAGTCACCAAAATTTTCATCAGACTTAAAGCGAAATGCAAAATTAACCAACATCAAGGTCAAGTTATTCCACCAAACAAATTAATAGACTAAATAAACACAATTGATTCAAGAAACTATGCACAAGTCTCTATCTTGCAAAGAGTCTAACCAAAATAATGATGAAGCGCCAAACTGCAAATAATTTTAACCCACCAACATTTACTCGCAATTATCCATATAGTTGAAACTCCTTAGCCATAGTAGCAGAGCACGACGCCATAGAGCAGGGCAAGGCAAACTTGGGAAAATTCGAACCAAATTATGAAAACTAAATTCCAACCTCAATTGACTATTAACTAATAGCAAATTACATCAATCTTTGAAACTATGCTCTCAATCTAAACTAAAAAGAATTGAAAAAAAAATGACAATTGAAGACCCCAACCATACTCTTTGCTTCCCGTTCCTCTGTTCGACCCCCTCATTTGAAGTTTTCTCTGTAATCGCTATGTTGAAGCGCCTCGAATGAACACTTGAATGCCCAACTAATGTGACGAGAAATGATAATCAGGAAAGTGTGTAATGGCTGGAATTAATGGGTGTTGATGAAAGAGAAGAGAGAAACCGAAACGGGCGCGGTTATGGTTGTCATGTGAAGAAGAAGAAGCATCGCAACTCTGTTCTTTTCGGGTTTCTGGGTAATGGTTTTCGGGTAGGAAGAAGAAGAGGCAGGGGCCCTGTTTTGCTCTGTTCTCGGGTTTTTCTACGCATGGAACCGTCGTGGGAATGAGGAAGAAGAAGAAGAGATGGGGGAACATCGAGTCATGTGCAAAACACATGCATGGGAGGGGATAAAAAATGAAGAAAAGGGCTGGCTGGATTGGGGGGGCTACTGTGTCTGGACCTCGCTGCTGGGCCACAGAGGAAAATATGGGCTGACCCGTGAGAGAGGAGGAAAAGGAGAAGAAGGAAAGAGAGAGAAGGCTTCCTTGGTTGCGAACTGGGCCAGACAAAATGGCCTCGTGCATGGCCAGGAACAAAAGGAGAAGAAGGTAAAGAGAAGAGGGGAAGGAGAGAATGGGCCGTGGATCTAGACTACTGAGCTTGCTTGGCCGTTGGGTTTAGTTCTTTCTTGCTTCTTCCCATTTCCTCATCCAATCAATCTTTTCTTCAAATCTTCAAATTCCTACAAAATATACAAAATATATATTAAAACCCTAATTAATTAATTTATTTTGAGCAATTATTAGACAATAAAAGGGTATAAAATGATGTAATTTTAGGTTGAACAAATACCCCTACACCTAAGTTTTGCACGTCCTTGAGTAAAATAAAACCAAAAGTCCTAGAAAAATAAAAATAAAACCCTAACTCATTTTCGTGGGAATCATGGTTGTACTTAGCATGTGCAACAAACCCTTTAAATCCCTAGGTTACCCATAGTGGGCGAGTAAGGTCTCGTGAGGGTTTGCAGAAGATATATCCATAAAATCTTAAAATAAATCGAAAATCTTTTTGGTTTTTTTTTACAAAAATTTATATATACACTGGGGAAAATGAATGTACACATTCCAATCAACCACATTACTCAAGTAACCAAAGCGCTAGATCGCACATAAACACAATATGCACATCAAGAAACCTTAATTCCACTAATGACATCTATACACAATCTTTCACCCTACTTAGAAATTATGTACAAGCATGACCAGTAGAACCTCACTTTAGGAAAAATGTGGAACACTCCCACTTACATGTTTAAAATATAACAAGGTTCACTCAATTCTTTTCCAATAAAACAAACTACCATAAGCTTGCTAAGATTCTCAATTCTCCACCACTAAAATGTAAAATGCAAAATAATAATCAAGAGGACTTTTCAAGGTTTGTAATGCGGCTAAAGGTTAAAGGTAAGAGAGGGACAATCCATTTGGGAAAATGAGGAGCTAAAAGCCACAACTAATGAGCAACCAACACTTACATCAATAATGATGAGTGCACACTCTCTCAAAACACATAATAAGAACACATCCCAATTAAATTGAACATTGGAAATGAGTATGCAAAGGTATACCCATGCCAAACACTCTTATTCACAACTCTTGAATTTTTTTATTTTGAATTTTTTTTCAACTTTTTTTTTCACTTTTGTTTTTCAATGGAAACTTTTTTCACTTGAAATTTTTCCATTCATTCATTTTTCTTGCTTTTTTTCTTTTTTTTTCAAGAAGAAAATGAATGAATGGAGTGTACCAGAGCAAAATAACTCAATTTCCAAGTGATCACATGATACATCCAACATACACCAAAAATCAACCATCAAATTCATAAAATACCCAAAAGTCACCCTCCAAATAATGAAGTGTCGCTTTAATAGCCTTGGCTTAGAGGTGGAAAATATGTTTAGGCCGAGGGTTAAAATGAAGTGGTCGTAACAAAAAGGTCAAAGTTCAAAAGGGCTAGCAAAGGGTAACCATTGACACAAGGATGATAATTTGGCTAAGTGCCTTACAAAAACAAAGAATGCCTCTATCATATTATCATAATGCATATGCTAAATGTGATTTCAAGGAGAATTAAATTAAAGCAAGTTTTAGAGATGTAATCATGGAAGAGACACACATGAAAGAAAAATATGAGACTAAAATTGATGAATTAGTCTATAAAGCTCAAGATCTCATGTGTTCATTTACCAAAGTCAAGCATGCCTAGAATTAATGTCGGGGGTTCAGATCGTATACAAAATCATGCTTTAGGACTAAGTTATATCAATACACACCACATTTATATACAACCTAACACTAAGGTACAAGAGAACGTAGTCAATCAGAAATAGCACATATATTCCTCAAAAATAAAACAAAAATATTTTTGGATTTTGACCAAAAAAAAAATTCAAAGTTTTCCCACTCCCACACCTAAATCTCACAATGTCCTCATTGGGAGTGGAAAGAAATATTAAACACAAAATAAAAATAAGACTCAAAAACAAAGAGGACATGATTCAAAAACAAATAGACAATATATATACACACAATAAAAAAAGAAAAGCAGCCAACTATACAAAAAGAAAAGAAAAAGAAAAAGGAGAAAAAGAGAGAAGAAGATAAAAAAAATTCTTAGTAAACTAGGTCGGGTGCTAAGTACACCTGATCTATCTCAACACAATCACCGATCAGGACTCGACTTGCGGAGTATCAGACACTCCACATCTTCTTTACTTAGCAACTTCAGAAATTGCTTCAAATGCTGGCCATTCACTTTGAAAGTGACACCACTCTCAGGGTTCTGAATTTCGACTGCACCATATGAAAAAACACGTGAGACAATGTAAGAACCAGTCAATCGAGACCTCAATTTCCCTAGAAATAGATGAAGCTTAGATTCATACAAGAGTACTTTCATTCATGGGGAAAACTCTTTCCTAAGAATATGTTTATCATGAAACAATTCAGCCCTCTCTTTGTAAGATCGAGCACTCTCATAAGCCTCAGCTCTAATCTCATGGAGCTCACTCAGTTGCAGTCTACGCTCCTTACCTGCCTCAGTCAAGTCATCATTAAGGATCTTAACTGCCCACCAAGCCCTATGCTTAATCTCAACAAGGAGATGATAAGACTTGCCATAAACAACCCTATAAAGTGACACACCCAAGGGAGTTTTGAAAGTCATCTTATACGCCCAAAGAGTATCTAGAAGCTTGTCAGCCTAATCTTTCCTGTTCCTGCTCACTGTCTTCTCTAGAATCTGTTTGATCTGCCGATTGGACACTTCAACTTGGCCACTAGTTTGTGGATGATAGGGGGTCGCAAGCCTATGTACTATGGAATACCTCTTCAGTAAGACATTAAAAGACCTATTGGTAAAATGGGTGCCCTAATCACTACTAATAACACAGGCATGCCAAATCGAGCAAAGATCTTCTCCCTAAGGAATTTCCCAACCTTAGCGTCATTGGTCCTAGAAGGGATGACCTCAATCCATTTAGAAACATAGTCTACAGCTAACAAAATGTACTCATTCTCAAAAGAAAATGAAAATAGTCTCATAAAATCAATACCCCATACATAAAAAATCTCCACCACAATGATGGGGTTCAGTGGCATCATATCTCTCTTGCTTATTCTACCTATCTGCTGGCACCTAGGGCAACTCTTACAGTACTCAAACGCATCCCTAAACAAAGTAGACCAATAGAAACCATATTGAAGAATTTTGGCTGCAATCTTTCTACCATTAAAATGCCCCCCACATGCTTGGTCATGATAAAAAGAAAGATGCTTCTCATCTCATTGTCAGAAATACAACTCCTAAACACTTGTTTAGAGCAGTACTTAAATAAATAAGCGTCATCGCAAATAAAGAACTTCACGAGGTGGAAGAACCTATCTCTGTCATTTTTTAGTCCAACCCTCAGGGATCCTACCAGCAAAGCAAAATCTATCTCACAAGTCTAGGCTTAGTATCCTTGTTAGAAAAAAGGTGCTTAAGAGAAGAGTGATCAGTATAAACAATTATATGAGACCCAATCAGATAAGGTCTAAACTTTTCAAAACCAAATATCATAGTCAAAAATTCTTTCTCAGTAACATTATAGTTCAGTTGGGCATCATTCAAAGTGTGACTAACATAATAAATAACATGGGGCTTCTTATCAACACGCTATCTTAAAACAACCCCAATAACATAATCAGATGCATTACACATCAATTCAAATTCTCCCCAGATGGGAGGATGAAGAACATGAGCAGAGAGTAAGGCTTCCTTAAGCTTATAAAATGCCTCAATATACTCTTCAGAGAAGTGAAATGGCACATCCTTAGCTAACAGATTGGACAAGGGCTTCGCTATCTTACTAAAGTCCCTGATGAAGTGACGATATAAGCCAACATGTCTAAGGAAAGATCTCACCTCTTTCACACCAGCGGGAGGGGAAAGATTAACAATAAGATCAGTCTTAGTCTTGTCTTCCTCAATTCCATCTCTAAAAATAATGTGGCCCAAGACTATCCATTTTTTAACAATGAAGTGACATTTCTCCTAATTGAAAGTTAGCTTTTTCTCCCTACACCTTCATAGCACTTTTCTCATATTAGATAGACAATTATCAAAGGAAGACCCAAATACAAAAAAGTCATTCATGAAAATTTTTATGCACTACTCAACTAGATCTGAGAAAACGAAAATCATACATCTCTGAAAGGTAGCAGAGGTATTACACAGTCATCCGTGAAAACATATGAATGCAAAAACACATTGCTCGTACATGAACTAATTTATTTATCATCTAGAAAGGAAAACTATAAATTACGAAAACATATTAGACTTTTGGACTCAACACTATTGACTTCAAACAAGATAGTTGGTTATGAGAGTGATAAAAATCAAGAAATGAAAAGAAAAAGGAAAAAGGAAAGGACACGAAGTTTCATATAAGGAGTTTGAAAGTTCTTGAAGTGCAATGTTCTCCTTTTCTTGTTGGCCAGGAATAATCACCTATAAAATGTTGCTTTGGTAACGCGTAAGAAGAAATGTCTGGAGGGGGAGCAACAGGAATTCAAATTGTTTAGAAACCTCAATTGTGAAGAGATGTGGAAGACCTGTCACTTACTCGTTTGGAAAAATAGTACTTGTGAAAAGAATGGTGGAGACCTACTTTTTCTCTCAAATTTCCATCGTGTTCGATTTATCTATTTTATTGTGTTGTTGGATTTTTCTTCTCTTACGTGCCTAAATCCAAAAATAGCTATAATAATACGAAAAAACGTTCATATGTGATGAGAGAAGAAGGTCAGCAAATTGGAAGGTAAACGAGAGATGACATCATATAGATGTTTAATTTTTTCTTCAAATCTTTTGGTTGTTGCGGTGATTTCACCTTGCGATTTTATCACTGCAACAAGGTCAAATGGAAAGGAATTTCCTCCAAATAGAAAAGGATAAGATGGGACATGCGAAATCTTTTGTGGCGACAATTGTAGATTGGTTCAACTTGTTTAACAAAGATGACTTATTTTGAGCAACTACTAAAGATGTAGGAATGTCATATTGGATCTCAGACGTTACTTGCTCAGCTCACATATGGTCAAAAAGTACTTTCTACATGCAAAGCAAGCTATAAGGGTATAATCACTAATATGACATATGATGCATGAGCTGGGATTATCAGGTGTCAGATCAAGAAAGAAATATGATTTCGTTATAGATGTTTGATGCCAAAGGTTGTCGGTATTTCCTTAGAAATGGATTGTATAGAATTGTTGGGATTATGTACATGGGTACATGCAAAGTCCCTAAAGCTGAAAGTTCCGTTTCTTCTTGGAGCCCTAAGACACTTCTTTGAAAGGCCAACTAGGTGAGGTCTATGCAAGTATGTGTGTGGAGAAGTAAGAAGAATTTAGGGTCACTTGGGGGGGAAAAAATCCGAAAGGATAGGTAAGTTGTATATTAGTTAGAGAAATTAGTACTTATAAATACTTTTTTAAATTGTCTTTCATAAAATAGCACGCACATGATCTTCATCTCAAATTCTCTTATGTTTTCCTTGTTTTTTTAATTGTTTGTTTTTTTAATTTTTAATTTTGGTGAACATAAATCCAATAAATGCTAGCTTAAACTTATGTTTAATGACTTCAACAAAGTGTAGTAATTCAATACGTTCAATTTTAATTTGAAATTAGTACAATCAGTCAAAAGTCGCACCAAAGTTTTGCTTAAACACGGAATTCAAGCCGAACAATGCTTGAGCTGTGGTACATTGCTTTTTTTGGTTAAGCAACTATGCCAGAAATGAAGAGTAGCCTAAAGAAAAAATATAAATATGATATTTTGATATGTCCAGTATTTTGATGGGAAATTCATGTGGGTGTAGTCTAACTTTCTCTGTGAAATTTGCTTGTCATTTTTTACTATGTAGTTTGTAGTAAATAATTTATAATTATTGGCATCTCGTCAGGAGCGGAGCCAGGATTTAAACCAAGGGGGGACGAGATTATTGGTATCTCGTCATCAATTACTATATTGAAAACTGCTAACAACAATAGTTGCTTTCATCTATAGCAAAATCGAAAGAAATTAAATGACCAGAGTCAGAAACAAACGTAGAAAATTGAGATCCACAAATGCAATTATATATTCCTAATTGCAACTAAGATATAAATGTGTGTGTTTATGCAGAAGAGTAAACACTACAAGCTTGCAACATTTACACATCTTTGATTCAAGATGAAAAGTTATGGGGACACCTGTTAGCTCTCAGAGACATTTTATTGAATAGGTGGTGGACATTCAATTCTTTGAGATTTAGGTGAACGAACCAAGTGATTCATGGATTAATTATATGTTGTAAGAAATGGCAAAACTAGCTCCTTTTTATTCCTATTTCTTGTCCCACATAGAAGGACTAGAAGCCCCTTATGACTTGTGAGGTTTTTATTGCTTTCTCTTTCTTAGACTGATTAAATTCCTTTGGGTTTGGTTTTAGTAGTGTCGTGGCGTGAGGGTCAACACCACATGCAGGCGCGTCGCGGTTCGTGGGCAACTTACACCGAGCAACTCACACTGCAGGAACTGATCAGTTACATGATAACTGAAGAGACTAATCATCTCAAAGATAAGCTGGACCCCGTATCCTTAAATTCTGCATGGCTTCGAAACTTAGTTGAATCTGTTGTGTCTACTCACAGAGACAGGTTTAAAGGCAAAGGTAAGAAGAATCAAAAGTCGAGCCATCCTAGGCACCAGAACAAGTTCAGCAACAAGATCCCAAAACCAAAAGACCTTTGCTATGTCTGCAGCAAGCTATGGAACAAAGCATACCAGTTTCCAGTCTAAAGGACAGTATCAACTGAACCAGAAGCCGCCTAAATCTGTAGCTCAAGCCAACCTTGCTAAGGACACCGAAATCATTTATGCAGCAGTCGAAGAGGCAAACTCTATGGCAAACAGTGCTGAATGGGTCTATGGCACTGGAGCTTCAATTCAAGGTGCTTCTGCGCTAACAAATAACTTATGCAGGACTTTAAAGACATGACAGATGGTGAATGCATCTATATGGGAAACTCCACAACTATTAGAGTTATGGGTAAAGGGAAGATTCTTCTCAAATTTACTTCTGGCAAATTATTGTCCTTAAGCAACGTATTGTATATGCCTTCGCTTCATAGAAACTTGGTTTCTGGCATATTTCTCAACAAAGCTGGAATGAAAACTGTTGTTAGAGATGACAAAGTTGTTATATTTCATAATAGGGTCTTTGTTGGCAAGGGATGTCTGAATGAAAATTTGTTTCTGCTTAATCTTCATTTTGACACCATGAATGGAAGTGCTTCTAGTTTTGCTTATATTGTTGAGTCTATTGAGTTATGGCATTGTAGAATAGGCCATATTAATTTTAACGAATCAAGAATATGCGCTTAATTTTCACTATGAATATTGATAATTTCTCTAAATGCCATGTGCGTTTAGAAGCTAAATATGCCAAAAAGCCTTTCCAACTTAGTACTAATAGAAAAACAGGATTATTTGAACTAGTGCATTCGGGTCTCGCAGACTTCAAAAACAAAGTCAACAAGGGGGGGGGGGGAGTAATATTACATCACCTTTGTGGATGACTACTCGAGATATACCAGCGTATACTTTATTAAGTCCAAAAATGAGATCGAGGAAATATTTTTGAAATACAAAGCAGAAGTGGAAAATCAACTGGACTGAAAAATCAAATGTATGAGAACCAATAAAGGGGTAGAGAATATGAGACTAACTCTTTGACTAAGTTTTGTGAGAAAAACGGTATCATATATGAGGTTAGTACACCCCGTACTCCCCAACAGAATGTGATAACAGAATGCAAAAAAAAACCCTTAAGGAAATTATGAATGTCATGTCTCTAAGTTCGGGGCTTTCTGATAATATGTGGGGGAAGTTGTTTTATCCGCCTATTATATTCTTAATAGAGTGTCCCATAAAAAGTTAGATCAGACCCCATATGAACTGTATAAAGGTTACGCCCACAACTTGAGTTTCTTAAGGGTGTGGGGGTGTTCAACTAAAGTTCCCCTGCCTGAGTTGAGATAAGAAAAATTGGTTCTAAAATCTTTGATTATGTGTTTATTGGTTATGCCCAAAATAGTGTTGCGTAGAGATTCATGTCAATGAATGACTTCTCTATTTGTGAATCTAGGGACACAAAATTCTTTGAGCAAGTTTTCCCTTTGTAAAAAAATGTCGGGACTGTTTTGCATGAAGCTATACCTGTACATGACAATGTGAACATGCCTGCTTCTAGCTCCATTGTTAGAGACTCAACTAACGAACCTAGGAGGAGTAAGAGACGTATAGTTGAGACTAGTTTTGGTCCTAACTTTTTTACTACCTTTTTGATTGAGGACTTTGATGTAAATTTCTTGACCAATGAACCAATTTTGCTTGTTTTATCGAAGAAGATTCGAAAACTTTCGCAGAGGCCATGAGATCAAGATATGCTAGTTTCTGGTAAGAGGTCATTAAAAGTGAATTAGACTCTATAATGTCTAATCAAACTTAGGAGTTGCTTGATGTACCTGAGGGTAGTAGGCCTATCAGTAGTAAGTAGATCTTCAAGAAAAAGTTAAGACCTGATGGTTCAATTGATAAATACAAAGCCAAACTAGTAATTAGAGGAATTAACCAGAAGAAGGGGATTGACTACTTTGACACTTATTCTCCTGCAACTAAAATTGCTACCATTGGGACTCTAGTTGCTTTAGCTGCTATACATAGTCTTGTTGTGCATCAAATGGACACGAAAACATTGTTCCTTGATGATGACCTAGATAAAGACATTTACATGTCTCAACCTGAAGGATGTGTACGAGAATAAAGTATGTAAGCTTATAAAATTCCTCTATGACCTAAAATAGGCCCCTAAACAGTAGTATGAAAAGTTTAACAGTACCATGATACAACATGGTTTAGCTATGAACACTTCTGATTTTTTTGTGTATTCAAAATTAAGTGGTTCAGATTGGGTGATAATATGTCTTCATGTCGATGACATGTTGATCTTCGGTACTAATGTGCATGTTGTTAATGAGACTAAAACAAGTTGTTGTCTTCTCATTTTGAAATGGACATGAGGGAGGCAAATGTGATCTTGGGGGATCAAGATTAGTGAGACAAATGATGATTTTTCTTTACAGTCTTATTACAATGAGAAAATGCTAAAGAAATTTAACAGTTTTGAGAACTCCTTATAATCCTAGCATACACCTTAAGAAGAAAAAAGGGTCTAGTGTTTCTCAAACTGAGTATGCTAAAATCATAGGAAGTGTAATATTTCTTATGAACTATACTCGACTTAACATTGTCTATATTGTTAGTAGGTTAAGTCGCTATACTCATAACCTAGTAAAGAGCATTGAGATGCATTGTTTTTATTATTCAAGTACCTAAGGGGTACCATAAATTGATGTTTGCATTTTAATAAATTTGGTGATGTAAACTGGGTTGAAGCTAGATATACTAGTGCTATGTGTTTACCTTAGGTGGAGGAGCTATTTCGTGGGAGCAAACTTGTATGGCTCGCTCTATATGGAAGCTGAATTCATTGCTGTTAAGTTGCCAGGTTAAGAAGTAGAACGACTGAGAAATCTACTAGCAGATATGCAACTGTGGGGAGGCAGCGTACAACTATTTCCCTTCACTGTGACTCGTAGGCTGTGACAGGCAGCAATCGGAGTTGCACACAACAACATGTATAACGAAAATAAGAGATACAATCGCATTAGACATAGTGATGTAAAACAAATGCTGAACATGTGTCATCTCCTTGGAATATATGAGATCTGAGAGAAAATTAGCGGGTTCACTGGCCAAGAGCTTGACCAGGAACATAGTTCTTGAGGCATCAAGGGGGGTGGGATTAAAGCTCATGGATTAAGGTAATATGATGGATATCCACTTGTGGTCAAACAAAGCTATATCAATCTCAATATGCACTTCATATCTATCCCTATGGCGTACAATAGTGCTTATGAGAGGTTGAACTCTTACACTCTTAATAGACCCATAGTCCATTAGGGTGGTGCTACTGAGACGCACTTGATGGATTCACCGATTGATACGTATGAGGTTGATCAAATTCTTGCTCTTGATAATTCCATATCCATGATTATAGTAGTCCATATTGAGATGGACTTAATGGAATTACCTATGTAAGTGTGAAGGTGTGTCCGCCTTCTATGTGAGACTCTAGGTTGTCTCTCTATAGCACTTATGAGATCCGAAGTGTGCGCATGGCCTTAAAAAGCGTAAGTGTGTTGTCGCAAAATACACAATAACCATAATGGGTGATATGTGTTGGGGGACTCTCAACCAGAATCTATCAAGTTCAAGATTCGTTCACTCGATAGACTCAGTTGTTGCCCTACTTCACTATGTATTAATTCAATCTAAAGACATTAATGCTTTAGTAATCCCTCATTTGTCGAGATCGTTTCTTAGCTAGTTTGAATGTCACTAGTGGGGGATTATTAGAAGTAATGGCAAAACTAGCTCAGTTTTATTGAGCCTACTTGGTTCAAGACCCTTGTTTGTAAGAGTAAGTCCAAGCTTAGAGTTTGCTCTACATTACCAACGAGTTTAAAGGATCTTTTTATTGAGTTATTTTTTATTTTTTCTAAATTATAATTCGGCATATTTGCTACTTAAATTTTTTATATAGTTACGACCACCTGATTTATTAGTATTTCTTAGTTCATTTCATGCTACATATCCTGAGTTTTTTTCTATTTAATGTTTTCACAAAATCTTTCTTCTATAAAATGGTTTCATAAAATCTTGCATTGTGAGTCATTTGGATTCAGCCTCTCTACAGGCAAGAATGCCGATAAAGGTAAGACTGCCTACATCTGGATTTCCTCGACCCCGTAAAGGTGGGACCCACACTGAAAGGTGGGACCCACATTGGGAGGTGGTGTTGGTGTTGGTGTTGGTGTTGTGCTTAAATTGTTTGTCTTATATGAAAGAGTGTTGCAATTGTAATTCAGTAAAAGAACACTAAAAATATTCACAATTTTCCTTATAATATATGAATAGCTAGTGTATGTTGGTGGATAAAGAATCGAGTACCCTTTGAATTGGGTGGGTCGACTCATATATTAAGAAAAGGTTTATAGTAGGTTTGGTAATTCATAAGCCAACATGTCTATAACATGTTAAAGGGTCGGGATGGTTTGGCCCACTAATAATCTATTTTAATAATTCATTCTTTTTGTTAACTAACATACCATTATCCAAACATGTACACTTTATTAATAAACCATCCATAATAAAAACATGACCGACCCATTGCCGACAACCAGCACCATCGGTAAAGACCTACTAGAATGGAAGCAAAATAAAAGGAAATAATAGAAGTATAACCCATTACAATTATCTTTAAATTGTAACATTAAAAATTTAAATTATTACAAAGTAATGTAAAATATAATTAGACATATTCATTTAACTGAAAATATAATGGTATGATTGTACATGTAAAATATAATTAGATTCATTTAACTAAAAATATAATGGTACGAGTTGCACATTTTTAATATATGTCTTATTGTAACTAAAAATATAATTTGTGAAATGATTTAATAGTTATATAACATGTTTGTAAGTGATTCAATATAACAAATAATCATTTTTATTACGAGAGAAAAATTAAAGAAAATTAAAAACAAGGATATAATATTCGAGTCGAGCGGTCGAGTTTGGATTTGGCTCGGGTTTGACTCTTCAATTTGTGACTTTTCCGAGTTCAAGTTGAGAAAATTGTGTTCAAAATTCAAAATTTTTTGGCAGGTTCGGGCTGAGCTTTTGGTTTGGTCAGTTTTTGTCAAATCGAACCATTTCAATTAGAATTTTACTTAGCACATTCTGATAGACAAGACTCGATGGATTACATTAGTCCTTGAGGAACGATATTTTTTATCTAAACTACGAACTACCCGTGCGCTTGCGGTAGTGGTCAATGGATCACTGAAAATAGGTACCCTTAAATTTCAAAATATTGGTAGTTATTTCTAAGATTCGAATTATTATCGTGTAATACCTTAAAAGTGTAGAATATTTGCTTCGAAATTTTTTTAGGTTCGAGGATAAAAGAACCATTGAAAGTGAAAGCAAAGAAAGCAATGAGGGGAAAAAAAAAAAGAAAGTGGTGGTGAAAATCTAAATGATGTATCGTAACCTACATGACTTGAACAACTGACCAAACTGCTCACGAGAGCTTCCACAAAAGACACCAAAAGGGCTCTCAAGTCCCAAGTCACAACAAATTCAGGGCAGGTTCTCCTCGTATGGGAAAATTTTGGCTTCCACTGCCACTCCATTCCGTCCCTCCTTTTCCCACTCGTAAAGATAAATGTCACTCATTCACACTCTTTTCAACTCCACCTCATTCCATCTCACTCATTTACACATTTTAATACAAATAATTTCATCTTTCTCTCGCTCCATTCCATTTCTTTCTACTCGATTCTATTCTTTTCCAATCCTATAACCCCCCCCCCCCCAAATATTCATTCCCGCTCAATTTCATTTCTTCTCATTCCGTTCTATTTCTTTCAATTCTACACTTCTGGCCTGCTCTTTTCGTTGGGAAATATGGGTTGAAAAATAGGTGAAGTTGGTTAAGATTGGTAGAAGTAGATTTGAAGTTGATTTTTTTTTTGTTGAAGTAGGTAGAAGTTGATTGAAGTTGAAAGACGTTGACATATTTTTTTATATGATGAATTGAAGTAAATTAAAATTAAATTTTTTTATTAAAATAAGTCAAACAAATTAAAATTGATTAAAATTAATAAATTAGATTTACCAATGAAAAGAACACACCTTTAATTTATCTACCAAAACGAACAGGTCCTCAATAGCTTTTCTCCCCTGCAGAGCAACGCTCTGCGCGGAGTATTTGGACGAGCTCACCCAATCCGCTGTGCACCGCACTCAGACTTGCGCTTCCCAAGGGGAAGGAGGAGGGCGTGGACAGCTCCGGTTGCAATTCAAGCCGCAACACCCTGTAACTCCCTTACTACGGCGACGAGTTTTAGAAAGAAATGCAGAGATTCAGAGGGGTTTTACAAGCGGGTCAGTCAGTTCGAAGACTTGGGTTTCTCTCTCATCAGAGAACTTACTTAGCTCAACCTTACTTTGCCCAGACTGATGATGTTCAAGACCAGGTTTTTTTTACTTCTTTTTTTCTCTTCCTAATTTTCAGTTTTTCTTTGTTTTTTCCTTTTTTTGGGAATACCCATATGCCCTTTTGCTTCAATTCAGGTTTTGGTTGAAGGAAGAGCGAATTCAAGATCAACCATTCTCAATAGACCTGACTCTCTTAATGCCATTACCACTTCCATGGTACGTCCTTCGGTCCTTGTCATTTTCTTCCTGTCATTGTTTTTATGTATTATTATATGATGGTTGAGATTTGAAAAGCATGTGGGTATGGCTCCTTTTGGCTTGATAGGTAGCTAGGCTGAAGAAATTGTATGAGTCATGGGAAGAAAACTCGGATATTGGCTTCATTATAATGAAGGTAGTTATAATTCTTTGTTGCCCTTTTAGCTAATGTGTTGCTATGTTGAGCTTCGTAATCATGGAGGCTGATATTGGTGGTTGAATTCTGAAAGGGGAGTGGCAGAGCCTTCTGCTCAGGGGCTGATGTTGTTGACCTCTATCAGCTGATCAATGAAGGTGGGTAGTTTGATTTTGGTGAAGCAATTATAATTTTGAAGATGGGCACTGGGAGATTGGGTATTAGTTCGCTCCACATTGTAAATTTCCGTTGTTTTATTGTGTGCAGGAAAACTTGAAGAATGTAAAAAGTTTTTTGACACATTGTACAAATTTGTATACCTCATGGGAACGTATGTGAAACCTCATGTAAGTATCATGCCGAGGCCTTGCTTTTTAAGGTGTTTTACTGGTCTTGCATTTCTTTAAAGTTGGTTAATTTGCATGAAGTTTGCATTCAGTGGAGCATACAAACAAGTGTATTGAGATTATCAGTTCTCATGTTTGCTGAGAGCGGTATTAGAGTTCCTGTTCGGCACTTGTGAGCAACTATTGATCTTCTATAAGCTCCCTTATTGATTGCTAGAAATGGTGGACGGTATTGAATTGTTGCCTGAACATCTGGTGAACATTTGTAAGGACAGAAACAAATTTGAACACTAGTGGGCAAAATTTTCAGTTGATGCTAATATAATTGAGTAAACGAGTTTTGTCCACTCCATAGGTGGCTATCTTGGATGGAATCACCATGGGAGCTGGAGCTGGTATTTCTCTTCCAGGAATGTTCCGCTTGGTTACTGATAAGACTGTATGTTCCTAATGCTTGGGAAATTTTATTGCCGTTATGATGTCTCTTGTTAACTTTTACACCTGCTTATCGTCTTCCTGTGGTACATGCTGTAATTATTTGATTAGATATTTGTTCTGTCAAACATCTTATAATTATTTGGTTGATTATTTTCTTCATTGCCATGCTTGACCTTAACAATATAGCAATGACGGATCAATCCTTTTAGAAGAAGTTTGATTGAAACAACATAAAATGGCCATAATTTGTTTGGTGCCAATATAGTGGTACATTGCATTGCACCACACATCAGTAGGTCTTGTTATCATATACTGTAATCTTTGTGTTTGACCAATGAAGGCTCTGTGCCTTTTTCTTTTAGTTCCCTCCCTCCAATTTCATCCACCAACATTTGTGAAAATTCATTGCATCCCTTCGGCCAAGCACAAATTATGTTGTAATTCTTCCTCCAACTGCTGCCGGTGAATCAATTGAGTTGGGTTTTTAATGGGACCTCTTGTATTAGTTACTTTGAGAAATTTAAAACAGGTCCCGATCATGGTTTCTGCAAGTATATGTCGAATGCCAAAGCTTCACATATTTTTCTGCTCAAAAGTGTGCTGAAGTTGATAAGCTTTACTTGAAACATTAAAGCTGGACAAATAGTGAAAGAAATAGATTAAGAATGCCTATAAGGAACCTTTTCGACTTGTGAATGGAAACCCTTTTTTTGGTTAATTCTTTCACATTAGCATGGAGTTGAGCACTTATTTGCTCGCTAATTATCTTCCTTCCTGGTAATGGAACTTGAACTCTTTTTTTTTTTTTGGTTTGATAAAGAAACATGTATTATAAAAAGGAAGAAAAGATGGATGCAAAGATAGCATCCTACAAAGGATTATATGCTTCCAATATGCGGGAACTTGAACTCTATTCCTTTTGATTATTTGTTACATGATCCTTGAGTTTTGTGTTCATTCATTCTCAAGATATATTCATTGCTCATTTGCTTTATCTATGAACTATATTCACTGATTTGGTTCTTGTACGGAAGATGTTCAGGTTTCGTTGACGGGTAGAAGCATACATCTACATTTGGTTTGATAAATTGATATTGTTTTGAACCGACAACTAGTATCTCCTTTTGGATGATGATTGATTTTTGGAGGGAGAGAACCATTTGGTGACCGGAGTTGTGCTTTAGCTTTGATAGCATGAGAACAACATTATATGCTCTTGTTCCATATTCCATTTTACTTGTTTTGTTCGGTTAAATGAGCTCATGAGTTTGAAATCTACAATTTTAGGTGTTTTCTCATCCAGACACGCAGCTGGGTTTCCATCCTGATGCAGGGGCCTCCTTTTATCTTTCTCGCCTACCGGGTTATATTGGTAAATGTTTACACATATTGCATCCAATAGCGCTATGCAAGTGTACAAGTGTGTCTGTTGATAGATTGCTCATTAATTCCTAAGCAAACTATTGATAAATCCCTCTCGAGTGCATCAAAGATTAGGGGCTGAAGGCTTTATATTTTTGTTAGGAGAAAGAACTTTGTTCTTCTTCACTTCATTTCTTTTGGTTGATTTTATTCATAGCTTGTTTTGGATGGTACTTAGCCTCATCATAGGGTGCATGATTTGCATCCATGCCTTTTGGTTTTTGTATATTATGTAACATTATGAACTTGTACTATTACTTTTTTCTTAACAACACCCCCCAACAAAAAAGTGTAAAAATCCATAGAAACTGATAGTTAAAATGAGAAGCAATTTAACTAGCCGACGGGGATCCAAAAGACTAGTGATCCGAAAGTAGTGAAACCGTTAAGTACTTCTCCACTAATGAGTGAGTTAGCAAGTTCTAATAGCGGTTAGATTTGTCATTCGTTTAATTTTTAACTTTTCATTTTGAAAACTTCATAAGCTAGTGTGCAGTCCACAGACTATTTCTAAGAGTAGTAGCTTGTTGCACATCGAAGGGATCATGGAGCCTTTATTTATTTTATTTTTTTTGGGGGGGGGGGAGGTTCCTTGCATCTTCTGTTAATTCGCTACCCCTCGACATATATTATTTGTTCAATGCAGAAAGAAGCCTACAGAAATTGTAGTTAAATGACTTAAATCTTCTACCAACTTGTGGGAAAGGAATTTTTGTTTTCTTGGCTTGCTGATACATTCGTTGGTGCAGGGGAATACTTGGCTCTTACAGGAGACAAGCTTAATGGTGTTGACATGATTGCCTGTGGTCTTGCTACCCATTACTGCTTGAATGCGGTTTGTTATCCTCGTGCTATGCTGAGGAGTGATGTTTTATGCTTTTTTCCTTAACTTTTTTCATTGGGACCATTCAATCTCGCAGAGACTTGCTTTGATTGAAGAGCGCCTTGGTAAATTGATAACTGATGATGCCTCTGTGATAGAAAGTTCTCTCGCACAATATGGTGATCTCGTGTACCCAGATAAAAGGAGCGTCATCCACAAGTAATGCCAATCTTCTCATTTCATTTGATTTCGACATTTTCCTGACATTTTGAGACTCTAATTAACATAATACTCAAACCGGTAATGCAACATGTCTGCAATTCTTCTAGTTTGTTTTTAAGTTGTTGGTGTGTGCCTTCTGCATTGATGTTTGGGGGATGTAGGATTATGAAATAATTTGTTGATAGATGGCTTATGGAGATAAGGAGTTGCTTTGAACAAACAGCTCTTTGCATAACTGGCTTATACTGGAGAAAAATAGGAGCATTCATCCTATACTTATGGTGTCCCTGCCTTCAGTTCATTGTGTACTGTGAAAAATGAGTTTGATCCCCCCATCCCCCTCTTTTTCTTGGTAGGGGTTGGGGTGGGGGCAGGGGTTGGTCGACGACCTTCTTCCTTGATGCATACATTTTCAAGTAGTTCTGTGTTTGTTTAAGCCTCAATGACCAGATGGATATGTCATGTAGACCACTGGTTACAAGTTTAGCCAAATGAATTTCAAAGGCAGTTAAGTGACTTCATCATGCCCAAATCTTTTCTGAAAACCCCATGACGAGGGAAACTTGGTCCTAGCTGTGTACTTGTGTTTTTCCGCATCTCAACAGGGGGAGAAAAAGGTGTTTTTATTGATATTTTCATTTCATGAATTTGACTACGGTAATGTGCACTGTGGTAGCCTGTCACCGACAGCCTTTGTCTTTTTCCCCGGAAGAAGGGGGGGGTCATTGTATGACATTGACTGATATGTATGAGTTAGGGACTCTCCTGAGCAGCTTCCTTTAGTGTATCTCTTTCACTAGTATCCCGCAGTCTTGCACACAGGTGTGCCATAGACTTGCAACTTGAATTATGAAGATATACTATTTATATTCTTGATCTATTCGGTATACACTGATGGGATGAGATGCTCTTCTCTTTGTTAAGATCCTGAGGTATCTCTAGGATATTTAATGCATTCGCCTCCGTCTGACTCATTCTTATAGATGCAATAATGTAATCTTGTAATTTGATTGAAGTCAATTTTATGTTGTGGCATATTTGTGATGATCAAGATACTTCTAGACTGTAAAATAGATGCCAAGCAAGACTAAGCCATTTTGCAAACATGTTTCTATTTTATTTTGTGGTTGTCTTGTACTTTATGTATTGTTGTGGTCCTTCTGGCTGTCCAATTTTATTACTAGTACTACTACTACTACTACTATTATGATGATGATGATGATGATGATTATTATTATTATTAGTATTGTTGTTCTTGTTCTTGTTCTTGTTCTTGCTGTTGTTATGTTCATTCTGGTTTCCGCCCCTAGTTTTCGATATTGTTTATTGTTTTCTTGTTGATTGATGCTCCATATCCTTATATAATGTTCCTATTTTCTAGTGTGTTGCAAAAGTTTCCATCTCATCATTTTCCAAAAGTTTTCATCTCAACAAAAGGTTTTCTAAAATTTCTTGTTGGTGGATCTCTTGAAAGTAGTCTCTCTGCTTGCACATGTGCTTGCAGGGGTAAGACCGACTACATCTGGATCTCCCTAAAGGCCACGAAAGCGAGACCCTCATTGGGAGGAGGAGGAGGAGTTGTTTCTGCTTAATCTTAATTGTGTCGAGTTTTCTTTTCATTTGCTTATGACTCTGATGTTGCAGGATTGAAACAATAGACCAGTGTTTTAGCCATGATACAGTTGAGGAAATTTTTGATGCGTTGGTAAGTACAAGTTGTTTTAGCTTAAAATCATATTTTTTCATTCCAACCAAGCATGATCGTGCCAAGCATTATACACCAGAACAACCAATACTGGAAGTGACCCACGTTCTGGGAAGGGTCGCTACTTCCAAAAATGGCCCCCCAAAAAAAGCAAAATTAGATTTTTAGACTCTCAACCCAAAGTCTATCCACAGCACTCATTTTCTCCTTGAGTACCTGCTGAACTTGTCCCCCAAAAAACTCTAGCTGACTGCTCAAGCCAAATATTGTAGATACAAGCAGAGAAAAGAGAAACCTTTTTAAAAATTTTAGAGCCCTTATATCTCAGCCCAGATCTCAGCAACTCATCCCCTCAGCAAATGATTGCCTTGTTTCCTTACTCCAGCACAGTTGCAAATGTCTATAACAATCTGCTGACTGAAGACACAGTTAAAAGAAAAGGTGTTGAACATTGTCAACACCATTCCCAAGCAGACTGCAACTCATATCAGAAACCTGCACCCTCAGCTGATGAAGCTTATCCCTGGTGAGCAACTTCATATAAGCAATCAACCATACATACTCATGTTTTGGAACCAAGACAGGGGAGCAAATTAGTCTCCAATATCTGAACTTTTGCTGACTTCTTTTCAGCCAATTATAGCCAAAATGTAAAGAACACTGTCCATCCTTGCTGTCATTCCAAAGAGTCAAAGGCCAGTAACATAACCATCCCTGAAATTGCTATTGACCTTGTTGATTCTGGGTCAATACCAGCTGCACCCAGTATTAGGTGTATAGCTCTGAAACTGCTTGCATTCCCGCTTCACCCATAACGTATCAGCCTTAGAAGAGATTTCCCTTTGCTTACGAACAGCAGCAGGGTGCCAAGTTTTACAACATCCCACATTAATCCAACCTTCCCTTTTTTATGCATTTGCTGGGTAGGTGAGTATGGTAATAGAATTTTCTACTATTTATTTGGTGATGTGGATTTTTGCAGGAAAAGGAAGCAGCTGATTCTTCTGATGAGTGGTGCACAGCAACTCTGAAGAAACTAAAAGAAGCCTCTCCGTTGAGCTTGAAAGTCACACTACGATCTGTAAGTCTTCCTTTACACCTCTATCCTGGATTCCTTTGTACCGTCTTTGCTTCTAATATGTTGGCTTGATGTACTTAGTGAGTTGTGGCAATTTTCAGATCCGTGATAGTAGATTTCAGCCTCTTGACAAATGTCTAGCTCAGGAATACAGGATATCTTTCAACTGCTTCTCCAAAAGAGTTTCAAATGACTTCTGTGAGGTACTTCCTGTTACATTGCCTCTAACGCCCCCCCCCCCCCTGCAGGAGTCTCAGTGGGGTGTACTTACGAACCTTATGCAGAAAAGAAAATGAACAAAAAAAGATGAGCAAATTCTTATAATTTTTCGCTTGTACATTGACAAACAGGGTGTAAGGGCACGGTTGGTTGACAAGGACTTTGCTCCAAAGGTAATATACACTGGGGTGATACACCCCTGTAGATCAGTCTTTGTACTCGTTTGGATCCTTAAAAATATTGTCATTTTTTTGGGTAAAATCTGATGGTGCAGTGGGATCCTCCACATTTGGAAGACGTTACCAAGGACATGGTGGACTGCTTTTTCTCACCACTCGGTGCACACGAGCCTGAGCTTGAGCTGCCAACTGCATTGCGAGAGCCACATATGTGATGCCTGCCTCTAGCTCCCTATTTCTGTGCTCTTTTTTTGTAGGATTAATATATTTTTACTTATACAGTAGAACTGTCCAAGTATTCACCCCTACTCTATATCATCTTACTCCATTTGCTTTTATGGAATTATGTAGTTTCCTGCGCCCTGATATCCCCTTATTTCGTTTATTTGACATCTTTGGGGATCCAGTTTTTGCATAGCCTGAGGCACTTCAAAATGTCAGCCAATTGTTTTAATGTAATAACATGCAGGAGTTGTGAATTTTTGCACTGAAGTTGGTACTGTGTTTGGATTTTGAAAGCTACAATATTGTAATAGAAAGAAGAGTTTTTTTTCGAGATTCTCATCCGACCTACAACTTTCTTGAAATGCTTTTTACCCTATTTCTTCACTTACAAAACAAAATTCTACGTACACTTTTAAACATAAAATCAAATCACTAATCACAAAACAGAATGCTCATCTAGTGTTGAACCTACTACATGACTCTAGGCAACAACTTGAAGAAGAAATCAAGTTCCCGTCGACATCTGCAAGTTGGACAAACGACTCTGTCCTCCCATTCCTCATCGTAATCATACAACTCACTCCACCCATGGCGCACACCACCGTGTTGCTCTTCCATTGCACACGAAAAGCACGGTTTGCTTGTCTGTAAGATGAGACCGTTGTTCATCCACACCGTCCTCACAGCTTCCTTCAACTTCTTCCTACACTCGACGATCCCTCTTCCCTTGAATCTGTCCATGATGCTCACTATAAGAACGACTCCCCTTTTTTCGCCCTCCATGTCTCCAGTGCATAGAAAGAGGAGACCCAGCACATAGGCCGCGGTCATATGCCCTTGTGCTGCCGCCTTTTCTAGGTTCATTATCCCTTCTTCCATCATCACACAGCTAAAATATTGCCACTGCATGTATGTGAATTCACATGAAAAATATTAGAACTTTTAGGTACAAAATACTAACTGATGAGATAGATATATCACATATATTTACATACCATTCCGAGTTGAAAAAGAGCTTCAGGGTTTTGGCTCTCTTGGCATCTCTTGAAAAATTCGTCAGCATATTGGGTTGGAGGCCATATGAAGAAAGGCAATCCATCTAAACTCACCCGTTGAAACACCTCTTTCTCCTTCGCTACGTCGAGTAACGCCTTGCAACTGAGATTAATTACCCAGAAATCATATATATCAGTCATGCAATGTAATATCATCCCATGCATATAACATAACCAAAATAAAAGAAAAAAAAATCCCACCAAGAAATTAAGGAATTAATGATGAAACAGATTGATCAATTATTTACCTGAGCTTGCAATGAATAAGATCAGTGAAGGAGGAAGAAGCAACACGAGCAACGACTTCTGCAATGATGTCGGACGGGAGGTGATCGATCATGGGGGAAGAAGTTCGTTGAGTTCCCGCCATGGAAGAAGAAGAAGAAGAAGAAGAAGAAGAGAGAGAGAGAGAGAGAGAGAGGGAGAGAGAGGGAGAGAGAGAGAGATTATTGATGGCGTAATTTGGTTTTGGTGTAATAAACTTCTAATTTTAGGAGGAGGTGGTGGTATTTAAGGACAAGGTTTGATTGCTAATCAAGTCAACCGATAGGATAACCGCCAAAGTAAACCTCGAGTTTCCTAATCCTGGTTTCGTTATGAAATTCTTGCTTTTTTGGAGACTCGGTTAGATTCTAATTACGTAAACTTGTTGGCATCTGACTAGGATAGCAGCCTTTTTTTATAAGGATTGTTTTTTTTTTTTTGGAAGGTTTATAGGGTTTTGGATGTTGTTCATAATACCAGATCAGATTAGGACATATTCGGGATCCAATAGGATTACTAGAGATTACTTATTAATAGGATTTTCAAATATCGACAAAAATAATTTAACATAGATGTCATATCGAGAGAAAAATATATGTAATTGCTGACTTATTAAAAGCTGTTTATGTGACAAATATATGTTGAAAAAATATATATACATGAAAAGAGAAAATACATACTATGTCATATAGATTACCTACTGAGTGCTCCATTAGAACTTATGGAGATTTGAACATAAGGAAATTTTAGTGGTAAAGACTTACCCTAGTGGTAAAGACTGAGTTATTTGGTACATTAGGCCCCAGGTGAGTATGCACGAAACTCAGGAGCACCGAATGGAGGAGGACTAAAGGCCTCTTTCACAAGCAAATGCTATGATTGTCCAATACCAAAAAAGAAAAAAAGAAAAAACAGTTGTATCAAAAGGATTGAAACCTGTTTTACAACCATATATAGCTACAAATAACAACGTATTTTTGATAAATTCTTGGGATAAAATACAATGAAAAGATGCACCTATAAAATAAATAAATAAAAACGTCTCTTTCAATTGATTTCTATTAAATTTGCACCTTCTCTTCGTTTGTTTTTGGGTTAAAATTATATTTATCAACCAATTTTGAATATTTGGAATTTTAATTAATTTTTTGACGAATTTTATATTATAATGAATGGATGGGTTTTATAAGAAATAAACCACGAAGAGAATATTCATCCCAAAATATTCATTGCATCCAACAATAAAAGAAAATAATGCTTCAAATGTATGCAGTATACTCCGTTTAGGCTAATTTTGCTGGCCCATTCAGTGTTGGATTGCCCTTTAAGTTCAATTAGGAACACCAAAACTGCATATGCAGAAACACAAGCACGTAGGACTATTTGTCAAAACTGACGGCCATGAATTACACAAAATGTACTGTTGATCTAAAGCTTTGATTCATACAATACAAGTTTGGACGTCGCACATCTGAAGAGATGCTAACATTCTTTTAAAACAAAAACTAATAAATTTGGACGTCAAAGCGTTGGATTGGATGAAATTTTTAAACAAATACTAATAAATTACTTTTCATAGTACACATTCTTACAGCAGACTGCAATGAGGGCATGAGGTCCACTCTTACCAGGCCCCCAAGATGTCAGAAATTTAAGACCATATTGGCCAATGTCTAAATCATAAATATGTCGCAGGCTTCATAAGAAGCTTCCTCTAGGACTGTAAAACTCCACATGTGTGGAAGGCCAATGTCTCTAATCAGAAATTTAACACTAGGGGCGCTTTGTTGTTGCCAACATCACTGCGTCATCTTTAAGCTAAGTTTTGCCCATCAAGGGTTAAGTGGGTGAACCTGAAATTAGCTATTGAATCTCAGCAGCAGCAGAATTCCACTGCCCTCCAATAATAGTGCCTACTCTCTCTCCCTTGATTGCTTTTGAGATGTTGCCTTCTTGGTTTAGGTTGAACACGATGACTGCATGGCGAGAACGGAAGCTCATCAGGCTGCTGCTCTGTAATCGTAAAACTGCAAATGTAAGAACTGAATTTTGAGATCATTTGTTTGACTTGGACATACCTGGTATGTTGTTTTCTTGGCACAAAGTGATGGCAGTCAAGTCCATCACGGACAGTTCCTTTGATATCACATCCTGATAGCTAAGGGTGTCAAGCAGTCGGGCATTGGGGTTTTGTCGAGGGTCAGCATCATAAACCCCATCCACGTTTGTCGCCTTGAGCACGACCTCAGCATTAACTGTAGTAGATACACAAAAGATCTTGGTGAAGTGCTAATGTCCTGCCAATGAAGCCTTACCCTAGCAGTTAAGACTAAGGCCTTTTTAGGTTCTAGGTTCTATCACCTTCCCTCTTTGTGCTGTAATTGAATTGTCCTACCCTTCTGGCTGACTGGCTCATCTAACCCCCCCGCCCCCCCCCCCCCCCACAAAAAAAACCCCAAAAAAAAGAACTAGCATCGTGGTTGTCAAGAAAAAACAAAGAAAGGCTTGGGGCTGGCAAACGGGTTGCCCAGAGTTGGGTCCAATGTGGATCAGTGATTGAATGTCAGGTCAGTCATGTCTGGTCAAGCTGTAATCAGTCATTACGATTAAAAAAAAAAAAAGGCCGTAATCAGGCAGGTTTCCAATTATATGCGCTGCTTTGAGCAATTACACTATTGCAGCAATAATCACCCAGATCTCTCTCTCCCGACACACTGAAGCCCAGAATTGGCTTCACCTTCCATTAAATAACTGAAAAAGATGCACCACAAAGATGCAAAAAATAAGCAAATATGTGAGTTAAAGAGACAAGTTCTCGCTTCAAATCATTGTATGTCAGTTTCACTATAATTATTTAATCAGCAGACCTGTAGGAGTATTTGGCATTCAGATGAAAATCCGTCTTCCTTCTGGGCAGCCAAGAAAGTTGGCTTTAGATCATAGTGCATTAAAAAAAAAAAAAAATAACTATACTAAACTATCCGTACACCTTGTTGTACTGTAGTAGGCTAGGTCAGGGGTAAAACGGTTATGGCCCCTCAATACGGCTCTGATGGTCTGACCTTAGCCCACCATGCCTGGGTAGGACTCTGGATGTGGGTTATGGTTTGGCTGTAGCCATAAGTAGAGAAATACAAGCCAGTGATACATTTTGGCAAAAACAAAAGATCCAAAAGACGCTGATTCACAACGTTAGATGTCAACAACTCTATATTGCAATTGACATGCTGCTGCAACAAAGACCGTGCCATACATCAAAGGACTTACTTTCTGCACAACGAAGAGCTGCAGCGGTATCCGTAGTGAAGAATGGGTTTCCAGTTCCAGCTGCAAATATTACGACCCTGCCTTTCTCTAAATGTCTGACAGCTCGTCTACGTATGTAAGGCTCAGCAACCTCAGACATGCGAAAAGCAGTCTGAACACGTGTTGGGATGCCCATACTTTCCATCGTTGCTTGCAAAAATATTGCATTCATGACAGTAGCCAACATCCTGAAGAGAGGAGAAACCGAATGAAGCTGTCAAAAAAGAGTGCCAACTCACACGGCATGATGAGCACAACAGACTTGCCCAAGATATTTGCACTTTACAGCTTCCATTTTTCCAATCTTATATCCTTCGAATCAGTAACAGCAGAAACTAAATACATGGCGAAAACCTAAACAGAGGTTGTAAGCTCATATACATGAAAAAGGAAACATTCATCACTGTTGTCTACTTGAAACAGTTGCAAATACAAACAAAACTAGGCAAACGAGGAGGACAGCATAGTTACTGTAAGCAAAGTCTAATTTGCACAACAGCCTAGCGGCAAAGAATACTTCTTTTTTCCTCCCAACCTCACCCCAACAATGACTGAAGAAGATTTTGAAACAAGAACACATTTTAACATTATAAGGGTAGAAGTAATACCCTATATAATCAGCAGATGAACGGTCAAGGCCACTGCTCCCTGCCCAAGATGATCCCCGAAATATGTTTCCACCACCGACAACAATGGCAACCTGACTCACGTACAAACAATGTCAAAGCTATAGGTAAGACCCTTATTCACTGCAAACAAAGATTAGATAGCTTGTGATGTTCCTCAATCCTCGTAATTAAGTAGCTTGCACTTGTATGCTGAATTTTTCGTGTGAAATAAAGAACTGAGAATCAGAAGTCATTTTTGGAAATGTGGGAATGGGATTATGGGAACAATTGCTTAGTCCTCTTTTTGGTATGTGGCTATTTGAATTGGTGATACAAATAATTTTACAAATACACTTAAAATAAACATATATGCTTACAAGTATAAGAGAACTCAGTAATTCTCCCTCTCTTTCCGCAACCACAAGCCCACGCTGGAGACTTCTATTCTCAATTCCCTTCTGCTATTTTAGTCATTCCCACATGGACTTCGGAGATTTTAAATCTTTGCTATCTCTATTTTATAAAACACATATATGAAATAATCAGCAGATTCCACCTTTTGTCATCAATTTACTTCCATGGATAGAAGACATTGACTGCAGCAACTTCTACAAGAGCAACGAAACGTTTTCTCTACCAAGTATCTATTCCCCTGAAAACACATGGTTTCCTCTGGACATACTAATCCAAAGATGATGGAATAGTCGACAATAGCTATGAACACAAATGAGAAAACCATGGTGTAAGTGTAAGCCATGTTCTCTTTTATATTGACTACAATGTATATGTTTAGAGGAAAAGAGGCTAAGGCTTACCTCAATGCCAAGCCTAGTCACAGAAGCAACCTCCCTCGCAATTGCCATCGTGACCTATATTAGAAAGCACGGGTGAAGATAGAGATGCAAGAACAGAAAGCAAAAGTTGAAATTTTGGATTGTTGGTTCCCCTACCTTTGGGTCTATGTTTTGTACATTATCTCCTGCAAGGGCTTCTCCACTAATTTTAAGCAACACTCTTCGCCATTTATAGGATGGTTTACTCACGTCCTCTTTTGGTGACAATCCAAATGAAGGCATGGATGGCATATGAACTTGCCTGTTGGGATAGATCCAAGCACTTTAAAATGGAAAACACATAAAGGAAAGGAAAGAAAGACATTGATGCAGGATAAGGATAAAGAAGAATTAAGAAGATATGGATATCTCTTAATATTGGCATATGTGAAGTATTTTTATAATTTATTATCTTTGTAGCTTATGTTTTACGATAAAATCTTCTCATTTTCCTAGATTATTTTAGTTATCAAAATCTCATCATAATCTTTAGATTTATTTTATATTCCTTTTTTCAATTGTATTGATTTCTATATAAACCCCCCTCGTGCTTTGGAGAAAGACACACTTGAATGAATTGAATTATTAAGTTTTCAGAAGTTCTTGTGTTATTTTCTATGTGTGGGAATTGCTCTTATAGCGTCCTACATCAAATTGGTATCAGAGGTGTCGATCTTTGTCGTTTCCCTTCTTGTTTCCCTTTTTCCATTTTTTCCCCCTCTCTAGTTCAAAAAAAAGGGAAAACAGCCAACCCAAAACCCTGGTCGTGCACTGCCAACCCACTACCGCCTCCCACCACCGCCCGTCACCACCCCTCGGTCGACCACCACCCACCCGTCGCCGGAGGTTACCATCGCCGGTGTCGTCAACTCCTCAAATTGCAAACCCTAAGCCGCGCCCTCCCCTTTCACGAACCGCCACTAACACACGCCAACCACAACCCAACACTCGACCCTCCTAGTCGACCACCACTACACACCCCAGCCGCTAGCCAGAACCCTCGAAATCCCCAAATACCCGAAACCCTAGGCCCCAAATTCGCGTTCAATCCCTCACATTCATCCCAAATTGATTTCTTTCCTGCATTACCCACTAAACTTCGTCCAAAACCCCCAAAACAATTGAGGTAAATCACATCAAACTTTGCTTCAATTGATTGGCCATCACAGCGTAAACCCTAAGTCGCGAACTGCCCTGTACCTGCGAATTGAAGGCTTTCTGAGCTTTCGAAAATTGACAGAGGGCCGAATACATCTTGGTTGTGCCGTCCCATCACGGCCAACCCACCCTCTCGGCAAAAAACGCCTTTGCAAGCCGTCTCCCAGTCGTGGGTTATGAGTTCTGCTTCTCGCTAGTGGTGTTCGACTCTTGTTGCAATTTCAGTGCTGCTGTCCGGTGCTCGTAGTACTGCTATTCGCTGCTGTTGTTACTAGAAGCCCTTATTGCTATTGTTGCAGGTGTGAAAAACATCATCAAGCCTTGCTTGTGATAATTTACGATAAAGCACTTCCGGTTACGACAAATATTTTGTACCAAGTTTTCTCTCCTTATGGAGATGTAGAAAAGATTGTCAGATTTCAGACAAGAGGTGATTTTCATACTCGAGTGAATTTCTACTCTTACGGGGATGCTGTCCATGCTTTTTGCAAACTTCAAGGTCGCCAGATCTACGATGGTTGTTGTGAGTTAGATCTTTACTTTGCTAGCAAATTCATTTGTGGTTGTGAGCTCTATATTCCTCACTATATGCGGAATTATGAACTTCCTAAAGTTCCTTTGATTCCTTCGAAGCTTCTCATTGGAGATTGTCGGGTTTCATTTCTAAGATCTTCCGGGAAAGAACCAACTTCTTATTTGCATGAAACAAATCCTGCCTATTATGATGCATATGATAGAGAATTTATCATTGAGAACAAGAAAGAAGAGACTCTGGAAGAGCAAAATATGAAAACAAATGTCCAAGTCATAGAGTATCGTGAACTTCCAGATATCAAGGCAAATGATGTTAACAACAGCATCCTCGATTCTATGAATTAAGAAGTGCATGTTGGGGACTGTGAGTCATATGCAAATGACGTCCACAGTGAAGGAATGTTCATTCTAGATAGCAATATGGATGCTTTTACTGAGGCACCTAATGAGGATAATGTCCAACCACTAATACAAGTGAATGAAGAATCAACGATAATAGCAAACAACTCTTTCATTATCCCCCATGAATATTCAAAGGACATTCAAACATCTGATCGCTTGCAAAGTAAATTCGAGATTGACCAAGCAATCGGTATACATGTTGATGCTGAATTTATAATCCCTGATAATGCTTTCATGGACAATACTCTACATTCGATGTCAAGTCTTGAAAGTGAGCATGTTGATTTGTTCATCCCTAATGAACTTCTAGTTGGCAAGAAGCTACATCCGCTGATTGCATTACTACTTTCTTGGAGAAGTTGAAATTTCCATTTGCGGAGTGCAGTGAAGTTGTTTCTTTACTTGGATTCCTTCTTTATACCGATGTACAAAACTTGATGACGAGTTTTTTCCAACCAGGGGAGAATGATGCAGGATAAGGATAAAGAAGAATTGAGAAGATATGGATATCTCTTAATATTGGCATATGTGAAGTATTTTTATAATTTATTATCTTTGTAAGTTATCTTTGAGGATAAAATCTTTTTATTTTCCTAAATTATTTTAGTTATCAAAATCTTATCGTAATCTTTAGATTTATTTTATATTCCTTTTTTCAGTTGTATTGATTCCTATATAAACCCCTCTCGTGCTTTGGGGAAACACACACTTGAATGAATTGAATTATTAAGTTTTCAGAAGTTCTTGTGTTATTTTCTAAGTGTGAGAATTGCTCGTAGAGCATCCTACATCAGACATCCTCATTTATCTTTCAACAAATCAATGAATTTAATTAATACCATGCCTCATTCAATGTTTCCTTGACTGCCCTAGTGTATAATCACAAGCAAAGCACCAGCCAATGTGGCAGCCAGATGAAACAAGAAACATAGTATTCAATCTTTATAAATGCTCCAAATTCTCTCATGAACCTTCAGGGATGCCCTACTAAGTCCAAACACATTCCCCTTCATGCTGCTTGGCTCAAACTATAATACCATGAACAGCCAAGAACACCCTTCAAGGCAACCAATACAAGAAAGACATCACATAAATTGAGGAACACAACAATTATGCCAATGTCAACTCATACTTAAATCCTCTTTGCATTGTCCACTTTTCCTTTCCTTCTTTTTTCCTTGGGGGGGGGGGCCCGGGTGTTGGGTTCTGCGAGAATCAAAGCTAATACATTTCATAGATGCAATGTTGCAAGAAGAGCAGAACTCCATGAATTTCGATGCCAACAAGAAATGGATTAAATTAAAGGAAATTGAAAACAGAAACATATAATCCTAGAAATTCATGGAAATAATGCTGCAACTGCATTGGCTATGGATAGTTAGTATTCAGTCCCCAGAGAACCCCACCTCCAAAGCTCACCAATTGACTGCCTCCAGGTTTGTCCAACATACACCAATCAAATTCTCGCACACACACCAATGTTAATTCAATTGTGTTTCAGCCAGTGAATAGGATGGTTCAGCTTGACCTATCTAATAATAAATTTCACATTTGTCCAAGAAACAGCCTTATCATGTCAGGCTCCTATTTATATCATGTTGGATCAGGCTTTCACTGCCGTAAATTGAGCCAATTACCTTATCCAACACACTAGAGCTAACAACCTTATCCAACACATTCAAAGTTTACAAATTACAACTGTATACTAGCTGTTTTCCTCAGCAGAGCAATCCAACCCCCCCCCCCCAACAAAAAAAACCAAAAAAGGCATAAGATAACCACGAAAAAATTCATATACAATAACAACCCCAACAAGCTCTTTCTCACAAAATAAAAAGCTCCAACACAATAAAATGCAAATCAGTAAGATAAAGAAAAATTAGCAGAATAATTGACCCAAAATTTCCATGGCCACTATGGACATTTTCACACGCAGAGGATACCCATCTCACAAAACAAGCCAAAAACCAGGAACAACAAACAACAATACCTGAGACTCAAAAAATCCGAGGAATCCATATCAGATGAAGCACAGTTAACCTCGATTCCAAGGTGGGAATTTCTTGTACCCGCCATAAAACTCGTCCAGGGTTTGTAGAAGGGACTAGAAGGCAAAAATTGTGATGGTGAAGAGAGAGAGCGAACGGCATTAAGCGAGGAACAGGCTGTGCAAGAGGTAGGAATCGCCATTGTGGAGCCAAAAAAAATTCAATCTTGGTGGTGTGCTTGGGAGTTGACAGTCCTAGCGCTTGGTTTCAGTGTGCTAGTGTAAGGTGAGGAGGAGAGAGAGCCAGAGTGCCAGACTGAAGGAGGTAACGAAAGATAGAGATATTTGACGAAAATAGAACATACAAGTAGAAAACTGTAGTAATAGAGGGTTTTTTTGGGCCATAGAGCCACATGATGCCATGTTTTTTTCAATTTAATTTTCCCGCATTTATTTGAATTGAATTGAGTTAGATTTGATTTTTTATTTGGAAAAGTAAATTATAAATTTATTAATTAAAGGTGATATGATATTTACAATAAGTATTATGTTGAAACAAATTTATAACTAAAATGACAAAATGAGATTTTTAATAGAGAAAACTAATTGAAACTCTTTATAAACACTCATATTTTCATCAATCGCTACTTCATAGTACAATCTTTAACATGGAGATCCATAAATCTTATATAGTTTTCTCGTCAAAAAGATTCATTGATTATGGTATTCCGAATTTAAAGAATTAATGTATTTTGTGGGCTGATCTTGCAATTAATCAACAATATGATTTCGTACAAATGAAACGAGATAAAAGATGTTTGACAGATTCGCTCCAAGTGGAAGAGACAACACTACCCAATAAAAGAGAATATTGAGAGACTCTTACAAATTAAGAGAATAATAATTGAAAAAACATGAATAACGGAGACATGGGGTTGGGGCCTAACATTGCCAAACCCCCCCCCCCCACCAAAAAAACCCGATGGCTGACCCTGAGGCTGAGGAGAAGAAGAAACTAGGATTTTCTAAGGAGAGGAGAGGAAGAGGTTAGGGTTTTGAAATGGATTTTTTTATTCTAAATTAAACTTTTGTTGAATTAAACTTACGAATAGGCACGGTATTTGTCAAACCCTGACTTGACATGGTAGACTCCAGATTCGCTTGTAAGACTCAAAGTCTATTTTGCTACTCACACTCACTTGACCTTCACCAGCCTGCTTCGAGGAGTGGTGACAATGAAGGTAAACATTGAGCCCCAAAAGGCGAGGATATTCATTGTGCACTTATAATTGCCTCCGCAATGCAGAAACCACTAAAGGAGTCAAACCAGTAACACATGAACCAAAACAATAGTAGCATAGCTGCAAATAAATCTCCAAACAAGAACCATATGAACCAAAAACCATCAACAAAATTGGTTTTCTCCTCCATCTAAGAAAAATTGTTCCCAATAGTTCTCTCCCTACCCACATTTCTCCCAATCCTTAGTTTTCTTCTTCCTTGTTTTATCTATCTTTCGATTCTCTGTCTACACTCTTCACTCAGAGAGGACACGGTGGGATGTCCAGAGTGATACCAGCTTGAATCTGGCCCCATCCAATGAGACGCCAATGCTTCTCAACTCTGCGGCTGAGGGCAATCTTCTCTCCTTTGCTGGTGCAGACTGGAGATGTAAGCTGCAATTTGGCCAAATCGTTCCTCACAGCAATGACTCTAGCACCTGTTGACATTGACCCAATGTTCAACATGAGGATTTCTCCTTTGGTAAGCTTGGTAACCTTGCCCTGCTTCTCAGTACCCTTTGTCCTCACTCCAAGCAGCCGACGTAGCAGAAAAAAGTTCACCTGCAGCATTGAGAACAAGCACAATTAAGAAAACCAAAAGGTGTCATGCATAATGGTTAAGATCAAATCACAGTAAGATCGCAAAGTTCCATGCTAGGATAGCATTAGGTCAGCAGTCCCTAATGAAGAATAAACCAACTCCCATCCTCAACCACCAATGCGAAGAAGGGATATAAGCATGATCAAAAATGATTTTAAGCCTGATAATCAAAATCATCAATTCATAGTTGCAACCCTATGCAGTTGGTCCGAAGCTAAGTGTAATGGTTATATCAGGCAGTTGATAGAGAGTAAAATTTTGTCAAATCCTTTCAAGGAAAGTGCAATTTTACCAACAAAATCTAGTCAGTTCCCCCTTCTATGTAACGTGAAGTGTATTAGGACTTTGGAACAAGCGCAATACTAAACACACCCCCCCCCCCCCAGGCCCCCAACAAGGGGAAAAAAATCCCCTTACAGCTGCAGCAAGAGGTATCAATCAGGTGGAGGGAACCATCACTCTTTGGAGATGAAGTTGAACAGAACATTATGAGCCAACTATACTACAATGGAGCAACAGCAAACCCCATACGAGTATTATTATTAATTTCTTAGACAAACTCTGTGAGGTCCAAACAATTATTTCCCCTTCAGACCACAAGGTGCAATAGGAAAAAGATGAACAAAAACAAAAAGAAGCAATGAAAGCACTGCCATAATTACAAAAGCCAGCATAGATTTATTAAAAAACAAAAAACGTAAATGGGAGATGGAGACATTTGTGAACATCGGGACCAATGAATCTTACCTCCAGCTCAACAAAAACATCTGGGAGAGATCCAACCTCTCCCAGAACCTGGCCAACCAACCGATCAGCACGTGTCAGAGTTGGATCCATGGTTGTGCCAACACCAATAAGGCCTCCAGGAACAGCAAATTGCAACTCATTCTGCTCAGCATACAATGAAACAATTCTGGAGTATATTGGTGTGCATTTTATGTGGCCATTCTCATCCTTCACCACAATTCCAGGTCGAACCTCAATGTTTTGATTGACCTTCAGGACTCCCTGCATACGAAATAATCATCCATTGAGAAATGCTATCTAAAAGGTTTGCAAATAAATTAATAGCTACTTTTGGCATTAGAGAACAAAAGAATGTCAATTTCCTTTCCTTTTTTCCCCATGATGATGGGTATTAGGTTTCCAAACTCACAACCCACTAAAAATCAAATCAGCAAGACCCTCACTAAAAACATGGCAAGCAACTGTGTCCTGTCCTGGTTATGAAAACTAATCTGCCACCATCCTGACACGTATGAACGACGATTTACTTCTCTATGGTTTTAGAGTGCTCTTACAACCCAATTTTGGCACAGATAAAAGATAGTTGAGCCACACACATAGTTACTGGTCAGTGATCGCTGGATCGATAAAACGAGTCCGGGACGCAATACACACTTTTGCTATGATCCCTGGACAAAGGGGTAGCTTCATTCGGAACGCTAATTTGGATCATAATGAGCCGCAAAAGTTTTTTTCTGGATTGCCAATTGCTTTCCTTAAAAATAAAATAAAGGGGAATACTAACAGATGCCAATGCCCTAAGAATACATAATAAATTAATTAAATAAAAAATTATCTCATTAATTATATTATGTATGATATCTAAATTGTCTTCTCTTTCTTCCAGAATCACAACTAACCCCTTTATCATTCCCTATGTTCCCAATTCCTTATAACTTTCAGCTACGTTCCCCATTGCCCAAATTAATTCTCCTTTCACTCTCATTCCCCCTCTCTTGCTAACCCAGTAGCCCACTTGTCTCTCTCACCTCCATCCCCAAATTAACTTTATTGCACAGAGTTCCCCTTCACTATCTCTCTTTCATTACTTAAAACCTTAGCAGCCTATTCTATCTTTTCATCTCCTCGTCACAGTCTACCTCTGAAGTCAGCAGCCACCACTGAAGTCGATCATAATGCTTGCATTGTTGAAGGTACAGCACAAAGCCCATCAACTGAATTCCACTGTGAACAACTTTTCTACCATTTACAAAAATCATCATTAACCTTGCTCACTCGGGATCGATAACCGTGGGGAATTGGATCGTGACCCATCACATTTCGGATCAAGGGTGAATAGCGATCCGGAACGAGGATCCCGGATTGCAGATCGAGGAGGGAGTGCAGCAAATTCGGTAACTAAGGCCACACATGATGGCCATACAAAGGAGCAAAATGCAAAACAGTATAAAAATTATTGTTGGTTCTCAAAGGACCCATAAATTTTCATGCGGCAAACCTGATAGATATCTGCATCTCATTAGCCCAACAAGGGGAGAATTCTGACAGAAAATAGGCTTGAGATAGATCATTCCACGTGTCATTTTTCATGCATATCAACTCAGCTATTAGACACAAAGTACAAATTTGGCCTTCAAACATAATTAGCAGGGAATTCCAAAAAAGTAATGCACAAAAAGTAGCATGAAGGACAATAAGTAGAGTATAGCCTCCAATCAATCACTACTGCTAGAAAGAAAGAATCAAACCTTCAGAATACTTCCACCAGCTACGCCACCCCGTATTTCATCAACCTCAAACCCTGGTTTATTAACGTCAAAAGAACGGATCACAATCATGTTTGGCGGTGAAATGAAATTTCTCTCTGGGATAGGAATCTTTTTGACTATATATTCACAGACAACATCAATGTTGTACTTCAATTGAGCAGAAATTGGAACGACTGGTGCTCCATCAGCAACGGTGCCCTGGAACAAACACAAGCTCAGTTGCACCTATTTTAGATTTTACCCCGTAAAAAAAGTGATATTTTGCCCTTTATCTTCATCAATATAACTTACCTGGACAAATTTCTGTATAGCTTCATGCTGGTTAATGGCTACATTTTCTTGAATGAGATCAACTTTATTTTGCAGGATGATAATATGCTGAAGACGCATGATTTCAATAGCAGCAAGATGCTCAGAAGTCTGGGGTTGGGGGCAGCTCTCATTAGCAGCAATGAGAAGTAGAGCACCATCCATAATTGCAGCACCATTAAGCATTGTAGCCATCAGAATATCATGACCCTGCAGGAAAGAGGGGGGATCTCAATCAGCTAATGTAATTCTAATCAAGTTCAAAAGGCCAAATAAAGAATCAACAATTCCAAAACAATGGTACACCACTTTTTCAGTCAGCACTTTTATCTACTAGACAACTTAATTTTGATTCCTAAACCAAAAATCATACCGAGTATACATTTGTCTTATGCTCTAAATATTCAGATCCACTTTGCCTAATCTTCTGTCCTTTCTTTTACAAGGAAAATAAAGTATATTGGTACGTATCAATTTTCTATCTTAAACAATATAAACAAAAGAAGCACATAGATTGTCGTCATTTCAGCAAAGGGTTACTGCATCAAATAAGGCCAGAAACATGGTTTAGACATTCTGCATTAAACATCACCTCAACATGGTACTTCAGATGCCATTTTATTTCTACATAGAAATATGAATTTCAAAAAGTTCAAAAGCTTATTGATGTAAGGCGCTCTAAGAGCAATTCCCACACCTAGACAAATCACACAAAAACTTTCGAAAAACTCAATAATTCAATTCATTCAAGTGTGTCTTTTCCCAAAGCACGAGGGGGGTTTATACAGGAATCAATACAACTGAAAAAAGAATATAAAATAAATCCAAAGATTACGATAAAATTTTGATAACTAAAAAAAATCTAGGAAAATAAAAAGATTTTATCCTAAAAGAGGATCCCTAGATTACGAAATCTCCTATTCTTCCTAGAATACACATTGCCATAAAACTCCTTAGGAGATACGACATCATTCTCCCCCACCGGAAAAGAACTCCATGCAGACGAGTTGTCTTGGAGGTACCACTCTAAGAGAGTCGGATTCATATCACGAAACTCATCTTCAGTAATCCAAATAGCATCTGACTGGGGCTGTCCTGACCATTGCACCAGGAAGCGTCGGAACCCACCACGAGAAGAGGATACAACACCGCCTCGATGTCGGTATGCGACTGTGGCAGAGGTGGGAGTCTGGGGACCTGAATACTTGCAGAAACCTCACAAGGAAGACAAGAAGGCTCAAAAGTACCTCGATGAAGAGTGAGATTCTCCACATTGAAAATAGGACTAATACCTAAACTATCAGGGAGATCAAGCACACATACATTAGATCCCAACTTCTGAGGCTTTTTGAGGGAGTTTTTGGGTAATTGTTCACGTCGAATCCGAGTCATAACAAAATCACCCACTTCAAAATTCTCAACTCTACGATGCATGTCAACTGAAGCTGAATGCTTATAGCTATCATTGCTTAAAGCAATCTTGCGTCGAATCTCAGCATGCAAGTCATGAATATGTTGTGCAAATGTGGATACAGGATGTGACACGCGGGCATCAAGTAGGAGGGGAATGAGGCCAGTAGGGGTACGTGGAAAGTAACCACGGACAATCTCAAAGGGACTCTTAATTGTTGTTCTATTGATCGCATTGTTATATGCAAACTCAACAATGGGTAAAGTCAAATCCCAAGTGCCTTGTTTCTCGCCCACAACGCATCTAAGTAACTCCCCCAGACTGCGGTTAACAACCTTAGTTTGCCCATCCGTTAGAGGGTGAAAGGCCGCAGAAAACTTCAGATTAGCACCACGCAATGTCCATAAGGTCTTCCAGAAATAGCTCATGAATTTGACATCCCTATCAGACACTATGGAAGTGGGAAGACCATGCAACCTGACAACCTCTCGAAAGACTAACTTCGCAACACGTGAAGCGCCATTTGTCTTGCCACAGGCAATAAAGTGGGCTATCTTAGAAAATCTATCAAACACAACTAAGACTTAATCAAGACCACAAGACGTTCTAGGAAGGCCTAGTACAAAGTCCATGCTAATTTCCATCCACGGAGCATGCGCGATAGGAAGAGGGGTGTAAAATCCTGTATTGTGCCTCTTAGTCTTAGATAACTGATAGATGCGGCACTGAGTGCGATGTATATCTCTTCTGAGAGAGGGCCAATAAAAGCGATCTGCAACCAAAGCAATGGTCCTGTCTTTACCCAAGTGGCCAGCTAGTCCCCCTGCATGCATCTCCCAAATTAAGAAGTCCTAGAATGACGTCTTAGGAATGCATAACTTGGACCCCCCGAAACAGGAAACCATCATGAATGACAAAGTCAACATGATGGTTGCAATTTCCAGTCGAACGATCCGAATAAATGAGTGAAAAGTCAGGACCAAAGGTGTAAGTGGCTTTGAGCTTGTCAAAACCGAGAACCTCAACCCGCATTGTCGGTAAGAAGCAACCAATGCGACTGAGGGCATCAACCATCTTGTTCTCAACACCAGATTTGTGCTTAAGGACAAAAGAGTACTCACTAATATACTTAATCCACCTAGCATGCTTATGATTGATACTAGACTGAGAATTCCAATGCTTAAGGGCCCCATGATCAGAATATACAACAAATTCATGCGGGAGAAAGTAATAGCGCCAATGACGAAGGGACTGAAGCACAACACACAACTTTCTCATATGTGGTATACTTGATCCGCCTAGATTCGCTAAGCTTTTCACTAAAGAATGCTATGGGGTGCCCCTCCTGACTTAACACTCCACCAATGCCATATCCAGAGGCACCGCAAGCAACTTCAAAAACCTTACTGAAGTTAGGATGCCTAAGGACTGGAGCAGATGACATCATCTCCTTAATCTCCTTAAAGGCAAATGCCGCTTTAGAACTCCACTGAAATGGGCCTTTCTTCAGGCAGTCTACAATAGGTGACATGATAGAGCTAAAGTGTCTGTAAAGCTCCTGTAAAAGGAGGCTAGACCATGAAAACTCCTAGCCTCAGTAAGGGTCTGAGGTTCAGGTCATTCTCTAATGGCTCTAACTTTGTCAGGGTCAGCGGAGATACCTTGAGCGGACACGATGAATCCTAAAAAAAGGACTTGGGTTTGAAGGAAGATGCACTTTTTCAGATTAGTGAAGAGCTTGGCCTCTCTAAGTGCCCTCAGGAGTTGATTAAGATGGTCAACATGGTCTGTCCTAGACTTACTATATACCAAGATGTTATAAAAATACACAATCAGAAATTTTCCCATAAATGGCTGAAGAACGTAAGTCATGAGTCTCATAAAGGTATTAGGAGCGTTGAATAGCCCAAAAGGCATAACCACCCTCTCAAATAAGCCATCTTGGGTCTTAAAGGCAGTCTTCCATTCGTTTCCTGGTCTAATGCGGACCTGGTAATAACCACTACGTAAGGCTATCTTAGAGAACTAGCTAACTCCAGCAAGACAATCAAGCATGTCCTCTAACCTCAGAATGAAAAACTTATACTTGATTGTAATCTTATTGATAGCTCTACTATCGACACACATCCTCCACAATCCATCCTTCTTAGAGGTAAGGAGGGCAAGGATCACCCAATGACTCATGATGTGATGGACAAAGCCCTTAGACGATAGTTCTTAAGCCTACTTGTTCAATTCTGCTCGCTCAGTTAGATTCAACCTATAATGAGGAAGGTTAGGGAGTTGGGAACCAGGGATCAAGTCTATAGCATGTTGTATGTCACAAAAGGAAGGGAGCTCACTAGGAAGTTCCTCGGGGACAACACCAACAAATTCTCTAAACAGGCCATCAATCTCAACTATGAGGTCCCGGAGAGACAGGTCGCCTGAAGGGACGTTAGGGAAAGCAATGGAATCTGAAGCTAGCTCCCTAGCTAAGATTGTTAGGAAGAACTTGTTAGAGCTTCCCAATCTTTCAAAAGGTCTGTGGTGGAGGGAAATAGTTCCCCCAGGAGGAGTGTGTTCACTATGGGGAGAGCCAAGTCGCCTGAAGAGACGTTAGGGAAAGCAATGGAGTCTGAAGCTAACTCCCTATCTAAGATTGTCATAAAGAACTTGTTAGAGCTTCCCAGACTTTCCAAAGGTTTGTGGGGGAGGGAAATAGTTCCCCTAGGAGGAGTGTGTTCACTGTGGGGAAAGGACAAGGTCGGGGAAGGTTTTGGAACCTGGGGAAAACAACAACTCTAGATCGACATGGGTTAAGAGTAATGTTCTTATTCATGTACTTAAAGGTGCAAGTGTTCTCTCTCCTATTATATGAGACATTCCGATCATACAGCCAATGACGACCTAGGAGAATGTGAGCAACATCCATCGGGAGGACATCACATAAAACCTCGTCCTTGTAATCACCAATCTGAATCGAAACCTCACATCTATGGGTAACTATGACGTGGGTCTTATTAACCTAGACTACTTTGAAAGGGTGGAGGTGGGGTTCTACCTTAAGATGACAACGCTCTATAGCTGCCTCGGCAACAACATTCATGGTACTGCCACCATCTATAACCATTTTCATAATAGTTTCCCCACATCTCACAAGAGTATAGAAGATGGTGGTACGTTTTCCCTCATCGTAAATGACTAGATTGGCTAAAAGACATCTCACAGCTCCAAGATGTGGATCATGAAGAAGGCTATTCTCAACATCAACAAGATCTTCAAAGTCTCCCTCAAGGTCGACAACCTCTTCCTCGAGTTCAGGTGGTCCAAAAGACTCATGCTCTAGGGCCAGGGTACGGTGAGGGCACCCAGAACCATAATGACCTCTCCCACGACAGCTAAAACATTGGAATGGGTTATGAGATGTACCAGCGAAAGCTCCCTGCGGGCTACTCCTAGTGGGATTTGAGGGTTGACCCTTAGAAGTTGAAGCACTCATAGAAAACTCATTCATCTTAGGAACATATTGGCAGGGGCCCTACAGGAAGGAGGAGCACGCCGCACAGAATAAAGCTTATCAAGTTTTTCAACCTCTAAAGCTTTGCGGTAAGCCTCACCGAGAGTATAAGGGGCAAATAAGGTTAATTCCCTCTTAAGGTCAGTCCGTAAGCCCCGAATGAAGCGGGCTATGGTAATGAAAGAATCCTCTAGAAGGTCACAACGCTGAGTCAATTCTTCAAAACTATTGATGTAATCAGACACACTAGAGGTGGACTGTCTAAGGTCTAGCATCTTATCGACGAGGTGTGCCTTATGGAAAGAAGGGAGGTACTTTTCTTTCAACCTATCCTTCATGACTTCCCATTGAATGATAGGAGGTTGACGCATTAGCTCAAGGTGACTTGTGACAGTTTGACAAAACTTCCTAACAGGTCCTATGAGTTTCATTTTGGCAAATCGAACCCGCTCAATGTCAGACATTTCATACCAGTCAGAATAGTCCTCCATAGCAACTATCCAGTCAAAAAAAGTAGTAGCATCTATCTTTCCATCAAAAGATGGTACATCAACTTTCACCTTTCAAGT
>JACYFF010019584.1:9308796-9335886 GCA_017589665.1 Selenicereus undatus
CCAATTACCCGTCCTCCTGTCATCTCTAAGGGTGTTGAACCGACGCTTCCTATTGTCCATTTGTCCCCTTGGTCATGCCTCAAGTTACCCCCCTCCCCTTGCACTCGAAGGTTAGATAGAGTCGTTGGTTCTGGTTCCCTCTCCTCAAGCTCATTAGCTCGACTTGCATTATAAACAACCCACTGACGACGATCATTTCCCCCCACAAGTAGTTCAGGGGAAAATTGAGGTGGGGCTTGAGGTTGGTCAAGCATAGGTAACTTCTCAAATGCTCGAGTAAGTTTGTCAATTTTGGCCTCAAGCTGGTCAAACCTAACATCTTGACGGTCAAGCCTTTCAAATAGGGAGTCAATCTGAGATTGGTAAGGCTGTTTGGGTGAGGTTGACATAATCGATGCAACTATGCATGGAAGATGTAAGTGCTGAGATTAAACCAAGTTGCAATAGTGATAGTGATAAACAGTCACTATACACACCACAAAACACAAAAGTTTGATATGGATTATTGATATAACTCGAACCAAGCAGGGAATAAGCAGCAATGAGAAATCGGGATCTAAGCAAACACTCAAAGGCCCAAACAATCAGGAATTAGGCTAATTTCGCTTATAGAGAATCAAACTCTTATCAAAGTAAATTGAGTCCCCCGTACCTCTTAATGCGCCTGAGTACCGGTCTAGGGACCGCCTTTACCACAACAGCGACCAACCGAAATCATATTGGGATGAGGTGATGGCACCGAGGTGTCAGCAACGGCTTCAGCCAGGGAATCAAAACGCGGCCGTTCCGGTCTGGAACGCCTGAGTTGACGCTGATTTTGGCTTTGCCGTTCCAAGTTCGGGCGAAAATGCGGTGGGGAGGGCGTGTCACAGTGGAATGGCCGTTCCACCCGTCCTGGAACGGGGAACGGACGATTGGACCGGGCAAAAAAAGACAATTTAGCGAAGAGAAGATATATGATTCTTTCGGTTTCAGGTTGAAGACAAACAAAGCAGACCAAAACAGCAAATCAGTGCTCATGAGTGGGCCTTTACCAAAGCGCAGACAGAGAGAGCCAGAATAAATCAGTGCCCGTGACATGAATGAACTTATCATGACATGAATGAACTTATCAGTGCCCGTGACATGAATGAACTTATCATGACATGAATGAACTTATCAGTGCCCGTGAGTCCGTGAATAAGGGAAGAAGATAGAAAATCAGATCTACAAATAGATGCCCAACAAGTATAACACAACCAAAAATCTACAAATAGATACCCAACAAGTTTTTGACATACCTTCGTTGAATAGGACTAATTTGCTTGCTTTATTGCCCAGAATCGAGAAAGAGGAGTCAGGCACCATTAGAGGTTCTGGAGCATTCGAACAGCCCAGAATTGTGGAAGAGGAACAGAAAGAGAGAGCAATAGCCGAGCAGATTGAGAGAGAGACGAACAAAGGCAACGAAGCAAACCCACCGAATTGAGCAGATTAGCTTACCAAAAGCAGAGAGAAGAGAGAGGTTTCTGAATTTTGGTGAGGAAGAAGAACAAACAATGTCGTGCGTAATTTGGACAGGTAAGACCCCGTATAAGGCTTCCTCTAGAAGCTTGAAGGGGGTTTTTTTTTATATAAAAAACTTTGATTAGGGGCTGCGGGCAGGGCTTCCACCGAATGTGTTATGCCTTGGACGCATGAATCAAGTTGTTTCTTTTTTTTTGTTTCAAATTATGATCCTAATGTTGCATTAATTTTTAATATTTATTCATTGCATACTAAGTTGTTTATATAGTTTAATTAATTATTCTTTTTATAGTAAGTTGTTTATATAGTTGTTTATAGTAAGATGTTAATATAGTTTAATTGATTTCATATTCAGTTAATATTTTAATATTTTAATTATGTGAAAAAAGTTATATGATCTTGAATGAGACTGTTTCATATGAATTTGATTATAGAATATTGTGTGTATAAGTATTTTTTAACTTCATATATGTAGTAAAATTTACCGTTTAGTAATATGTTATCATGAAATGCTACGAATTTTATTGAAAATCTAGGCTTTTAGTTTTGAGCTACAAGGTTACAACGACAAACCTATATAAAAACATTACTTTTTTAAATAGAAATGATGATGTTATATTGTTATACATTCGAAATATAACTATGTGTATATATTTTAATCAATTGGAATTCACATTCTTGAGGACATTCTCCAAGTAGGTGACCTACTAGATGTCACTCAAATAACAATAATTAAATTTAAGTTTACCATGACATTTTCAATTTAACACGAGGTTATCCTAAATAATTCAAATAACAATAGCTCCTTTTTCAATTCATAGATTTGTTATTACAAATTATAATAATAAAAAAGCATAAAAGTTTACATAATGATATTAGTTGTTATTTGAATAGCAATTCCTTATTGATAATTCAAAGATTTGTATTAATCATAAACGCAATTCCTTATATTAGTTGTTATTTAAATAGCAATAATTAAAAAGTAGTTAATTATTATATTGTAAACTAAATGAGGTAATGTTAAACTTAACTTTATTTGAAATTTTCAAAGTTGATAGCTTTTATTTTCAACTAATGCTTTTGTCCGCACAATAGCATATAAATTCAATATTAGGTTTGGAACTTAGAATTTAAGTTATTTGTCATAGAAGTTCTGAACACTAATCTAATTTTTTTGAAAAAAAATTTGTACAGGTTTAAAGGAGGAAAAAAAAATGTCAAGACGCAATAGTCATTCTACTGAAGACATTGGGTGGCACTTTGGTATAGCAATTGACGGAAGTAGAAAGCAGGTTCAATGCAAATTTTGCAGCAAACTCATAAGAGGTGGTATAACACGTCTGAAACAGCATTTGGCTCACAAGACGGGTGACGTTGCTTCCTGCCTTGACGTCTCTGCTGAGGTCAAAAGAGACATGATGGAATTATTGACAAAATATAAAGAGAAAAAGAGACAAAAAACAAGGATCGCTAGAGATTTGGAAGATAAAATAACAAGATCGTTCAACCGTAATGATTATGCTGATGACGAGGAGGAGGAGGATGCTCAGCTAGCACATGCTAGATATGAAAGTTTGGAGCAACATCGGTTTGAACATGAACAACGGATGTATAGAGCACGCAGGGGTGCACATTTTGATGAAGGAGGTAGTAGTCGACCACCAAGTGTTCCCCAAATGCATCGATCAGCTACTGTTCGAGAGAGTAGTTCAAGAGCATCAAGGGATATGGCATATGAACAAATGTCAACGCCAGCCGCTAGCCGCTAGCCGCTAGACTTAGAGCTGTTGAGGTCGAGCTTGAAAAGGATCGAACTAGGACCAAACAATCAAAAGTCAACACAAGTTGGTTGAAAGCGACAAAGAACAAGATGATCAAGGCATTTGGAAGTTGGGTAATAGATACCAACGTGCCATTTGCTATGGTAGATTCTATATATACCAATCCGCTCCTTGAGACTATTCGTGAGGTTGGTCCTGATGTAAGAGCTCCTTCTTCTTATGAACTCTCATATGTTTTTCTGCCAGAAGCTGCAAAAGAAATTAGGCAATGGATATCTGAATTTGCTCCCAAATGGAAAGAAAGAGGTGTTACCATAATGTGCGATGGTTGGTCCAGCATGACCAGATTAAACCTCATCAATTTTCTTATTTACTCAAATGGTTTCACCGTCTTCTATAAATCAGTGAATGCATCAGATGTATAACGAAAGGATGTTGATTATCTCTTCAAACTTACGAAAAAAGTAGTAGAAGAGGTTGGTCCAGAGAAAGTAGTGCAGATAGTGACCGACAATGCAGCTCCAATGAAAGCTACAGAGAGAACATTAATGAAAGAGTTCCCAAACTTGTACTAGACACCATGCACAGCCCACTGTTTGGATCACATTTTGGAGGACTTTGCTAAGCTCGATCGCGTTGGGGAAGTCATAAAGACAGCCAGGATGATCTCCAACTATATTTATAAACATGATTGGGCTGTAAACTATATGAAGAAGTTTACAAATAATTGAGACATCATAAGACCTGGTATCACCAGGTTTGCGACTAATTTTGTCTCTCTTGAAAGTTTGGTGCCGCATAAAACCGCCTTAAGAGACATGTGGGAGTCACCTGAGTGGTTCAACTCTCGACTGGGGAAGTCAAAAGATGCAACTGCAAAAGAAGTGTGCCAACTTATTCTATCACCAACTAAAGAAGCCTTCTCATTTTGGAAAAAGGCTTATGAAATTCTAAAACTATTTGAACCTCTTGTCAAGGTGTTGAGATTAGTTGATGGGGATGACAAGCCGACCATGGGCTTCATATATGAGGCAATGGAGCGTGCAAAGCTAGCTATTGACAAGACACTCAGGTATACCAAGAGATATGAGGCAATAATTGACAAAAGATGGAACTTCCTACACAGTGATTTGCATGCTGCAGGTATTGCATTAATTTTGTAATTTGTTTTACAATGTTTACATTTCTTACAATATAACTATATAAGTAGTAAATGTACAGATTGTATATCGTATTTCCATAATTGATAACATGATTGATTTTTTTACAAGGATATTTCTTTAATCCCCAATACATGTTTCGACAAAGTCAAGATTGAGAAGATAGGGAGGTCAGAATTGGAGTCCAGAATGTGATAATGAGATTGGAGCCAGATGTTGACAAGCAAATAAAAGCAATGCAACAGGTTCCGTGATGAAGCATATGTCTCATTATTACTTTATTAATTTATCTTCTACATTACATTTTATAAAATTTAACATTGGCATAAATGTGTAGGTGTTTCTTTACAAGGATAGGCTGGATACTTTTGGAACATCTATCGCTCAAAGGGCAATTGCATCGTTAATGCCAGGTGACCACAATTTATTCTTCATACACACACACACACACACATATATATATATTAAATTTTAAAGTTTGAAGCTTTATTATCTAAGACTCTAACGAAATGTATTTCATGCAGCTGAGTGGTGGATAATTCATGGTAGATGTGCGCCTGAACTTCAATGCATTGCAGTTAGAGTTTTAAGTCAAACAACTTCTGCCTCTAATTGTGAAAGAAATTGGAGCATGTTCAGTCGCGTGCATACAAAGGCAAGGAACAGATTGACTTATAAGAAGCTTAACCTTATTGTTTTCCTTCGTTATAATCAAAAATTGAAATTGAGATGTGCAAGACGAAGGACTGAGGAAGAACTCACTGAGTCTTTCAATCCTATCAACTTGGATTACATCTTTGACGATGATGACCCATTAAACCTTTGGCTCTCGGAAAAGGAGCAACCGGTTTTTGAAGGAGATGACTTGAATTGGTTGAAACTTGATGAAAATGAGGTTAATGCCGCCATCGATAATGAGGATGATGATGATCCCCAACCTGATGTGAGCATTTCATTTCGTTACAGTGTTGACCAACCACCACAACATATGCAAAGTAGTGACCGTGACTCGGAGGAAAACTTGTCCCCTTCGAGTAGTCATGGTGGAAGTGGAAGTGGAGGTGGTGGAGATGGAGGAAATGAAAGTGCGAATGAAATGGGTGCTTCCTATTCCTCTAGACGATCAACTGATTACTTTAGTGATCGTGATCGTGATCGTGGTTGTGGTGTCCCTCTTGAAGATGACAGAAGAAGTCGACGTTCCCCGAATGAGCAGCCAAGTGAACCGACCCAAACTTATCGTCGCATCGGAAAAGGTAAGAAACCTGCCCAACCACATGGTTATCCAACTGACGCCATGTATGGCTACGCAAGTTTCCAAGAAGTGCCGTCAAGTTTTACAGGGCCCGGTCTGTTTGCTTCTTCAGGTGGCCATGACACATATGGAGGTTTCTCCAACAACTATGGATATAATACTAATTGCCCTCCACTGCCTTATCCTTCAAATGAGCCACAATTTGTTAGGTCTAATTCAAGTAGACGACATTCAAATAACCCTTCGATCATCAACCAGGGGACTATTAATTATGGGGATCATCATTATTATCGGCCCACATTTTATAGCGGTGATTCAAATTCGAGTGAACAATCTTGGATGGATTCAACAGCGTCATCTCATTATCACCACCAACAAGAGTCATATGGTGCTGATCAGAATAATAATGATACCTATCAGGATCCTCCCCGTCATTCATTTTGGTGGTGATAATCTCTTCTGGATTTTAGATATGGGCTTGTACGTAATGTACAATAAGATAACTACTGTATTTTATCTATTGTGGACTTTGTAGCATGGGATTATTTAAAGTTTTTTTTGTCTTCTACCATTTATAGTTTTGTACTATTGTAGCATGGATAGTTAGACCGGCTGTTCTCTATGGATCAGATTGTTGGCCTCTAAAAAAGACGCAGGTCCAACGGTTGATGGTCGCTGAGATGAGAATGGTCAGGTGGATGTGTGGTTTTACGTAGGGATGGCAAAATTATCCGACCCGAAGCGAATCCGATTCGATCCGAGGCAAAATTATCCGATTCGAATCCGATATAAAAAAATCCGAGTCCGACTCCGATAAAAATAATCCGAGTCCGAGTCGGATCCGGATCGGATTCGGAGGAAGGATAAAATCCGATCCGACTTTCAATCCGATCCGACTAATTATTTAAATATTTAAAATTTAAAATTTTAAAAAATAAAACTTATCTAAAAATAATAGACTATCATCTCTAAAGCCTTCCCATATTGCCAAATTTTATTAGCCCGGCCCGCCTGGCCGCCTCTCTAAACTCTAATTATTTTTTGGGATAAAATTTGGGTGGGAATTTGAAAATTAAAATTGAAATGAAAGTATGGCAGTGAAAGTGTGAAACCCTAATACACATACACAATTTCAGTCTCTCTCTCTCTCACTGTCCGTCTGTCCCTCTCTCTAGTCTCTTCCAGTCTCTTCCTCTTTTTCTCCATCCGTCGGCAAGCCATGCCCGGTACCCGCAACTCACAAGCCTGACTGAACTCTGAAGATCGAAGAATCAAGCCGTGATTTCCGCCCGTGAAGGCCCTCTGGCCCTGATTCAGTGATTCCCCTGAAGCTTCACCGTCGAGTCTTCATTTTCTTCTCGTTCCCATCCCTACCAGATGAAGACGTAGATGTTCAATATCAAGGAGGAAGCCAAGGTGATATTGATCTTTTATACCTTTTATTTCGAAAATTACATTTCTATTTTTCATTTTAATTAATTTATATTTTCACCATTTTGTATATTGCGGATTACAAATTTGAGAATGTCAAGACCAATGGAAGACAAGGGTTAAATGGAGCAAGTGCAACATATGTACCCCTTTTTTTTATATATATGTATATATATGAGTTAGACATTTTGTTTGTGATATTTAAGATGTATCGTTTACTTGTTAAGATTTGTATTTGTTGGAATATGTTATTTTGTTGAGCATGAAATATGTATCTTCTTTTGTTATTTGTTTAACGTATATGTTTAACGCATATGATCGTGTCGATAGGTGGAAATTATCTAAAAAAATTGTATAAAATTATTATGGGGCGAAAAGAATTATTTCGGAGTCGGATTAAATCCGACTCCGATCCGATCCGAGTCGGATCGGATTCGGAGGTTCTCCTTTGATCCGCCGGATCGGATGAGGATCGGAAAATCCGATCCGAATATAATCGGATGCGGATTCGGATTTTCCATTATCCGATCCGAATCCGATCCGTTGCCATCCCTAGTTTTACGAGATTGGACAGAAAAAGGAATGAAGAAATCAGGAGTTTAGCGGAAGTGGCCCCCATAGAGGAGAAGATGAGGGAATCGAGGCTCAGATGGTTCGGCCACGTGAAGAGGAGAAGCGTGGTCGCCCCCGTCCGTAGGTGTGAGTTGATCAACCCTCCCGGTGGTAAGAGAAGGAGGGGTAGACCGAAGAAGAGCCTAGAAGAAGTGGTGAAAGAGGACTTGAGAGTTGTCGGTCTTACGGAGGACATGGCTCAGGATAGGAAGTTGTGGCGAGCAAGGATTAAGGTCTCGGACTGTAGGGGTCCGCCGCCGTAGGGGGCTGTAGTCTGGGCGGCGTTTAGGGTGGGCAGCGTTTTCTGTGTGTGCTGATCTGCAGGTCGTTGCTTTGTTGGGCTGTGACGGCACAAAGCGCCCTTGGTTTGCTCAGGTATGTCTCTACTCCCTCTTTATTTCCTATCCCCCCTTTCCCCTTTCCTCCTCCCTCGTTTATTCAGTAAATGGTTTTCGCAAAAGTTTGCCCTATAACCCTTTTTCTAAAACCGTCTTGGTGGGTCATATGGAATCAACCTCTCTATGGGTAGGAATACCGGTAGAGGTAAGGTTGCCTACAGCTGGATCTCCCCAGACCCCGTGTAAGCGGGACCCACACTGGGAGTGTTGTTGTTGTTGTTGTATAATCTCAGTCAAAGTTATCTTTAATTATTCTGTTTAACTATTGTGAAAATTAACCCATTATCTTAACATCAAATTAAAAAATTAATATTTTCGACCAAACTTAATGTAGTTTATCTTCTACCTAACATATTTTTTTTTTATGAATCAAATTGAAAACATCCTCTAAAGGTTTAAAATCTACGACTGCTTATTTTTTTTCCCTTCAACAAGCTTATCATTTAACTGGTTTGTCCCCATTCCCAAACTCCAAGACTCCAAATATTTTGTTTCAAAAAATTAAAACAAACCATCGTTCACTCCTAAAAAACATAAAATTAATCGAATATTCAGCGACACAACAATGAAATTTCAAACTTTTAATTAATCGCCAGGCACTAATGGGTAATGGTTATGAATGATCTTTGTCTACAAATATCAACAAAAATTATGCTAATAATACAATTACTTATATGATAATAGTACAAAGCTAAAAAATTACAAATTAGACCGAAAATGCACTATGTGAACCGTTTCACGCCGCGACAACCGAGATCCGTTCCGCGACAAGCGTATCATCCCGTTCCCGCGACACTGCGACCGAAACCGCATCCGCGTCCGAATTCGCGTTTTAAATCACTGGCTTCAGCACAGCAACAAAGGGACAGGAACGGGGCCCCGAACAGCAACAGCGAAGAAGCAACCACGACTTGGTGACGGCCTACCAGGGCAGTTTCTGGCGAGACAAGACCGAAGGTGGCAGGACGGCACAGCTTCGGGAATATCGGCACCCCTCCTACTGACCGAAGACACCAACGCCTTCAATTAGCAAGCAATTCGCGCAAATTAGGGTTTGCGGTTTGGAACCCAAGCAATCGAAGCCAAATTGATATGATTCCCTTCAATTGTGTTGGGGTTTTGGACGAAATTCAGCGGAATTCAAGGGGAAAAGTCAATTTTGGGAGTCTTAGATGGATTGAGGGCGAATTGAAAAGCTATTGCTCGAAAATTGGGGGCAATTTGCAGTTAGGGTATGAAAATCAGGTTATTAGGTTTCCGGTGAGCGGCAACCGTGGGGGTAATGTGGTGGCGGTCGGCCGGAGGTTCTGGGCTAAGGGTGGTGGTCGATGGTGGTGGTTGACGAGTCTGGTGCTGCAAAAATCGCGATTGGTGAGCACGGCTAGGGCTTGCAATAGGGGATTTTAGGGTTTCGGTGATCAGCCGACGGTGATGGAGGTTGGGTGGTGGTCGACCTGTGTTAGCGACCTGGGTGTGGTGGCCAGCCACTACTAGGTGGAGAACTAGGAGGCTAGCGACAGAAGTTAGGGTTTCTTCTTTTTTTGTTTTTCTCTTTTTTGTTTTGAACGTAAGGGAATAAAAAGGGAAAAGGGAAATCAAAGGGAAGCTAAGACAGAAAACGCCAATGAGAAAGGGTTTCGCAGCGGTTAGGATCAAAAGCTCTAATACTAATTTGATGTAGGACACTTTAAAAGTAATTCCCACACCTAGACAAATCACACAAAAACTTTCAAAAAACTCAATAATTCAATTCATTCAAGTGTGTCTTTCGCCAAAGCACAAGAGCAGTTTATATAGGAATCAATACAACTGAAAAAAAAAAAATATAAAATAAATTCAACGATTACGATAAGATTTTGATAACTAAAAATAATCTAGGAAAATAAAAAGATTTTATCCTAAAAGAGGATCCCTAGATTATGAAATCTCCTATTCTTTCTAGAATACACATTACCATAGAACTCCTTAGGAGATACGACATCACTTATCTTACACAAAGTTACTATCTTGCCACTGTGACATTGGCAACGTGATAGAAGAAAAGCACACCACACAGTTATGAAATCCACACTGATTCCTCATTCCACAATCAGACATGGCAACAATTGTGAAGTATATACTAATCAAGGAAGAAAAGTTCAGAATAAGAGCATGAAATTGCGTAAAATCAGCACACAAACAAGCCACAGTTCTAAAAGGCGAACATGTATTTGCAATCAGACAGACTAAATATGTTGTCTAAGTATAAGCTATCAAAACTATGATATATATAAACTCAAGACCCCTTAGTAGCTTTAGTATCTTTCAGATGCCTAATTCACACCCACACTTAAATTTATTTCTTTCTTACACTACGACAAATGCATACAAAACATTCCACTGACAAGGAGTAAACATGCCAAACAAAAGCAAGCTAAAAAATACTGTTAAAAAAATCATTATCCTATTAAGCTGTTACCAACACTATTTTGAACTCCCCACAAGCCCACCACCCCCTGCCTTGTCCTTCTCCTAAAACTTGTAATCTGCAGTTCCCAGCATCCAAACACACTCTCACTATCTGTCTCCACTCTCCATCTACTCATGTAGAGTCTTTTATAGCTACAAATCATATGGAAATAATTGTCTTGCATACTCACAACTACCTTTTCCCATGTCTTCCTCCCACTCCGCCTTCCCAAGCCCGTCCCCCCTCCTCCTCCAACATATGAACAGTCACACAATTCATTCAACAATAAATACTTAGCATCTGTCGTCTCTTTGGGGATATATATGAGAATTCACAATCCACAGCAGGCACTAAAGTGATCTAGCTTCCTGCACAGCAATACGGCATATCCCTTACTTGATCTAATGTCCTGCAGTGCCCCTCCCAATCACATTTGTCTAGCACCAGACCACTTCATTTTTTATTTTTTATTTTTGATAAGGAAAAGGATATATAATTATATTAAGAACCAAATCAGAGTTGCACAGTGAGTACTGTACAACAACTATTTACAAACCAAGAATAGACTATCTACACAATCTGCCAAATCAAAAAAGGAAGAGCTAAACTTCCCATTCATCCAAAAGATGAGAATTTTGATGAAATTCTCTTTCAAACGCTGAAGAGGGGTTTCAACGTTATCAAAAACTCGTCGATTGTCATATCTCACCTATTTCAACCTCCTGTTTTCCCTTACATAAAAGGGACCTACTTTTCACTCGCATTAAAGAAAATGCATACTTCACCTGAACGGTTCGAAAAGCGCTGCACACCTGTACCCTATGTCCTTAACACCTTGCCCACCCAAAAGCCAAAAGGAAGGAAAAAAAATTATCCCCCATATTCATTTTAATAAGCATGGCTTCCTCCTCTTCCTTGCTATAATATTATTTTTGGATTCATATTATAATTTATTTATTATCATTTATTTAGGATCTATTTATACCATAAGTTTCTTCTCAGTCTAACTTGATTTTAAATCAGTAAAACCATCAATTACACAACATTTGCCAACATTATAGACTGTGCGGCTAAACACTAGCAATTTACATCATGATCAGAACACATAAAGAATATATAAACAAAATGAATAAATAAGAAGCAATCAATTTAGATTCTATGAATGAAATTAATGTTCCAAAAAGTCAACTTCAGTCCACCACACTTTCTGTGGATGAAATTAATGATCTATGATTTCCCAAAAGCCAAATACAGTCCGCTATACTTTCAAGCTTATAGGTGAATAATTTGGTTCAAATACAGGCAGGACTCAGGAGAAAGCTAAGCACTTAGATGTCAACCTTCAGACTTTAGAGGGAACAAAGTTCAAATTCCTATCAACATCACTGTCCTCCATCCCCCCCCCCAAAATAGTAAGTAGCCCTTAATAAGTACCACTCCATATCCAAGCACCAACCAAATTAGATTGCATAAATACATAGTCCTTTAAAAGAATGGGTACAGCCTACAATAACAAGCACAATACGATCCAAATAATTTGCAATCAAACATGCATCACCGTATTTTGTCTTGGGAGGACTTCCAACACTAATGCTTCCTAGTTCTAACTTCCAAGAACTCCACAAACTTATCTATTGGACAAGGATGACAAAACCACCTAAAAGAAGAGTGCTGTATGTTATCATTTAGGAAACTATAACCAAAACCAAGACGAAGCAGCATCTCTGAATAGGCTTCCAATCAGGCAAGACACTTCCAAGTACCCCAAAGTTTCAATTGTCAATAGCACATAAATGAACTATAAAAAAAACTCACAATGCCAAAACACAACCACAAAATCAAAGGCAATTATAAGCGTTATAGCATTATCACATTACCGGACAATCAACAAAAGATACATGGCGGAGAAGCTTCATCCGGCAGTTCTCAAATCCAGGCACATCACACATAGGGCTATCTTCCTTTCCGCTTCCATATGCCCTGCAAAACCATTCAGGTATAGTGTCAACAACAGCTAAGACAAGGTAACAACAAATGCAACTTCAAGAAGAAAACATCACTCAAGTATTACAGACATCTAATCAACAGCTTTGGAGTGCCAAAAAAAACCAAAGTAAATGAATATCCACAATTTTAATTTTTGCGTTTGAGAGATGTAACGAGTATGACATCAGGCTGTAGTAGACAATGTAAGGTCAAAATGAATCAAAAGCCATATTTAATCTGATCATGCAAATCATGAACCAGGAAAACAGATACATACTTGTAGCACATAGGTCGTGGGCACCGTTCATCTTCACATTTATATATCTTGGCATTCGCATATCCAAGTTTGATGGTAATATTACGCTCCAACTCGTTTTTAAACCGGACAGTCTGCAGATAAAATAAATGAATCACAAGAGCTTCTGATAAAAGCAGCATACAATAGTTACAACTTACAACTCAATCTGGCCCAAAGCAAATTAAGTGTGTCTGTAACGAAAACCAACTAATTTATCATGTTATATAGGAATAGTACAAATGATGCATGCACTCAATATCTTGTGTTATGACAACAAGGAACTCTTCGAAGTTATGGCTTCTGAGTTCTAGGATATAAAGAGATCGCAGATATCTTATGCTATAACAAGAAGGAACTCTTCGAAGTTATGACTTCTGAGTTCTAGGGTATAAAGGGATTGCTTGCTGCAATCTCATATCTCCAACCACTCTGGAGCTCATGAATGACCCATTTTTCATATAGCTGGGCCATTAGTCGTACCTTTGATCACCATTAAACTCAAATCAAATTCTCAGGTGGCCAGTTCTCATCCTAAGAGTAATAGCACATTTTAGACACTTCCATCTTCACGTCCAAATATCATTTTCTCCCTCTTTAACTACAGCAGTTCGCACTTTCCGCACAGCTGAAAGAGTCACTTTTTAGCCAATTTTTAGCGGATTAGTAAGGCAAAAATGCATCATAGTGACTAAAATAAAATAGGATCTTTTTTTGATAAGGAAAAGGAGTAAAATATATTAAACTGAAGAATGTACAAAGGGATGGATGCAAGCAGGCATCCTACCAAAGGATTATGTACACCCAAGATGGAACCTATCCACAAAATCAATTACATCAAAAGAAGATTCACAAAAGTTCCCACTCTCCCAAAAAAAAAGAGTCTTGACAATAATATCTTTGATTCGTTGAAGGGGCGTCTCCTCTCCTTCAAAGACTCTTTTGTTTCTCTCTAGCCGAATTAGCCCAAAATAAATTAGGACCTTTGAAATTCAATGGCAACATTAACAAGCTCTTCCATATAATTCTTCTCCCATACTTCCCTTTTTTGTGCAGTAGTACATAGTCAAAAACTCTTCATTTTTTTTGCATAAGGAATAGACAGTGCAAAACTCTTACCCTAAGCACAACACGAATAGAATCTTTGAAGCTAAAAGGTACACCCCCCCCCCCAAAAAGAAGAAACTACTAAATATGCAGGTCTCCCTGACATAGATTTGGAATTTAGTTAATAATGATTGTAATCCACAAATTATTAAGACAAGAACCCATGACCAGAACTCTGGCAGGAAGCCACCAGGGAATCCAGGGACAACAGATCATCCATGGTCTCCCATCAATCACAGACTGACACATTAGAATCCCATGGAAACTATCATACAGGAACGATTTCTGCATGTAAGTCTCGTTCCATGACTCAATTTTCCAAAAATATGATGACTAAAGGCCTACTTATCGGCAAAGCCCTATAGAAAACTAGCTAAATTAGAAAACAAAAAACAAATATCAGATAAAGATATTCCACAATCTTCACCTAATAAAACACTAGCTTCCTAAGGTTTATCTTAATATGATATCAAATCGAAATTCCATTCCTGCTTAGATGCTACTGCTTAAAGAAAATATACCTAAGTTCTAAACTAAATACTATCCTGAAACCAACATCTCAAAAAACATTTTCTGATTTTCTCTTTGCAAGACTCAGAGAGAGAGAAAGAGTGATCAAACTGATGTAGTAGAGCAACACATCTTCAGAGATGGAAACATGGTTTATGTACCATCCACTAACTTCATGACACAAAGCTTACCAGTCACTCTTCTTTGAGGACAACCTGCGGTCACACTAAACATCACAAAAGGTCCCCCAATCTATCACCATTAGACTCAGTCAGCAACGTGTTAAAGAAACGGAATGCCCAGCCCATCTAGCTTTTCAACCTTTTACGCCTTCAAAAAGAGGCCCTCCAAAATGTACCAAAAAGGCAGAAGAAAGCTAATATTCATAAATTCTACACGCCTTAATAAGCCATAACAACACCAATTGTGGGATTTTGGGGGGGGGGGGGATGGCAAGAACAGCACCTGAACACCAGATATAGCTTTCACAACAGTTGATTTCCCATGTGCCACATGACCAATAGTGCCTAAAAACATTATGAGGAACACAATTCAGATCTCAATGCAGATTACATATGCTTCGGAAAACATATCCTCCTCGGTAAACATAAGACATGCTTACCAATATCGCTTACCAATATTGATTGTTGCCTGGCGAGAAATAACTTCAGGAGAAAGTGGATGTAACTTAGTTACATCCAACTTGCTCAAATCCTGCTCCATCAATCCTTTACGAGCCATGTTGAAATGCAAAAGCCTAGACTCTCCTTCCAATGTCAAGCCTGCAACTAAAAGAAATCATTGGAATACGTTCAAATGACTTCCAGAAGGTAGTCGAATATGTCTCAGTCATTCAATCCATTCCTGTTGATAAAAGAGTTACTTCATCCATGGGTTACTTCATCAACATACAAAACCAGTACTCATTTACTTTTCTTTCCGTTTCTTTTTTTCTTCTTAGTTGGGATGCAATGCAAGTACCCATATAGTAGTTAAAAGGACTAGAAACTCCCAAAAACTTCAATACTTCTGAGTTCTAGCCTCAAAACAGACAACCTAGGGTATTCAGTGGATAAATTCGATTACATCGAACCCAGTTTCATCATTTAGAGCAATATTCGCGCCAGATGTAAGCACAACAGGCAATGCATGCCCAAAACCCAGAAGAAAACCTCCAAAAAAACCCTAAAAGAAGGGGAATCATAACTTCTGCTGATTGTCTCGATCTCGTTACTACCCAGATATCCCACAATTTCTAACCCTAGGTAGAAGGAAATCAAGAGAGTTAGAAAGGCTCACCAGACGACGACAGTCGACGATAGTGGGCGGTGCCGCCGGCGGCGGAGGTTATCGGACGGCGATGAGTGGGGGAGGGCTCGCCGGAGAGAGGGAGCACAGAAGGAGAGAGATAGACAGACAGATAGCGGCGCAGGAGAGGGAGAGGGAGAGAGAGACAGAGACAGAGAGCGAGAGAGAGGGAGAGGGAGCAATCTGACTGTTAGCCTAGGGTTCAATGAAGAGTGAAGACTGAATGAGACCGAAACAAGCAAGAACAACAAAAGGTAAATATTAAGGCAAAGTCGGTTGCTGTGGAATGTTGGGTAGGATTCGGACTGGGGGAAGAACGCAAATACGGATGGCAATGAAACCCGTATTCATTTAAAATCCGTAAAACTTATTTCATTGAAAACTCAAGTGGGTGATGAAAATAGGTTTTAAATAGATACGAAATAGGTGTTGAAAAATGAGTACGGATATGGATACAGGTATGATTATAGCGCTCACCCGCCCCATATCAGCACCCTAACAGTACCCATTTTTATAAAAAAATTTAAAAAATATTTTTGTTTAACATTTTTTCAGTTTAAGTCCAATCCAAATCCTTCTAACAAAAAAATAGTCAATAATGTACTTTATATCACATTTCTAAACAATATAATCTCAAAATATCACAACTTTGCAATCTTATAATGATAAAAATATGTATTGTACTTGGATATGGGTTGCATATAGGTATTAATTTTCATTCTTTATGTGAACCCGAATAAAACCCGCAAATCCGCAAAACCCAATGGGTATGGGTATGGGTTTTATTTTTAAATTCTCGATGGGTACGAATACTGGTATAGGCACGATTTTCAAAAACGGATATGGATTAGGGTACTGCTCAATCCGCCCCATTGGCATCCCTAAACGCAAATTAGATCCCAAACCGGACCGACTTGGTGTCCGGGTTGGGTTTTTTAAAACCTATTTCTTTCTTTTTATTTTCCTTTTCTGTCCAAAAACATGGCAACTTTGATGTCAAATTGGAATGGCTCTAGTGGGATTCTAAGTAACAACCCTTGTGGCAGTCAAATTTGAATACTTGGAGTAGGGTTCAAGTAATAACCTTGCTGCAGCCAATACTTATGGATTGTGTACATCTATTTAGTGGTATGATAATGTACATTAACTTTTTAGACCACTTCCAGTGGTCTCCTCACGAGGCAAATACGAGGAGAGAGAAGGGGAGTAAGGGAGGGAAGCACTTGCAGCAGTCGGCTCGCGGCCATGAGCGGGCTTGTGGTTTTTTCATTTTTTTAAATATTTTAAGTTGGTTTTAGATTTTTTTTTAATTTTAAAAATAAAATTGTGTGTTATAGAGTGGATCTATGGGTATCATTTTATTTGATAAGACAAAATTATGAGTCTTTCATTGAAGAGAGTGGAGATTGTGAGGGCAAAAGTTGGATAGAAGGTTGATGTAGCAGTGGTAAGCTCCCACCGGTGAACCAAAAAATTGGCGCACCACTAGATTTGCTCTTAGGCATAACGATAACCTGTTTACAAATTTTTGATATTTTAATATTCGGTGTTTGTTTTATCTATCTCCGAGGTTATACTTAGGTTTTTGGAAAATGCATCACTGTTATTTGTGCTATTTATTGATGAATATTTGCTTATACCATCAGTCAACATTTGGAAGGTTTAGTGATGTACATTGTTTGCGCAATTGTGACATTTTACATTAATTAGGTATGACGATGAACATTTTGAACATTTTTTATATGTTAATATTTGGGTGTTTGGTTTTGCCATCTCTGAGATTATAACTGTATTTCTTAAAGTACGTCAATGTTATAATTTATTAATGATTGATGAACATTTTCTCATATTATTAATGAACATTTATAAGATTTAATGACAAACATTGTTCTCGTAATTGTTATACATCTTTAATTGTTTGATTTGCTATTTAAAAAAGTCTTGAAAACTATAAAAAGAAAAGGAAAAAAATAGTGTCGTCAAAGTGAATCACTTATACAGTATGCCTTGGGATCATATTATAACATTGACCTCGGAACAAGAGACACTAACCGATTGCAGTACGGCCGATTGTGACGTGGTACTTGAGACATCTATTTTTATACCTAATCAAATTTTGAACCTTCTGGTCACGTTAAGTACTTGAGTCCATTATAAATAGTCAACTTAATTTTTCCAACTCTAGTTGAACCAGTCCAATATTTGTTACGTAATTTTGAACAAATCGCAAATTCTACAGGTATTTGAGTCTTGGATCGTACCCTCCAAACAACAAATTTGCCATGTTACAAAATCCAAATTTATTTAAGAGAAAAGAAGGCAGAAAAAGAAGATAGGGTTTATTGAGACAAAAGCCAAAATTATAATTGTTGTGGATACTGCATGACTCCATAAATAACGATTAGAATACGGGAATTCATAGCTACAAGTCCATTATCATAGCAAGTAATGCTCTATAAGAAAAGGGGCTAACGTTTTCAATATTTTTATAACATTTTCTTCCATAACACTCCAATAGTTAACTTAGGACATTAGAATTGGCAATCAGGCCAAGTTGAAGCGGACCTACTTATTACAAGTCCATTAAAACATTTTAGTGGCAAAAGAACTTGTGAAATATTTTTTGAGCTGTATATAGGTGACACAAATGTAAGTGCAATAAACTGATGATGCCAGAAGGGCCTGTTAGTAATTGAGTTTGCGATAATGCACTCGATCAATACCTTATTATTAGTAGTGACTCCTGAATCAATCAGATGCAACAAACATAACTATATTAGAAGAACATCCTGTAATAAGCCAGTATACAACTTTTTCCCTCCGAAAAGATGTAAACTAATTTTGTTCATCAACATCAATAATAAGGTTGTTGGAGTACAACCACCATGATACTAAATGATGAAGGGCAAAAACCTTGGTCATTTCCTTGATTCCAAGTAGATGAAGTTGAAAGCCTAATTACAACTGATGCGATAAGGGGATTGTTCACAATACGCCACTGCTGATATGCTTGAATTGAAACATGCTACACAGAGGGATAAGGGGACGTCACGTAACAGATTGTCAGTCAAGGCGTCGGAGAAGGTACTCAACCTCAACCTCTTTAGTAAGAGGAATAATCCATTCATCGTAAAGGCGATAGACCAGCGAGGGGTCAACCTTGTAGTTGCTGCTGTTATTGCTGGTGACAGTGAGGGTAACTTCCTGCCCGAAAACCATCGCCTTCATTTGAACTCTTTGCTTCACCATTGCCTCTACTTTCTCATCTGTCAACATATTCATCAGGGCATCTCTGTCCTGCAATAGTGATGATCGAAGAATCCAACAACAAATTCAGAAGTTAGAAGGAAGATTTCGTTTGTAGGGCAAAATGTGGTTGATTTGCAATGCATGTATGCGTTGATCTCTGGATGATGTAACTTCCACGGTTGTGAGTTGACAACCCTAGCTCACCTTAGCACGAATTGCAGCAGTATATGCTTCTGGTGCCCCTCTGAACTTGACTTCGGCTACATACTTTCCATAGTGTATCCTTCTAGATATGGCCTGTAATCAAATGCTTTTAGACATAAATAATATACAGTCCAACTCCAACTATTGCATAGAGGACTGGCTTATTGTTGATAAGTATTTGAACCGACAGTGGCCAATTGGCCCAGCCCATGAATAGCGCTGGATTATATTGCTCTCTAAACCCTTAGAACCAGCTAGAACTTGTTCAATGAGCACAGCTAGACTGGTACAAGAAAGTAATTTTCCCTCTTTTTGGGGGGGGGGGGGGTAATAACCCAGAATCAGGCCTGCCTGAGATGAGCCAGTTGTACTACAAGTCGTAATAGTTCCACCAACCGAAGTTGCCTACATGGTGGATCATGGCTAAGCCATGTTAAGCCAATTGAAGGGCCAACCACCGCCATTTATGACTATTAAAGCAAATTAAGTTTTTTCATAACTTTTATGTACCTGCAAGCACGCAAGATCAGAAGCTACTGCTAACGCGTAATTTCCATCATCTCCCTTAGCAGCCAGTAGAGGAAGAAATTGATTAACATAGATGTCCCATATGTTCTTGTTTACACTGATGGAGGCAGCGGCAGGAGGCAATATCTGTAGGCACAATCAAAAGACAATAGATATATAAGACAATCAATCTACTATTAAGTTTCAGATGCAAATGTGTATCAAGTCAAGATTTGAAGCGGAAAAGTGAATACCTGTGAGCAGTTGCTAGAGCATATAATTGCAGATGGTAAGTCGCCTGGGAAAAACGGAACTTCTTCTGGAGTTTGGTATCTGCCACCCTGAAATCCATAGGTCCCAACTTTTAGAACACAAACAGAAACATAAAAATTCAATAAGAAACAACACTGTCCCTTTACATGCAAAGCAAGCATGCCTTAGGCTTGGCGAATTGCCATTTGGGTCATGATGCGTTCACGGAATCTTTGAGTTGGATTTTTTTTTCTGAGCCGAGTCACACACCAATTTGCTCCAGTTTGTCTAGAAGGCTTCTGGAAAAGGGTGTGAAACTGGTGAAAACAACCCCCCCCCCCCCCCCCAAAAAAAATCATTTAAGAACTCGTGTCTTTTTCAGGCAAAGAGAAGACTAGTCAACCAAACTGCCCTACCGGTTTGTTCACTGGTTTTAGGTCCATTTCCATCCACAAATTCTAGGCGATCACTTTTATGAATAAATTTCCACCTGAAGTGTTCAGACTGCCCCAGGATTTCCAGCGGACAATATGTAAACATTAAATTGCAGCAGTCTTATGCAAACATTAGAACCTAGTCATCGATGGAAATGGACTTCCTATATAATTGATTTCTCCTCACCACGGAGCTGAGTTCGTATACACAACAACAACAACAACAACACCTTTCAGTATGAGTCCCACTTTTACAGTGTCTGGGGAGATTCAGGTGTAAGCTATTGTTGTTGTTGTGCCTCCTATATAGTCCTGTTCAGCCCCTTCCCCCTCCCCAAGGGGGGGGGGGGGGGGAACAATAGCCTCACATTCCAAAGCTTGTGGCCTAAGTAAAAATGACAACGTTCACTGAAATAGGAAAGTGCTGCGGGCACGCAAAGCATATCGAAACAACCCTTTTTTAGCAACAGCATAACCCAACATAGAAGTTAGCTTCTTCCTTAACTCTCCCTGATCACCAGTGCATTTGATTAAGCCGCAAGTTAAGGCAATTAAAGTGCCCAACAAATCACACCTACTCCCCACCAATATCCTATTATGTAGTATGTACTTCAGACGTTCAAACGATCAAAGAACATCGCTTTGAAGTTTCCACCCTCAACCTAATGCAATCAGTTAATGAATTGTTCATTTCCTATTTTTGAGTGAATTTTTCAGGAGATATCAAAATTAGAAGCAATATAAACTCAATGAATGAAATCTTATAATAAATAACAACATGGGTGTATCAGAAAAATCAAGTAAACAATCTACAAAAAATGTCAAAACGAGATGAAACATAGAGCAGTAAGAGGGGGGGGGGGGGCGAAGACTGACCTGGGATTGAACAGCTTCAGCACCCTTGACAAGAAACTCCATCAAAGAACCCGGAAAAGAGGCATTTTTATTAGCATTAGGATCATAAGCCGGGGAATTAAGGGGGAATTTGGCCCGTGCAATCAAGCTGAAGATGATGGTATCTTCAAGCGCAATCAACGTCTGTCTGATTGAATCCAACGATAGTTTATCAAACCCTTCACTGCCCATATTCAGAAATCAACAGATTTTAAATGGGAAGTCGAAGAAATAAAACGGTCAGCAATGAAGAAGATATACAGCTAGCAAAGCAGAGCACAAGATGAGGGAGAAACAAAGACGAACGAGAATAAATAGAGGAGGAGAGAGAAAGGGGCAGGGCAGTGCGGAGCTGGGGTAGTTTCCTGGTTTTTGCGAGTCAATGTGTGTTGCAGAAGGCTCGAATCAATTCATTCATCAATTCAAATCAAATGAAAAACGTAGTGGGCGGACACACTCGCATTGGTTCCTGTTGTGTCTGCGAAATTTCTCCCCCTTTTGTAAAATGAGTGGGCTTTGTTGTGTGAGTGTGTCTCATCAGATATAGGTCCTGTTTGATAAATAATTATTAATTATTAATTATTTATATTAATTAGTCTGAATTCGTATTTTGTACAGAGTAGGTTTAAATAAATATTTTGTAAATATATTATCAAAATAATAAACGAATAATTTTGGTAGACATAATTAATATTATAATTTAGAAAAAATAATGGAAAAACTCAATAAAAAAGTTAAGTATACAAACACTTCGTGCATAATTAATGAGATTAATATTTAAAAACGATATAATTATGAAAAAAAGTCCATATAAGTATGATGGAGACAATAGATAATGAATTTGTTACAAAGCATGCTAAATAGGATGATGATAAGTCAATTTATGACGTCAATGACAAAAAGTCTACATCCTCTTCTTGTTGGTGAGTAAAAATTTATGAAGTTGTTAATTCTCTAGTGAATTTAGGTAGAAACTATTTTAAAGTCGGTTTAGTTTTAGTTTTGTATGCAACACAAATAAAATTTGTCTTTCAACGAAAATAATTTGAACATTATATTTATGCTATTATATAACTTTTTTGGCTATTTAAAGTGGTTCATGAGGGGGTGCTAATATAATTATGTATTCATAGTTTGTACATTTGGTTTTTAGGTCAATGTAATAGTTTCATGGGTTTTGATATAAACTTTCAATGCCTTTATATTGTCTTGTAAGAGATGTGTTTAGTTCAGATTTGTGAGTTGAGATATTTCTTAGTTTGAAGTATTATGACGATTTGGGGCATTTTATTTTAAACGGTAAAATATTAGTTATAATTTTAGGTGTTTTATAAAGAGAATTTGATTATTGGATTTGTATGGTTTAAAAGGAAACAAAAATTATTTCATTTTTTCGTATGCGTTAAATAGATTAGATTTTGGTCAATTTATTTGAAACGTTAAAACATTAATTATACTTTTAAGATTTATATGAATTAAATATAATTATAAGATATGTATGCTTTGAAAGAAAAATAAAAATATTTCGTTTATTTTCTTCTGTTAAATAGATTATATTAAATGTGAAAGAAATTCAGCTTCACGGGCCTAATATAATGATCGTGTTTTATTTTTAATTTTTTTTATATTTCACGTTCAACCCTTGCAGTATGCTATATTATGCTTACAGTATGTAATTTTTTAGCACAATCCTTACATATATATGATCATAATTAATATTGACTATGTTATTAAATTCAAAGAGAAAGATAACAACGACGATAATGACAATGGCGACAACAATAACAATAGTGATAATGCAAATCATTATGGAAACCATATTTATATTTGTATTATCTCTAGTAATACATGCTCTATGTATATTTGTATCAAAAAAAGACAAAATAATAATAATAATCATGGAAATCAAAAATGTTTATTATTTCTATATAAATGTGTATATTATATTATTTGTTAATAAAAAGGTGTCACATAAGGTTTTACGGCTTGTTCAGTAATTATAATTCTGTTTTCTTAAGTTAAAACTTCTAAAATATGAACTTATTCTATAATAATGAAATAATAAAAAAATTTATATCCATTATAATCTCATAATCTCTCTTTGATAATTAGATGATCATAATTAATATCGACTATGTTATCAAATTCAAAGAGGAAGATAACATTGCCGATATCGACAATGACGACAACAACAACAATAGTAATAATGAAAATAATCATGAAAATTGTATTTATTATTCTATCATCTCTAATAATACATGCTCAAATTTATATTTGTATTGAAAAATACAAAATATTAATAATAATAACGATAGAAATAAAAAACGTTTTGGTCCGTAGGAGCCACAAAGGGTAATACAATATAATGAGGGGGGGCGAATAGAACTTGAGACCTAATATGTCCAATAAAGAGTACAATACAATGAGGGAGGAAGAAATCGAACCTGAGACCTAATGTACCCACTAAAAAGGGAGAGATTGGCGGTTATCAAGATAAATACAGGTTCTGAGATTGCCTAAAATTTTGATCAACAGTTGTAAAGCTTGGATTAATGAGAAGCTTGGATTGAGCGAGGGAAGTATTTTTAGGCATCCACCCATTCTAACATTTGTAAGATAAAGATTATTAACTATTAGCTATTAGTTATTTAAATTAAATGTTTATATTAGTTATTTTTTTTTTAAAAAAAGTGTTTGATAAAACTAGTTGTTTCTAAAAATGATATTAGTAAAATTTCATTTATACCCATAACTTTTGGACAACTATGTTATCTCCACAAAAAATTATTCCCAAAAGGCTAGTGAAAATATCTTTTTCAAAAAGAGTTTTTTGGAGCCAAACAATTATTGAAAAGAATTATTTATCAAACGCCTTTTAGCTGTTTGACTTAATCAAAATAGCTAAAATCTTCACAAATAGTTATTTTTGCCCAAACAACTATTGCTACCAAACACCCCTATATTCTTTCCAACTTATTATAACTATTTATTATTAATATTTGTTAATTTTTAACACAAATTTAATATAATTTAACATCCTTAAATACTATTAAGTACTCATTGAAAATACCTAGTTATATTTTTCAATTCAATATTATTCAGCACCATTAAGTACTTATTGAACTTAATTATATTTTTCTTCATGCATTCAATGTGTTTCAGCATGATATTTAACATGTTTCAACATATTTCAATATGATTTAACATGTTTGAGTATGCTTCATATTAATTCAGCATGTTTCAGCAATAAAAACCAATAAGTATTTCTTATAAGTGAAAAAGAACATGCCCTACCTCCTAACACATTGGGATAGGTTTGGAGAAGAGGAATAATCGAGTCAAGTCTCAATTTGAGTTGAGCTTAGTACAATCAAATTTGAGTTAAGTTTGATTGAGTTTAATTTTAGCTTTGTAGGGTTGAAGTTTTCATAGTGAATATAAAATGTTAAATGTAATAATCTTATTCTTAAATTATGAGCCGCCCTGGTGCGAAGGTGCGAGAGTATCAACCCCCCGGGTGGTAAGAGAGGGAGGGGTAGGCCGAAGAAGAGCCTAAAAGAGGTGGTTAGAGAGGACCTAAGAGTTGTCGGTCTCACGGATGACATGGCTCAGGATAGGAGTTTGTGGCGGGATAGGATTAAGGTCCCTAATTGTAGGGGACTGGCTTCGTAGGTGGCAGTAGCTTAGGCGGTGTGGGGTGGGGTGGGGGGGTAGGGTTTTGTGTTTGCTGGTCTGCAGGTTGTGCTTTTCCCGGGATGTCACAACACCAAGCGCCCCTGGTTTGTTTGAGGTATGTCTCCGCTCTCTATCTTTTCGCTTACCCGGACCCTTTTCTCCCCCCCCCCTTCTCTTTCGTCGGTTAATGGTTTTGCAATCGTTTTCCCTTCAAATCTTTTTCTGAAAGCTGTTTTGTAGGTCTTATGGAATCAACCTCTCTATGGGTAAGAATACCGGTAGAGGTAAGGTTGCCTACAGATGGATCTCCCCAGACCCCGCGAAAGCGGGACCCACATTGGGAGTTTGTTGTTGTTGTTTTATTCTTAAATTATGAGAAATTATTTCCATTAGTTGCAAAATTAAGAACCATCAACTACATGTTACTTCGTAGAGTTAAAGAGCACAATAATTTACAAAAGCAATTTGATTTAGCTCATGTTAATTCAAACTAACTAAAAGTTCCAGCATTAGTATCTCGAGCAAACAAAAGCCTATGCATAACCAGTGGGACATCCGCGCATGCGTGTGCATATATATATATATGTGTGTGTGTGTGTGTGTGTGTGTGTATAAACATATGTATACGTGTGTGTGCATGTGTGCGTGTGCATGTGTGTGTACACACACACACACACACACACACACACACACACACACACACACACATATATATATATATATACACACACACACAAATACTTGTTATATATATTGATCTTATTTTATTGGAATTATATATATGTGTGTGTGTGTGTGTGTGTGTGTGTACATATATACACATACGTATATGAATATATATAAACATATTTATGCGTGTGTGTGTTTATGTATATATATATGTGTGTGTGTGTGTGTGTGTGTATATATATATATATATATATATATATATATACATACATACATACATATACACGTAGGCAACGGGAGCATTTGTTCCTATAAGCACGTAATAAATTGTTCTTATGTTCCCACATCTGCATCCTTAATGCTAGTATTTAGCTAGTCCGTATTACTTAACATTTAAGAGTGCATAATTTTCTTTTTTTTAAGGAAGGCTAAGCTTTCAAAATTGTAAAGAGGAAAGAAAAAATTGTGTAGAAGTGACAAAGAGTAATACTATAGAGTGTTTGGTAACAACAATTGTTTAAACAAAAATAACTATTTGGGAATATTTTAACTATTTTGATTAAGTCAAACAGTCAAAAGATGTCAGATAGATAGTTGTTTCGAATAGCTATTTAGATCCAAAAAACTGTTTTTGAAAAAACTATTTTCATTAGTCTTTTGAAAATCTTTTTTTTAGTCGAAATAACATAGTTATCCGTGAGTTTAAAAAAGTACACTACATATCATTAAAAAGTAATTTATAAACAAAGGTGTAAATAAAACTTTAGCAACATATTTTTTAGAAACGACTCCTTTACCAAACATTCATTCTAAAAATAGCAAATTTAAACAACTAATATAAACAATTAATTCAAACAGTCAACAACTAACAGCGAATACAAACATGATCGATGTAATTACAATACAAATTAGAATAGACAGAAATCGAATCTAGGCTTAATGTGCCTCGGACCTCAATTTTAATCATTAAGTTGAGACCTTATTGGTGAGGTAAGAGAAAATTAACCCTTACAAGCTAAGTAGTGGAGTTTATTTAACTCTTATCTTGGTTCTTTACACCTAGCTCTTTTAGAGTAATACATTATTAATCTTATTGTGAACATGATTGTGCATGAATATTTTCTTATTGTCATGAGGATTATAAGCAGAGTTTTCATATTCGATTAAGTATGTAATGTTCGAATTTATATTTGGAGTACTAGTTTGGGCCCGTGCTTTGCACGAAGTATATTCAAATAGATATTCTGTAGATATGTTATCAAAATAATAAACAAATAGTTATGGTAGATATGATTAATATTATAATTTAGAGGAGATAAGGGAAAAATTCAATAAAAAAGTTAAATATACAGCAACTTCGTGCATAACTAATTGGATTAATAATTAAAAAGTATATGATTGTGACAAA
>JACYFF010019584.1:9336286-9355601 GCA_017589665.1 Selenicereus undatus
TTCATTGGTTGCTTCTTCTCTAGGTTTTCTTCATTCCAAGGCAGCTTAAAGAGTGTGCCAAGCTGGGAAAGAGTGTTTTGCAGCTTGTGAGGATAGGGTGGCCGGCCATAGGGTCTTGGAGAATCGGTTTTGTAAAACCGGGTTCTAGAAGAACCGGTTTGGTCCGGTTTTTTGGTGCATTTTGTTCTTGGTGCAAAAATGGCTATAAATTGAATTTTAAAGGTGGGGGGGTAACTTTACGATGTGTAGAATCCCCCCCTCAATAAAATCAAGGTCTCGACATGGTTTTGTGGGTTAAATAAATAGTTACTGCAAACCGTGCAAAACCGGGCAAAAATTGGGGTTACTTCGAAAATGACTTGATCTTCAATCCCTTTGAATGTATGACTTGAAACTCCTTTTTGTACCTGCAAAACAACATCAAAAGGATTCCAAAAATATAAAAATGTTAGGACTAAGCTAAAACGTAGCTTAGGAAATCAAGTACACAAAATCGGGCACTTTGAAACTAGTGAACCCGTTTGTGCCAACTCCTTCTTCTTCCAACATAAGAGCCATTCTTTTGGTTTGTGATCTTGTTCTTGGACGTGATGGAACAATCTCTTCATGAACATGATCTGGACTGGATAGGTTTCCATCATCCTCCCCTTGTTGAAAAGATTTGCTCCTCAAATCTTGTGGGGAAAAGTCAGGAATGAATGGACTCAAATCAGCCACATTAAAAGTGGCAGAAACTTCATAGTCACCTGGGAGATCCACCTTATATGCATTGTCATTGATTCTTTCAATCACTTCAAATGGACCTTCTGCTCTTGGCATAAGCTTATTTTTCCTCTTAGAGGGAAACCGTTCCTTCCTAAGATGAATCCATACCAAATCACCAAGCTGAAACACAATCTTTCTCCTATGCTTGTTGGCGTTTGCCTCATAAGTTGCATTGGTCTTTTCAATTCTTGCTTTCACCAACTCATGGAGCTTTTGGATCTCCTTTACTCTTGTTGCTGCATCAACATGGGGCTTTTGGTCCTGGGGCCGTGGAGTGAGATCATTTGGACTCAATGGATCAACCCCGTACACCACCTTGAATGGGGAAAGACCTGTAGCCCTGCTAGGTGACCTATTATATGCAAACTCAACATGTGGTAAGAGTAAATCTCAGGCTTTAACATGAGGTTTAATCAATGCCCTTAGAAGAGTACCTAAGGTTCGATTAGTGACCTCAGTTTGACCATCAGTCTGGGGGTGACAAGTAGTACTAAACAACAACTTAGTACCAAGTTTCTTCCATAATGTAATCCAAAAATGGCTCAGAAACTTTGTATCCCTATCAGAAACAATGGACTTAGGAATACCATGTAACCTTGTTACCTCCCTGAAATAGAGTTCAACAATATGGGTAGCATCGTTGGTCTTATTGCATGGAATGAAGTGTGCCATCTTCGAAAACCTGTCTACCACCACAAATATTGAGTCTTTACCTCTTTGGGTCTTAGGTAATCCCAAAATGAAGTCCATACTCACGTCGACCCATGGTTGTGTTGGTGTAGGCAATGGGGTATACAAGCCTTGTGGTAGGGTATGACTTTTAGCTGCTTGGCACGTACCACACCTTCTAAGGATGTCCTGCACATCCTTCTCCATTCCTGGCCAATAATAGTGTTCCCTTAGCATGGTAAGGGTCTTGGACTCACCAAAATGACCTGCTAAAGAACATCCATGAACCTCCTTGATTAGAAGTTCACGAGTGCTACACTTAGGAATACAAAGCCATACTCCTTTGAATAGATAGCCATCCTGGACATGAAAATCTCCCTTGGGGTGGTTAGAACATGCAACATATAAATCCCCAAGGTCTTCATCTTCAGCATAAAGATTCTTAAGATGTTCAAAACCAAGAATAATAGCATCCAACTGAAACAATAGGAGATGTCTCCTAGATAATGCATCTGCACCCTGATTTAACTTGCCTGACTTATGCTTAATGGTGAAATGGAATAACTGGAGGAACTCAACCCACTTGGCATGGCGTGAATTGAGTTTGTGTTGGCCCTGAATATACTTTAAAGCTTCATGATCAGAATGAAGTATAAATTCACTAGCCACCAAATAATGACTCCAATGTTCAAGACACCGAATAATAGCATAGAATTCCTTGTCATATGTGGAGTACTTTCTTCTTGACTCACAAAGTTTTTCACTAAAGAAGGCTAATGGTTTACCTTCTTGAGTTAAAACTCCTCCAATGCCAACTCCTGATGCATCACATTCTACCTCGAACACCTTGTCAAAACATGGTAATGCAAGTACAGGTGCTTGAGTGAGCTTCTTCTTTACCTCCTCAAATGCAGATTGTGCCTTAGGATTCCATTGGAATGAGGAACCTTTAAGCACTTCGGTCATGGGGGACATAATGGTGCTGAAACTCCGAATGAATCTCCTGTAAAAAGATGCCAATCCATGGAAGCTTCGAACATCATGAATACTTTGTGGTTGAGGCCAACTCCGAATAGCCTCGATCTTCCCTTCATCGACCTTGATTCCTTCACTAGAAACAATGTAACCTAAGAAGGTAACTTCATTAGTAAAAAAAGTACACTTCTTAAGATTACCATACAATTCCTCGCGTTCCAAGACTTGCATAATCTGGGTAAGGTGCTGCTGGTGTGCTTGCTCGTCCCTGGAATAGATAAGAATATCATCAAAATAAACTACCATGAACTTGCCAATGAATGGTTTGAAGACCTGATTCATCAATCGCATAAATGTGCTAGGAGCATTAGAAAGGCCGAATGGCATGACAAACCACTCATATAAACCACCCTTGGTTTTAAATGCAGTCTTCCACTCATCTCCTTCTCTGATGCGGATCTGATAATATCCACTTCTCAAGTCAATCTTGGAGAATACCTTAGAACCATGTAGCTCATCCAACATATCCTCAAGTCTAGGTATGGGATACCTATACTTGATTGTAATCTTGTTAATAGCTCGACTGTCCACACACATCCGCTGACTACCATCCTTCTTGGGAACCAATAAAGCAGGAACGACACAGGGGCTAAGTGACTCTCGCACAAGACCCTTAGACATCAATTCTTCCACCTGCCTTTGTATTTCCATGGTTTCCTTTGGGTTCATTCTATAAGCGGGCTTATTTGGGAGAATGGAACCGGGGATGAGGTCAATGTGGTGTTGGATATCTCTTTTTGGGGGTAAGCCATTTGGTATCTCTTCAGGGAATAAATGACAGAAATTTTGGATGAGTGTTTTGGCAAAGGGATGGATTGGTAAGAGGGATTCTGGTTCATCTTGTGTGGTTAAGATCCACTCTTTAAAAGCCTTGAATTCATGATTTGAAGCTTTTAAGAGAGTTTCACTAAAGGTAAGTAAGCAACCAGATTGGTCATGGCCTTTTGTGGGGTTTATTTTTGTGGAGCTCGGATGGGGATAAAGGCTTTAAGGTGATCTTTTTACCGTCCTTGAACAAGGAGTAGGTATTTAGGAAACCATCATGCATCACCTTTCTGTCATATAACCATGGCCTGCCTAACAAAATATGACAAGCATCCATGGGTATCACATCACACCATAGCTGATCCTGGTAACTCTTGCCAATAGATAATGAAATAAGGCACCGGGAATTGACTTGAAGTCCCTTGCTTTGATTCAGTCATTGTATGTTGTATGGATGAGGATGGGCTGAAGCTTGCAAACCTAGCTTTTCAGTCATGGTAAGAGAAACCACATTAGCACAACTACCACCATCAACAATTAAAGAACAAACCTTTCCTTGGACCGTACACCGAGTGTGAAAGATATTGTCTCGTTGCTCATCTTTGGTGTTCTTTTGGCCATTCAAGACTCTTCTTAATACCAACATCTCGCCTTCATCAGCTTCTTCCTCAACTTCTTCCTGAGCCTCTTCAGATTCTGGCTCTTCTTCCTCTTCATGTTCCTCTTCAAAAACTTCCTTCACATTAGTCCATTCAGCTAAAGTAATAACTTTTCTGTTTGGACAATCAGAAGCAATGTGACCAAGCCCTTGACATTTAAAACACCTTCGGTTAGCCATTGGGTTAGGATTTGGACGGAATGGGATTGCTGGGGCTTTTTGAGGTGCTATGGTTCTTTGTGGAGGGAAGGGCGTTTGTGGTCTTGGTGGAGGGTTAGAACTCCCCTTGTTAAAGGGTTGGTTCTTCACAAAGGGTTGTGGAGGTGGAGGTCGAATGGTGGGTCTAGCTTTCTTTTGTTGTTCAATTTTGTGAGCTAGTACACACACTTCATCAAAAGTAGTATAGGCTTGTAATTCCACAACATTAGCATACCTAGGTTCAAGTCCACCTAAGTATCTAACAATAGTTTGTTCCTCCGGTTCTTGCAAATCACATTTAATCATCAATTTCTCAAACTCACGGGTATATTCTTCAACAGTCATACTACCTTGGGTGAGATTATGAAACTGAGCATAACAATCTTGCACATATGTAGGTGGTAAAAATCTAGCCTTCAACTTGGTTTTCATTTTATCCCAAGTTTGAATTTTAGCCTTTCTTTCTCTAACTCGTTTTGCACACAAGTTAGTCCACCATAAGGAAGCATACTTACGTAACCGGAGTGCCACAAGCTTGACTCTCTTGTCATCTGGAACATCTTTGTATTCAAAAACTCTTTCCACAGTGTGAAGCCAATCCAAGAACTCCTCTGGGTCCAATTTGCCTTCAAATTCAGGAATCTCCACTCTGAAATCATTGGTAGAGTGCTGATTTCGGGGCTCCCTTCGAGGTCTCCTTGGTGTCTCTTCTTCACTTGATAATCCCACATCATGGCTTTGGACTTGTTCATACACCCTTGGTTCAGATTGTAGGGTCTCTTCATTCATCCTCTGCTTCTGCTTCATGAAAGAACCCAACTGCTTTCGAAGATACTCATTTTGTGCTCTAGTCTCTTGCTCTCTTTGAGAATCCTCACGAACTTTGCTGACTAGAAACTCATTTTGTTTCATCAATGCTTCAAACCTCTCTTCCAATGACATACTAGATGAAGTCATGGTAGAATAGGTTGTAAAATCAAAAGGGAAACTGAACTTGTGAGAAAGGGGAAGTGATTTGATTTGTGGAAGTGGAAAGGCAACCAAGGCCAAGGAGAAACCTAGGCTCTGATACCAAATATGATGTAAGTGTCAAGGGAAAAGAGAACCCAAGCCACTACACATCAAAGGGGAGAGGAAAAGGAAAGAAATGGCCACGGCACTAGGTGGCACGGTCGTGCCCTATGGCACGGGGTGACCGTGCTTACTTGCTGGTCACAAAACCGTGAGGTGAAGGAAAGAGCACGGTTAGAGGCTGTTTGTGTTTTGGTTCGGTTTTGAGGTAATTTTGTGAATGGGAAATGATGAAAATGGTTGTATAAGTTGGTATTTGAGGTAAGAAAGTGAATGGAAGTGGAAGATTAGCAAAGTAGAAGTAATTAAGCACTAATCCATGCTAATCACTTCACTAAGCAAATCATAGAGATGAATCTAGAATAGGATAAAACTAAACCTGAGATTGGATACAGAATCACCACCAACCTTCAAGTTTAGGGCCCTTAAGCTTGATTAAGATACAGAAACACCACTTAATCAAGGTTAAGACTCACTTGGACACCACTTAGTTTGGCCTAAACTAAGATAAGCAAGTAAAGATTTGGTTTTGAGAGAAAACAACTCTTTTGGTTTTTACCAAATGTAAGAAATCTGAATTGCCTTTTACTATGGCCGAAAATGGCTTCTTATACAAAACTTTAGCTAGCAAATAACTAAGTAGCTGCATCACTTTCCTTCCTAAGGAGGAAAGGTATTAAAGCTAATCTAATTACATGATTACTACTAATAAAACCGGTTAGGATCACAACATGCTTAACTAAAGCTAGTACATTAAACCTTGCATCTAATTCTTGTCTAAACTATTAATACAACACTTAGGCTCATGTTTAACACTAATACACTCAGCAAGTTGAAGGAAAGAGCACATGACCAGCCGAAATTTGCATGGAAAAAAACGGCAAGCCAATGGGAAGCTAGCACTTGGTGACACCAATTTCTCATTCATTGGTTGCTTCTTCTCTAGGTTTTCTTCATTCCAAGGCAGCTTGAAGAGTGTGCCAAGCTGGGAAAGAGTGTTTTGCAGCTTGTGAGGATAGGGTGGCCGGCCATAGGGTCTTAGAGAACCGGTTTTGTAAAACCGGGTTCTAGAAGAACCGGTTTGGTCCGGTTTTTTGGTGCATTTTGTTCTTGGTGCAAAAATGGCTATAACTTGAATTTTAAAGGTGGGGGGGTAACTTTAGGATGTGTAGAATCCCCCCCTCAATAAAACCAAGGTCTCGACATGGTTTTGTGGGTTAAATAAATAGTTACTGCAAACCGCGCAAAACCGGGCAAAAATTGGGGTTACTTCGAAAATGACTTGATCTTCAATCCCTTTGAATGTATGACTTGAAACTCCTTTTTGTACCTGCAAAACAACATCAAAAGGATTCCAAAAATGTAAAAATGTTAGGACTAAGCTACAACGTAGCTTAGGAAATCAAGTACACAAAACCGGGCACTTTGAAACTAGTGAACCCGTTTGTGCCAACTCCTTCTTCTTCCAACACAAGAGCCATTCTTTTGGTTTGTGATCTTGTTCTTGGACGTGATGGAACAATCTCTTCATGAACATGATCTGGACTGGATAGGTTTCCATCACACACCCACCCACTCCTTCTCCCCTTTTCCCACACTCACTCATCCCACACCCCTCATTTTCCACTGAAAAGAACAGGGCCTAAATTGGGTGATGATAAGTCAATCTATAATGCCAATGATGAAAAATCTACATTCTCCTCTTGTTGTTGAGCACAAATTTATGAAGTGGCTAATTGTCTAATGAATTTAGGTATAAACTATTTTGAAGTCAGTTTAGTTTCAGTTTTACATATAACAGAAATAAAATTTGTCTTTCAACGAAAATAATTTGAACATTATATTTATGCTAATACATAACTTTTTTGGCTATTTAAAATGGCCAATTAGGGGACGTTAATATAATTAAGTGTTCATACTTTGTACATTTGGCTTTCATGTCAACTGAATAGTTTCATGGGTTTTGATATAAACTTCCCATGCCCTTATGTTGTCTTGCAAGAGATGGGTTGAGATATTTCTTAGTTTGAAGTGTTATGGCAATTTGGAGTATTTTGTTTTAAACGGTAAAACATTAATTATAATTTTAGGTGTTTTATGAAGAGAATTTGATTATTGGATTTGTATGGTTTAAAAGAAAACGAAAGTAATCTCAATTTTTCTTGTGCGTTAAATAGATTAGATTTGGTCAATTTATTTGAAATGTTAAAAAATTAATTATACGTTTAAGATTTAAATGAATTAAATTTAATTGTAAGATATATATGCTTTGAAACAAAAACAAAAATAATTCGTTTATTTCCTTCTGTTAAATAGATCATATTAAATGTGAAAGAAATTCAGTTTCATGGGCCTAATATGATGATTGTGTTTTATTTTAATTTTTTTTTATATTTCACATTCAACCCTTGCAATATGTTATATCATGCTTACAATATGTAATTTTTCAGCACAACCCTTACATCTATATGATCATAATTAATATTGACTATGTTATCAAATTCAAAGAGAAAGATAACAGCGACGATAACTACAACGACAACAACAACAATAGTAAGAATGGAAATAATCATGGAAATCATATTTATATTTATATTATCTCTAATAATACATGCTCAAATGTACATTTGTAACGAAAAAGACAAAATAATAATAATAATAATTATGGAAATAAATTTTTTTTATTATTTCTATATAAATTTGTATATTATATTATGTGATAATAATAAGGTGTCACCTAAGGTTTTACGGCTTGTTCAGTAATTACAATTCGGTTTTCTTAAGTTAAAATTTCTAAAACATGAACTTATTCCATAATAATGAAATAATAAAAACTTTTATATCAATTATACTCCCTTAATCTCTCTTTGATAATTAGATGATCATAATTAATATTGACTATGTTATCAAATTCAAGGAGAAAGATAAAATCGCCGACAACGACAATGACGACAATAACAACAATAATAATAATGGAAATAATCATGAAAATCATAGTTATTTTTCTATTATCTCTAATAATACATGCTCAAATTTATATTTGTATCGAAAAATACAAAATATTATTAATAATAATAATGAAAATAAAAAATATTTATTGTTTCTTTATAATTGTGTATATTATATTATGTGTTAATAATAAGGTGTCATATAAGGTTTTACGACTTGTTCAGTAATTATAATTTCGTTTCATTAAGTTAAAACTTCTAAATTATTAATGTATTTTATAATAATGAACTAATAAATTTTTTTATATCTATTATAATCTCTTAATCTCTCTTTGATAATTTGATGATCATTATTAATATTGACTATGTTATCAAATTCAAACGGAAAGATAACAACGACGACAACGATAATGACGACAACAACAACAATAGTAATAATAGAAATAATCATGGAAATCGTATTTATTATTCTATTATCTCTAATCACACATGCTCAAATTTATATTTGTATTGAAAAATACAAAATATTAATAATAATAATGACGAAAATTAAAAACGTTTTGGTCTGTAAGAGCCACAATGGGCAATACAATATAATGGGGATGAGGGAATCGAACCTGAGACCTAATGTGCCTAGTAAATAGTATAATATAATGAGGGATGGGGGAATCGAACCTGAGACCTAATGTGGCTAGTAAAGATAAATCCAAGGGCTAAGATTGTTTAAGATTTTGATCCAACGGTTGTGAAGCAACATATACCCTAAATTTACTTCCATGTTAGCATTTGCCATTTCCTCAACACTCAACCCCTTACACATTCTAACATTTATAATATAAAGATTAACTTTTAAACTTGTCTGGTAAACTAAACTAACTTTTTTGTTGAAATAAAAAGATTCATGACTCATCCTTTTATCATTACAGAAATCAGCTTTTATTGTAAATTTATTTTATATCAAGATATTTCCCTTTTTCGTTATATATTTCCTCAAACCCCCTCATTCCCAACGTCAACCTTCTTTTTTTGGGTTAAATAAACTTATTTTATTTGATTTATCAATTTTTTGCCATTTAAATACTGCAGCTCATGACATTGTAAATCATAAATGCCTAAGCCATCCTCAGACCTGGTCATGCTTTATTCCATTTTATCACGACTTTATCAATGTAACAATGGAGGCCTATTGATAGTGATTGAATTTCTTTTAACTAAAAAAACAAACTTAACAAGTATTTGTATATAAAAGTCATCCAATTATTCATGCAAATATAATTCAAATAAAATAAGATCAACATATATATATATATATATATATATATATATATATATATACACACACACATATATGTTAAAACATATATATAAGTATATAACAAGTATTTGCACACACATATGTATATTTTTTATGTGTGTATTTATTATATGTTAATTTTTTAATATATATTTACTCATATGACGGTTGAAATTATGTACTTTCAGAAGTATAATACAAATATTAGAATACAAAGGAATTGCTTAAAAGCTAAGGATCAACCGAAACGCGGGCACGCGGCCTTACCAAAAGTGAGAAGCCTATAAAATAACCAAAAGTGAAAAGGCCAAGGTTTAAATTTTCAGCCGTTGACGTGGACGGACTTAAAACAAATTCAAGTCATATCTGCGTTGCCTTTATTTTCAGGTCTCTCTCACCTCAAAATAAAGATAATGCAGAAAGACTGGAAATTGTTCGAAGTCCGTCAACGGGTGTCACGGAAGTAAGCGAATGGACCGACCAAAACATAAACCCACCTAAAGGAAAGTGGGAATCTCCATTAGCTTTCAGATTATATTATATAGACCTTATTTGATAAATAATTATTAGCTATTAAATATTTATATTAGTTATTAATTATTTAAATTAGTTATTTATATTAACTGTTTGAATTAATTATTTGTAGGAAAATTATTTGATGTAATTAACTGTTTCTAACAAAGTTGTGATATAAAAAATTGATTCTAAAAAACAAACTCTTGCAAAATGCTCATAAGATTAACTTTTTCAAATTAACTTTTTGGATCAAAAAAATTCTTGCAAAAAGCTATTGTATTAAACACATAAATTAACTTTTTGACTATATCAAATAGTTAATTTTAGTCCAAAAAACTCTCAAAAAAACTATTTACCAAACCTTTCCATAATCTTTGATATTATAACATGTTGGATAATGGGTGAAGCATCATGTCCAATTTTTTTATGCATCCTTGGTAAAATAACTCCAATTTAGGAATGACGATGGGTCGGGTCTACATAGACTCACACACATTTAATGTTTTTTAGATCTGGACCCAGATTCGCCCCATACCCGTTGAGTTTGGAAAGATGGGACCCAAACATAGATCCTGTGGATTTGGCAAGTCTACTAGTCCTAAATAGGTCATAACTATTTTTCACATTAAAAATTATTTTTTTCACATCCCAACATCAATTACCACATTTTAGTGACAAATAATTGAATTTATAAGATGTAATATTTAATAAAAAAATATTTTTGCGACACGTATCATAACTAAATGTTCTTACGTTTTTAATTTATACATCAGAAATAATATTTTAATACAAACCATAAAGACAAAGTCCATCAAATTTTATACAAGTATAACAAAATAGTTCTTCTTATATGATCGGCACAAAGTAAAGTGCCTTTAGAATTTACTAGTTTAGAATTTCTTTAGCTAATTGCTTTTGTCATATTTTTTTTAAAAAAAATTAATGAGTTTTAAATGGATCCTGGTTCAGACCTACGTCCTTTGGACCCAGATCCAATTAAGACCTGTTGAGTTCATTTCATTGGATCTAGATCCACTAAATTAAGTCAGATCTAATAGATTTGAGATGGCTCCGAGACACACTGTCATCCCTACTCCAACTAGAGGGGGTTTGGTCGTTCAGAGAAGCACAATAAAGTCCAAATAATTAGTTGCGTCTATTAGAAAAAAAATAAAAAAAACCAATTAGTTTGTTGTTCTACATGATATTGGTAAAATTTATTGAGTAACGTGCCTAATATTATAATTAATTAGAATTGTCTGAAATTTGAAGGGTCCAAAAGATAGTAATTTAAATTTAGAAAATAGTTCCCAACAATGTGTAATCTCGAGTGTATTATTTTTGGCATATTATCATCAAGTTGGACACGGCGTAAAGGTGATGTGGCGTTGATAAAATACGATGTGGCATGATATATATATATATATATATATATATATATATATATATATATGTGTGTGTGTGTGTGTGTGTGTGTGTGTGTGTGTGTGTGTGCTTACATGTGTGTGTGGGGGTGTGTATGTATATGTGTGTGTATGCACATACACATTCTAACCTAATATTCATTTTTTATGAGCTTTGTATTCATTTTTCATAAAGTTTACTAGCTTATGCCCATGCATTTGCATAGAGTATTTAAATTGTACTAAAATAAATTTCACTAAAGAATCAAAAATTCACTATTTTTATTTAATTTTGATAATAATGTTAAGATTGGTTGAACATTGATTAAAATAACATGATTATTTTTGATAAAAATTAGTAGATGAATTAGGAGGATTTTAAAAAACACCAAGCATTTTTCAAAAGAGACTATTTGAACCTTTCCCGCTCCCCCTTCTCCAAAACATCGTATTATATTGAAGATAATTATTATCACCCTATAACTAACAATAGGTTTCCCTCCACGCATGAAATTCATGCATTGTGCATATGTGTGCCTTCATTGCTCTTTGTAGGATTTTCTTGATTTTTATAAAATATTTATTTAGACAATTAAGCACCAAGAGCATGGAATTTTTCAAGCAACTTATTTAATTACCATTAAAAAAACTCAGAATAGTATTTTTGGATATACATAAATAAATTTTATTATGAAAAAGTCAATGTGTAAATCTCATATTTTTATTGTAAAAAAGGTTAATTGGTTCCAAAACAAATATCGTCCTACTGAAATACTACAATTTAAAAGTTCATTGAATGATATAAAGCCATAGTCACCTTTTTGTTCATTTTAAGAATTTCTTAACTTTTAAAATTCTGAAATTTTAATTTAGAGAGAAATAAGCACCAAGAGCATGGAATTTTCAAGTAATTTATCTATTCCTCTTTGCACTTCAAAATCTTTATCTTACAAATGCTAGAATAGGTGGATGCCTAAAAATGCTTTCATCCCTCAATCCAAGCTTTTCATTAATCCAAGCTTTACAACCGTTGATCAAAATCTTTGGCAATCTCAGCCCTTGGATTTATCTCGATAACCGCCAATCTCTCCCTTTTTTCTGGATATATTAGGTCCTAGGTTCGATTTCCCCCTCCCTCATTGTATTGTACTCTTTGCTGGACATATTAGGTCTCAAGTTCTATTCGCCCCTCCCTCTTTATATTGTATTGCCCTTTGTGGCTCTTACGGACCGAAACGTTTTTTATTTCCATCATTATTATTAATATTTTGTATTTTTCAATACAAATATGAATTTGAGCATGTATTATTAGAGATAACAGAATAATAAATACAATTTTCATGATTATTTTCATTATTACTATTGTTGTTGTTGTCGTCACTGTCGATATCGACAATGTTATCTTCCTCTTTGAATCTGATAACATAATTGATATTAATTATGATCATCTGATTATCAAAGAGAGATTAGGAGATTATAATGGATATAAATTTTTTTATTATTTTATTATTATAGAATAAGCTCATATTTTAGAAGTTTTAACTTAAGGAAACTGAATTATAATTACTGAACGAGCCGTAAAACCTTATGTGACACCTTATTATTAACACATAATATAATATACACATTTATATAGAAATAATAAACATTTTTGATTTTTATGATTATTATTATTATTTTGTCTTTTTTTGATACAAATATACATAGAACATGTATTACTAGAGATAATAGAAATATAAATATGATTTTCATAATTATTTTCATTATCACTATCGTTGTTGTTGTCGTCATTGTCATTATCATCGTTGTCATCTTTCTCTTTGAATTTGATAACATAGTCAATATTAATTATGATCATATATATGTAAGGATTGTGCTAAAAAATTACATATTGTAAGCATAATATAGCATACTGCAAAGGTTGAACGTGAAATCTTTATCTTACAAATGCTAGAATGGGTGGATGCCTAAAAATATTTCTCTCCCTCAATCCAAGCTTCTCATTAATCCAAGCTTTACAACCGTTGATCAAAATCTTTGGCAATCTCAGCCCCTGGATTTATCTCGATAACCGCCAATCTCTCCCTTTTTCCTGGGTACATTAGGTCCCAGGTTCGATTCCCCCCTCCCTCATTGTATTGTACTATTTACTGGACATATTAGGTCTCAAGTTCTATTCGCCTCTCCCTCTTTATATTGTATTGCCCTTTGTGGCTCCTACGGACCGAAACGTTTTTGATTTCCATCATTATTATTAATATTTTGTATTTTTCAATACAAATATGAATTTGAGCATGTATTATTAGAGATAACAGAATAATAAATACAATTTTCATGATTATTTTCATTATTACTATTGTTGTTGTTGTCCTCATTGTCAATATCGGCAATGTTATCTTCCTCTTTGAATTTGATAACATAGTTGATATTAATTATGATCATCTGATTATCAAAGAGAGATTAGGAGATTATAATGGATATAAATTTTTTTATTATTTCATTATTATAGAATAAGCTCATATTTTAGAAGTTTTAACTTAAGGAAACTGAATTATAATTACTGAACGAGCCGTAAAACTTTATGTGATACCTTATTATTAACACATAATATAATCTACACATTTATATAGAAATAATAAACATTTTTGATTTTCATGATTGTTATTATTATTTTGTCTTTTTTTGATACAAATATACATAGAGCATGTATTGCTAGAGATAATAGAAATATAAATATGATTTTCATAATTTTTTTTATTATCACTATCGTTGTTGTTGTCGTCATTGTCATTATCGTCGTTGTTATCTTTCTCTTTGAATTTGATAACATAGTCAATATTAATTATGATCATATATATGTAAGGATTGTGCTAAAAAATTACATATTGTAAGCATAATATAGCATACTGCAAGGGTTGAACGTAAAATGTAAAAAAAATTAAAAATAAAACACGATCATCATATTAAGCCCGTGAAGATGAATTTCTTTCACATTTAATATAATCTATTTAACAGAAGAAAATAAACGAAATATTTTTCTTTTTCTTTCAAAGCATACATATCTTATAATTATATTTAATTCATATAAATCTAAAAAGTATAATTAATGTTTTAACGTTTCAAACAAATTGACCAAAATCTAATCTATTTAACGCATAAGAAAAACTAAAATATTTTTTGTTTTCTTTTAAACCATACAAATCCAATAATCAAATTCTCTTCATAAAACACCTAAAATTATAATTAATCTTTTACCGTTTAAAATAAAATGCCCCAAATCATCATAATACTTCAAACTAGGAAATATCTCAACTCACAAATCTAAACTCAACCCATCTCTTACAAGATAATATAAGGGCATTGGAAGTTTATATCAAAACCCATGAAACTATCACGTTGACCTAAAAACCAAATGTACAAACTATGAATATATAATTATATGAGCACCTCCTCATGAACCACTTTAAATAGCCCAAAAAGTTATATAATAGTATAAATATAATGCTCAAATTATTTTCGTTGAAAGACAAATTTTATTTGTGTCACATGCGAAACTAAAACTAAACCGACTTTAAAATAGTTTCTATCTAACTTCACTAGAGAATTAACGATTTCATAAATTTTTACTCACCAACAAGAAGAGGATGTGAACTTTTTATCATTGACGTCATAAATTGACTTATCATTATCCTATTTAGCATGCTTTGTAACAAATTCACTTTCTATTGTCTCCATCATACTTATATAGACTTTTTTCACAATTATATAATTTTCAAATATTAATCTCATTAATTATGCACGAAGTGTTTGTATACTTAACTTTTTCATTGAGTTTTTCCGTTATCTCCTCTAAATTATAATATTAATCATGTCTACCATAACTATTCGTTTATTATTTCGATAATATATCTACAAAATATTTATTTGAACATACTCCGTGCAAAGCACGGGTCCAAACTAGTGTTAGCAAATGCAAACATGAAAAGTTGTGTACATGCATGGAGAGGTTATGACATATCATATGAGATAGTTGCGTAATACTAAATTTTTGTTTCTCTATTTAAAGTTACAGTTTCCATAACACAAACCACTATTAATATCATGCTTTTATTACTTTGACATAAGGTTATGTTATTAGTTAGCTAAATTTCAAAGACATACTTCCAATCACAAACAAAAAAGACTATTAGAAATTACAACTGTCAAATATGAAAAAAAATTTATATTTATTTGACTCATGTCACATAACATATTTCTATTAATATTTATCAACAACAACAATAATAGTAGTAGTAGTAGCAACGACAACAACAACAATAATAATGACAAGAGAAGTTTTTTTTTTTGGGTAATGTTTTCACTACTATAGTTAGGGCCTGTTCTATTTCGCGTTTTATATAGATAGATAGATACAAGGAGATGTAAGGAGTTGCAAGGAGATGTAAGGAGCTGTAAGGAGATGCAAGGAGATGTAAGAAGTTGTAAGGAGATGTAAGGAGATGTAAGGAGCTGTAAGAAAATGTAAGAAGCTGTAAGGAGTTGTAAGAAAGCTGTAAGGATAGATATAAGGAGTTGTTGAATTGTAAAAGAGTTGTATAATATAATTTGTTTTAGATGAAAAATAATAATATTAAAATAATATACTTAAGAAGCTGTATTTTGTATTTATTATTATTATTATTATTATTATTATTATTATTATTATTATTATTATTACTATTATTATTATTTTCATTTTTTATTTTTATTTTTTACTTTTTTTATTTCTTGTATTTTTTGTAATTTTGTATTTTTTGTTATTTTATTGTTTTATTTCTTTATTTCTTTATTTCGTTATTTTTATTTTTTTTATTTTTTAATTATTATTTATTATTTATTATTTTTTTAAATTTTAATTTTAATTTTAATTTTAATTTTTGTTATTTTTTAATTTTCTATTTTATAATTTTGTAATTTGTAATTTTTATTTTTATTTTTTATTTTTTAATTTTTAATTCATAATTTTTTATTTTTTAATTTTTTAATTTTTAGTATTAAATTTTAATTTTAATTTTAATTTTAATTTTTTACTTTTTTATTTTTTTTAATAAAAAAATGAAAAAAAAATAAAACTAAAAATTTTTAAAATTTTGACAATTTTAAAATAAAAAATAAAAAATTAAAAATAAAAATAAATATAAAAAATAAAAAATTTAAAAATAAAAAATATAAAATTATAAAATATAAAATTAAAAAATTAAAAATAAAAACTAAAAACAAAAAAAAAAAATAAAAAAAATGAAAAATGAAAATTGACAAATAAAAAAATAAACAAAAAAATAAAAAATAAAAAATAAAAAATTTAAAAATTTAAAAATTACAATATAAAAGTTTAAAAATAAAAAAAATAAAAAAAAATTCAAAAATTGAAAAATTAAAAAATTAAAAATAAAAGATGAAAAATGAAAAATAAAAAAATAAAAAATAAAGAACAAAAAAATTTAAAATTTAAAATTAACAATTAAAAATAAAAAATAAAAAAAATAAAAAATGCAAAATCAATACACAATAAATAAAATGAAGATGTAAGGAGATGTAAGGAGATGTAAGAAGATGTAAGGAGATGTAAGAAGATGTAAGGAGATGTAAGGAGATATAAGAAGATGTAAGGAGATATAAGAAGATGTAAGGAGATGTAAGAAGATGTAAGAAGCTGTAAGAAGATGTAAGCTCTTAACTAAATCCTAAAAAACGCGAAATAGAACAGGGCCTTAGTCCCCCCAAGAACTGTATTTTTTTCCCAAAATTTTAATATATTTTTTTTATTAATGCATCTTTTGACTCAGGTCGCTACTATATTTAGGCCGAGGAAAGGAAACGTGTTTAATCGAGCCGTAGTGTTTAATCTCGGCTGTACTCATTCATGTGGGAAATTGGACGCAAGATATCATGCTGGGTTAATTTAATTGGATACAAGTTTCTTTGGAGGACTAGATTCAAGACAGTTTGTTGGATCGATCATGATATGTTTAAGATTGATTTGATTAGTCTAAAGAAGGTAGTTAGACTGTTTTAATATAAATTATTCAACGTATCATTTCTCTGTGCTGACTTGTCTCGTTTTTGAAGTTCAATATTGATGAAAATAAAAAAATAAAAAAATAAAACTTGAGGATCCCTCACTTGAAACAATGAAATTAAACTTGAAATTAAGGGTCTGTTTGGAAGGGAACTAAGTTAGAGGAATAAGAGTAAATAAGAGTAAGAAGGAGTAAAAATAAAAAATTCCAACCCAAGAAACAAAAATAGGAAAAAAGAATTCAAAAGGAACTAATCATTTTAGGAAATCAAAAGAGGATTGATTTACCAATGAGGTATTAGCCTAGTGACAAAGACTAAGGTATTGGGTACATTAAGTTCCAGATTCGTTCTCCCCTCTCCCATTGTATTATATTGCCCTTTATGGTCTCTACAGATCAAAAAAAAAAAGAGGATTGATAAAATCCCACCAAATCAATAGTGCCTTTAATGGATATGGTTTAATTAACAAAGTGCACCACATATATTGAAAGTGCCTTTTAAGTTTAATTTTGAATTGATGATATGCTATTCTTTCTTTTTCCTTTTCTGTTTTTTCTCGATGAGTTGCTTATTTTAACAATTAAAAGATCGATTGAATTAAGTGGTGTATCTAATAAGTAAGAAAATTACCCGAAGAAAACAATCCTTCTCGAACGCTTTTTGCACGAAACAAGTCTTGTCTGTTGGGTTCACAGGTGAATTTGACTGCTTTTAACAGCCTTTAGAGCAAATTCAGCGGTGAGCCAATTTTTTGGCTCACCAGTTGAGTCTACCACTGTCACATCAACATTCTCTCTAATTTTTTACCTCACAATCCTCACTCTCTTCAGTGAAAGACTCACCACTTTGGCTCACCAAATAAAATAATACCTATAGACCCACTATATAATACACAACTTTATTTTTAAAATTAAAAAAAGAAAAAGTAATACAGAATATTTTAAAAAATAAAATAATCCTCAAGAATTGGCTCACACAGTTGAGCTTCCCAGTGAGGTGCAAAACATGAGCCTTCCAGCAGCAAGCTGCCTCCCTCACTCCCCTTCTCTCTCCTCATGTCTACCTCACGAGCCGCCCGTCGGAAGTGGCCTTAGGCTATGTACACTATTCGAAATGAAAAGAGGAAGTAGGGAAAGTCCAAAAAACGCCCCAATCAATAATTAAAAATGAAAATTTAATATCAAAAGGTAACCAGACTCCAACTCTTAATTTTCAACCATACGCATTACACATCCTTGACATATAAAATATTCGATATCCCGCACGGATTATTCTTTTTATTAAAAAATTGATATTTTAAATTCGTCCTTATTTGTAAAAGAATTACTTAAAATTAAATATAAATTTGGAGCGGGGGTTATCAATGAAAATTTCCCTTTTCCTTTGTAAAAGGGGAGCTCTCTCTCTCTCTCTCTCTTTGTTAATTAGTGTTATTAACAAATAATAATGAAAAATTAATAGCAAAACGATATGTGAACTCGTTGAAATAGAAGAATTAGCAAAAGAAAGAGACGGATAATCCTGTGGTTCTTCATCAACATGACCAAAACCAGGAAGAACTTGGAATGTCCATGTAAATAAGAATACCAACAATGACATCAATCCTTTTCCAACCACCCTATGATCATCACAGCTTCCTCTCATGCGAGGACTATGGCCCAAAATCCATGGGTAAAAATGGAGCCAGGTTCTCTCATCAGACGCAGCCCACTTCCATCACCAGCCTTCAGTAACACTATGCAGCCCAGTTGTTCCCAGGCATTGACCCATGTTGACTTTTGCTCAATTCCAGCGCTGGGCTCCAGAACCCACCGCGGGCAGTCCACGGACCAGACCGAATAATGAGCAGCCCCATCAGCGCTCGTGTGTGTATGTATGTATGTGTGTGTGTGTGTGTATATATATATATATATATATATATATATATATATAT
>JACYFF010019584.1:9404095-9456133 GCA_017589665.1 Selenicereus undatus
CAAATATGCTCCTAGTATGCCAACTTTGAAAGCTCAATCTTGCACACACTTGGGTCGGTTTTCTTTCTAAAAATAAGGATCTTGAATTCTGGAATATTGCTGTGAAAAACCGATAATGAAAATGAGTGTGGAGTCTTGCTTAAATAGAAAACCAAGTGGAATAATCTCAAATAAAGAGGAGAAAGCTTGGACTGTAAGGAGTGGAAGGTGTGAGTTGAAAAATCCCACTAACTGCTTGAGCTACACGGTTATTTTCAGCCACAAAAACTCAGTAAATTATCCCATGATTTTCTCCACAAATTTAGCTATTTTCTAAAAACAGAGATTTTGTTACTTGGAGAATAAAACACTCTAAAAATAGACTTGCAGTTCTCCCCAAGTTTCTCATAGCCAGAAATAGCCTTTTTGGACTTAGCAGTCAGCAGAAAATCTATCCAAAAAAAAAATAATCTCAGAGACTTTAGCCCAAAAATCAAGGAAAAAATAGTGAAAAATCCGTTTCGCAGTTTTGGCTTGAAAACACCTTGAACACCCTATTCTCAGAACTGTTTTGAGACAGTGTTCTGAAAATTATTTTAAAAAAAATAAAAATATTTCAAAGTGAATGTTAAATTAAGACTTTCTAATTGGCATATTAACAAGAATCTAATAAAATAAAAACCATAGCAAAACAGAGACTTTTGTTGAATCAACCAGACATCTTGTAGAAACTTAACTTCCTGCTCCAAACACTCATAAGAGTTGTTCTTAAGGCTGTTCTGAAGTTCTGGAAAGTCTTGCCAGCCAACTGATCTTGAGTACCTCTTCTTAAAACCTGTTCTTGAGCATTGTTAACCAAGCAATTTCAAAGTATTCAATATTTGGAACCTGTTCAATCAACACACTCAAGTATATATTACATTTGTGTTTGTTATCATCAAAACCTTATATTACATAAGGATAGGGTCAACAATTTTTCCCTTTTTGATGATGACAAACCAAATGACCATATTGACATAAAAGGCGAAAGCAAGTGAGTGCCAAACAGTCAAGCCATAGAAGAGAGATTTTTTTTTAAGAAGTCAACTTAAGCCAAGTCACACTAAATCAACCATGGTCATGCCCATCTTCCCCCTTTGGACATCATTGAAAAAGGATGGTCAGATCAAACAGAGAGAGTCAGGTTGTTTGCAATCACCACCACTTGGGTAATGGAGGAAGACAACCAGCAATACACTCAAGTATATGGTACAGTAATAATATTGGTCATCCGAGTCACGCACAAACAAACAACAACAAGAAGACAAGTAGGGCACAGTATTAACTAATAACCAACCAAGAGTTAGTATAAACCACAATCAGTCAAAAGGCACAACCAGATAGTAAAATTGTTGTTGAGAGCAGGGTGGAGAATAAGAGTAGAAACAGGAAATAGAACAAGGCTGGGAACAGGGGGCAGAAACAGGTTCAGGGAGGAGGAGAGGACAGTTGGGCCGTGAGGGCAGTGATGGCAGATAGGAGATCCTTATGGCGCTTCGCATTCATAGCCTTTTCTTTTGCAAGAACGGCCTTAACCTCAAAGAGCTCATCCTTCAGCCTGTTTTGGTCTTGGAGCAACGTATCTAGTGGAGTACCACTGGAGGAAGAACCAGGAACAGGGGTGAAGGGTGTTCGGGGCCCCTGTTCAGAACCAGCAGTCGCACCCTTTGCAATCTTGAACCCACAACTGATCAGGGTGCTGCTACCTATCTCATCTGTCACTTGCACCCCTACCTTCTTCTGTAAAGAAATCCCAAAGTGCTCAAATACCGAGGTCAGGAGGAATCCATACCCTAGGTCGTGTTCCCTAGCCATGTTTGCAATGCGGGAGATATGACTAATCATGATCGTCGATAAGTTGATCTGCTCCCCCCGGTCCAGGAGATCGGTAAGGCACTGGTCCATTGCATCCGCAAGGTTGCGACCTTGGCCCCGGGGGATGATGTTTTTGATGATAAACCAGAAGAGCAACTGGTGACAAGGTATCATATCCCATTTCTTGACAGACCGAGATGTGTTTCAAACCTGGTTGTTGACTCAACCTTTGAGTCAATTGGAGCAATCTCTCAGCCCCGAGCATTGTCTTGTCTTCCTTCACATACACCCCAAACCCCACAGTCGGAATTCCCAAGATTTCCCCCAATTCCGTAGCATTGAACGCTACTCTTGTCCCATTGATCACACTTGTCACCACACCATTGGTGACATTACAGTTGGCATAGAATTATGCCAAATCAGGTATAGAACACCCTCTCTGGGTGTTTGCAAACAGGTCTAGCCAACCCTGAGTTTTAAGCTTATCCAAGAATATCTACAGGCCCTGTTCCTGAAAATAAGCAGTTTTCACAACTTTGCCCCGCACCACACTCCTTTGAAGAAAATGGGCAACTTTGGCAGCTGTGGTCATGGTGGTTTTGACTTTCTTGGATTTGGGTTCATCTGGCTTGGTGTCTGTAGGTACCTGTTGGGGCACCTGTTCGGAAGCAACTTTTCTTTTTGATGAGGCTCTTTTAGAGGAAAGCCTTGCAGATGGAGTGGAGGCAGGCACTTGTTTGGAAGCCTGTTCGGCAGGAGCTTCCTCTTTGTCTTTGGCTGCTGTGTCATCAGGTGAGGAAACAATCTCCTCAACCTGTTGGGGCCCCTGTTCTGAAAGGCCGACCGGTTTGGGAGTTTTGTGGGGGCGTGGCAAGGTCTTTCGAGATGATCTAGTGGAGCGAGACCGGGAACTAAGTGGAGTGGATGTTTTAGTGGGCAGTGGAGAAGCAGAGGAAGATTCAGAACGCCGAGTTCTGGGTCTGTGAACAAGTGGGAGATCAGTTCGACTTGCAAATGTCTTAAACCCTCGTCTTGGTCCCCACTCGCCCGGTTTGGTCTTTTCGTAGGGTTTAGGGGAAACAACCTCAATGGTTGAATCTGACCCATCACTGTTTGTCTCCCCAAGATCTTCCACCTGATCCAAATTAATGATGGGATCATCCAATCGGTCAAGAAAAGCAGTCGCATGCCCCGTTTGGGCTTCACTTGGTTGAGAACCAGGTTCAGGCCTTGATTGGACTGCATCTATTCCAAGAACACCTTCAGGAACAGTTTGTTCCACACTCGACTCAAACAATACCAAAGCCCACCTAAATTCGGACGACACATCACCCAGTTCCAACCCCACCGTTTGCAAGTCCACACTCTTCAAAAACCCGAAAATTGTAGAAATAATAGGCAAAGGGGGTAGAGAATTGAACCCCATACCTCTCTCCGATGCCGGTGCTACGGTTGCAGGCAATGGCAGAGATGAAGACTCCGGCGAAGACGCCAGGCGAGGTCTCTTGAGTGCCGGTCGCGAAGCTCGAGGAGGAGGAGGTCTCTTGGGTGCCGGTCGGCGCTTGGAGGAGGAGTGACTGCCATGGGTCTTCACCATTGTTGCTGGGATTGAGAGAAAGACGAGCTAGGGTTTTGGTTGTGGAAGATGAAGAGGGGGAGTCAAGTAATTTTGGGGGAGAGGAAGAGAGATTTTCGGGATGTGGTACCGAGAAGAAGGGGAAGTGGGAAATTTAAGTCTCCCAACCGCTTCTTACTCGGAAGGAGAAAATGAAGTCCAACAACTGAAAAACAACTACCTGATTTGCACAAAGTGACAAACAGTGGTCATACCTGTGCTTGGCTCTTGTTCTTGACGTCAATTGTTCAGTAACATAGGACAATAAGGGCAATATCATCAGACCTCAACGATTGTCAGCAAGTTGTAATCCACACATGTGCTAATTTTGACACAAAAGTTGACTGCATCCAATGAATCCAGATGTTTGACCTGAAAAAAGCTTTTATTTAGACAAGTATTTGGGGTTGATTAAGCATGCTCAAGTTGTTTTAATTAGACCCAATTCCAGTCTGTTCTTCTCAAACTGTTCTCTATTCAGTGTCTTGGTAAAAATATCAACAATTTGTTTATTAGTGGCACAATAATTCATTGAAACTAAGCCCTTTTCAACATTGTCTCTCAAAAAGTGATGACAAATGTCAATATGTTTAGTCCTTTTGTGTTGACATGGGTTTTTGGAAATATTAATTGCACTTGTATTGTCATAAAATATGGGAATGCATCCCGTGTCAACACAAAAGTCTTTGAGTTGTTGCCTTATCCACAACAGTTGAGCACAACAAGAGGCAGCTGCAACATATTCAGCTTCTGCTGTGGACATGGCAACTGAGTGTTGTTTCTTGGTTGCCCAAGATACCAAGCTGGGTCCAAGAAGATGAGCCATACCTGAGGTGCTTTTTCTGTCAACCAAAAAGTTTGCATAGTCAGCATCAGCATACCTAACAAGGTTAAAGTTGCATCCTCTAGGATACCATAAAGCCAAATCAGGTGTATGTTTTAATATGTGAAAATCCGTTTAACAACCTTTAAATGTGATTTTTTAGGCTTAGACTGAAAACGGGCACACAAACCGACACTGAAAACAATGTCAGGCCTACTAACAGTTAGGTAGAGAAGCGACCCTATCATACCCCTATAGGATTTGTCCTCGACTGAGGGACTCCCATCATCCATTACCAACCTGGTTGAAGGAGAAATGGGAGTATCTATGGGCTTTGCCGATTCCATTCCAAATCGCTTAAGTAATTCCTTGACATATTTTTGTTGATGTATCAAGGTGCCGTTTGAAGTTTGTTTGATTTGCAAGCCTAAGAAAAAATTAAGCTCACCCATCATGCTCATTTCAAACTCACTTCTCATCATTTTTGAAAACTCTTCATATAAATCATTGTGTGTTGCACCAAATATAATGTCATCGACATATATTTGGACAATCAACAAATGTTTCCCCTTAGATTTTAGAAACAAGGTATTATCAACCTTGCCTCTTCTAAAACCATTTTCCAATTAAAAGTTTGACAATCGTTCATACTAAGCTCTAGAAGCTTGTTTTAAACCATAAAGCGCTTTGTCAAGTTTAAAAACATAGTTAGGAAGTTCTTTACTTTCAAAACCAGGGGGTTGCATCACATACACCTCTTCTTTGTGGTATCCGTTGAGGAATGTACTTTTGACATCCATCTGATATAGCTTTATGTCCATGTGAGCTGCAAAAGTTACCAAAATATGGATAGCCTCAATCCTTCCAATTGGTGCAAAGGTTTCTTCATAATCAATGCCCTGTTCTTGGTTGTAGCCTTGAACCACCAGCCGGACCTTGTTCCTAGTGACTGTTCCGAACTCATCAAGCTTGTTCCGGAACACCCACTTGGTGCCAATGATTGATCTATCCTCTGGCCGTGGTACAAGGTGTCACACCTTATTCTTTTCAAACTGATGAAGCTCCACTTGCATTGCCGTGACTTAATATGAATCTGCAAGAGCTTCATTAACATTTTTTGGCTCAATATTAGAGAGAAAAGCATAAAAAAACACAGAAATTTTTAAGCTTGGATCTAGTTTGCACTCCTGTATTAATGTTAGACAGAATTTGATCAAGAGGGTGCAAACTTTGGTGCTTCCATGGTCGTGGAGTGAGTGGATCCACATACACGTTTTCTATTCTTGCTGGAATACTCAGCGAAACAGGTTCAGGAACTATTTCCGAGCCTGTTCTGGAACCCGTTTCTGAGCCTGTTCTGGAGCCCGTTTCCCGGCCTGTTCTGGAAGAATTAGGCTGGTTTTGATCCAAATCAGGTTCAGCAGAGCTTCCCCCTGTCTGGTTCAGACATTGCCCACCTTCCAAGGGAACAACTCCAGGCCCTGATCCATCATCAGGACTCTTACCTTTCTCATGTGTGAGCAACAAATCTTTTCTAGCAAGACCCAGTTCGTAATCATCTTCCTGTGCATCATTCTCAATTAGAGAGTTAATTTCATCAAATAGCACATGCATACTCTCCTCAACACACAAGGTTCGCTTATTGAACACTTTGTATGCCTTACTGTGTGAGGAGTAACCAAGAAATATTGCCTCATCACTCATTGGATCAAACTTTCCTAAGGCATCCTTCCCATTATTTTGCACAAAACATTTACAACCAAATACTCTTAAATGCATAATATTGGGTTTTCTACCCTTGAGAAGTTCATAAGGAGTTTTGTTAAGAATAGGTCTAATCATGCATCTATTTATAATGTAACATGATGTGTTCAAAACTTCTGCCCAAAAGTTTCTAGGAAGACCACTAGCAATAAGCATTGTTCTAGTCATGTCTTCTAGATTACGATTTTTATGCTATACCACCCCGTTCTGCTGGGGTGTTCTTGGAGCTGAAAAATTATGATTAACACCATGCTCATTACATTAGTCAATAAAGCTCGAATTTTCAAATTCTGTACCATGATCAGGTCTTAAGCAAACCAATGAGTGTCCTACTCTCTTTTCAATCTTTTTAAGAAATGCAAGAAATTGTTCAAATGTTTCATCTTTAGAAGCCAAAAACAAGGTCCAAGTGAAACGAGAGTAGTCATCCCCTATAACAAGCACATACCTCTTCCCACCTCTACTTGTGATCCTCATAGGACCACACAAATCGACATGTAGCATTTCGAGAGGTCGGGTAGTGCTAACACAATTTTTCAATTTAAAAGAATTTCTTACTTGTTTCCCCTTAGCACAAGCATCACATACCTTGACATCATTGTATTTGATGGAAGGTAAGCCGACGACTAGATCTTTGGAAACCAATTTGTTCAAAAGAGAGAGACTTGCATGACTTAATCTCTTGTGCCAAAGCATAACATCATCATTCAAAGCACTTAAACAAGTCAGATTATTTTGGGAAAGAGAAGAAACACACACTTTATAAACATTTTTGTGTCGCTTCCCCCTCAACACGACATCTCATGTGTTCATATTAACAACCAAGCAACGTGTTGGAGAAAACACTACTAGGTTTTCTTTATCACACAGTTGGGTCACACTAAGTAAATTATGTTTCAATCCATCTACAAGATATACATTGTCAATAGAATGGAAGAGTGACTCACCTATCTTACCTAATCCAACAATTGTCCCGGACTTGCCATTACCAAATGCCATATTCCCTCCTTCTGAGGCTGTAAGTGAAAGCAAGTTGGATTTCTCACCAGTCATATGCCTTGAACATCCGCTATCAACATACCATAGCTGGCTGTTTCCTAGGTTGTTCCCTGGGCTGTTTGCTAGGTTGTTTGCTAGGTTGTTTGCCGGATTGTTCCCTCTCACTTTAGCCTATAAAACAAATTAGGGGTTAATTTTGGGAACCCAGATCCACTTGGGTCCCATTCCCTTAGACATGCGAAGCTCATCTTTTCTAACCCAAATTTGCTTCACATAAATCAAGTTGCTTTCCATGGCATACCTTCTTATAGGACACGCATACCGATAATGCCCCGTTTTACCACAATGAAAACAAACAATATTTTTAGGTAATCCTACATATTTTCTATTAACAGGGTAAACGGTGCGCTTAGTCACAAAGCCTAATCCCTTTTTGTCTCGGTTAAAGTGAGTGTTCAGCCAATTCAGCACCTGTTTGCAGCAAGGTCTGATTCTACTTGTTTCAATTTTTCAAGCAATTTACTGTTCTCAATAAGCAGGGATTCAACCTTTTGTTTCAGTTCAAGGGACTCATTTTCAAGCCTAGTGAAGTCAGTAGCAAAAGCTTCTTCTTTCATACTTAAGGTCTCTTTGGACTTATTGAGGTCTTCATGCAAAACAATGTTCTTCATATCAATTTCAATTTTTTCACTTTTAAGGATTTTGTTTTCATGCTCTAATTCTCTAATATCCCTTTTTTAACTCAGAGCATGCATTCTTTAACATGCAATTTTCAGAATTAATAGCATCACACTCATCAATGAAAGTCAATAATAACTCTTCAAGTTTTGCTTTATTTAGACCACGTACCTTATCCTTAAGTTGAGCTAAGCTATCTAGAGGCTCACCATATGAGTCAGAGTCACTTCGTGCTATAAGAGCTCCAGTAGCATCTTCTTCTTCAGTCCCTTCCTCGTCCTCGATAGAATCACCCCAAGCCGCAAGCATTGCCTTTGAAAAACGCCTGATAGAACTGTTTCTACCCTGTTTCCTGCCTTGTTTCTTGAACTGTTCGGGCTCTTGTTCCTCTTTCAACAATGGGCAGTTTTTCACAATGTGGTCATGTTTACCACATTTGAAACACCCAGAGAACTGTTCCCGATCATTGTTCCTGGACCTGCTGAAGTTATTCTTCTTAGAATTTTCCTTGGCCTTCTTGAAAAGCTTCTTGAATTTTCGGGCGATCATAGCCATTTCTTCCTCATTAAGGTCCGAGCTATCCTCCTCCAAGACCTTTAGCGCATTGCCTCGGTCCTTCTTAGTCTCCTCTTTTTGTTGAGAATTCCTCCTAAGCTCATAGGTTTGGAGATTGTCAATAAGCTCATCCAGGGTAATCTTTTCCAAGTCCTTGGCCTCTTGAATAGCCGTGACTTTGGCTTCCCAAGAATGAGGTAAAAACCTTAGGATCTTCCTCACCAACTCTTCAGTGGTAAAGGACTTTCCTAATGATTTTAACTCATTTGTTATATGGGTGAAACGGGTATACATATCCATCACCATTTCACGATCACCCATTTCAAACAATTCGTATTTTCTCATAAGTAGCTCAATGCGTGATTGCTTCACTTGATTTGTTCCTTCATGAGCTACTTGAAGGGTGTCCCATATGTCCTTGGCTGACTCGCACTCAGAAATGTGAGTATATTCATCCGGTCCAAGACCAAAATACAAGAGTTTTTTGGCTTTGGCGTTTTTCTCCATCATCTTGAAGTCTTCGGCATTGAACTCTTCAGGCTTTTTGTGAACTTTGCTTCCATCTTCGATCACTTTTGTGGGAATGAGTGGTCCACTCTTGATAAGCATCCATAACTCGTAGTTAGCTTGAATGTATTTTTCCATTCTATTCTTCCACCAACTATAATGTTGACCATTAAAGTATGGTGGTCGAGTTATAGATTGCCCCTTAAGCATGCCATTGGGTGTACTCATGTTTAGGATCTCTCAAAGATGTTAATCTTTCTAATGAGAACCTGCTCTGATACCACTTGTTAGAAATGAGAGTACACAAACACAAGAGGGGGGTGAATTGTGTTTGCCAAATTTTCGCAGTTTTCTAGAGACAGGTTTAGGCCCTATTCTGACAGACTGTTTGTAACACGTCCAAAAAACAGAAATGCAGCGGAGATAAGTAGAAGAGTAAGTGAACACAGAATTTTTACGTGGAAACACCTCTAACCCAACTGAAGTGAAAAACCACGACCTACCTCTGTAGGATTTTCAACCATTGCACTATTCGGGCTAAATACGTTACAATGTAACTCACACCATTACAACTTGTAAAACACACGTAACCGTCTTCCCTAAAACCGGTTACCCCACGTCCAAAATCCCCTTGATTTGGACACACTCGACTCACTTTTGAAAGAGAGAAAATAAGATGGACACCTTACTTTTGTACTTCTCAAATAAGCTACTGTAAGGTACAAATATGCTCCTAGTATACCAACTTTGAAAGCTCAATCTTGCACACACTTGGGTCGATTCTGAAAATAAGGCTCTTAAATTATGGAATATTGCTGTGAAAAATCGATAATGAAAATGAGTGTGGAGTCTTCTTTAAATAGAAAACCAAGTGGAATAATCTCAAATAAAGAGGAGAAAGCTTGGACCGCAAGGAGTGGAAAGCGTGAGTTGAAAATTTTCACTAACTGCTTGAGCTACACGGTTATTTTCAGCCACAAAAACTCAGTAAATCATCCCATGATTTTCTCCACAAATTCAGCCATTTTCTAAAACTAGAGATTTCGTTACTTGGAGAATAAAGCACTCTAAAAATAGACTTGCAGTTCTCCCCAAGTTTCTCATGGCCAGAAATAGCCTTTTTGGACTTAGCAGTCAACAGAAAATCTATATAAAAAAAATAAATCTCAGAGACGTTAGCCCAAAAATCAAGAAAAGATAGTGAAAAATCAGTTTTGCAGTTTTGGCTTGAAAACACCTTGAACACCCTGTTCTCAGAACTGTTTTGAGACAGTGTTCTGAAAATTCTTTCAAAAAAAAAAAAAACATTTCAAAGTGAATGTTAAATTAAGACTTTCTAATTAGCATATTAACAAGAATCTAATAAAATAAAAACCATAGCAAAACAGAGATTCTTGTTGAATCAACCAGACATCTTGTAGAAACTTAACTTGCTGCTCCAAACACTCTTAAGAGTTGTTCTTAAGGCTGCTCTGAAGTTCTGGAAAGTCTTGCCAGCCAACTAATCTTGAGTACCTGTTCTTAAGACATGTTCTTGAGCATTGTTAGCCAAGCAATTTCAAAGTATTCAATATTTGGAACCTGTTCAATCAACACACTCAAGTATATATTACATTTGTGTTTGTTATCATCAAAATCTTACATTATATAGGGATAGGGTCAACATTCGCCAATTGATTAGAACACGCATTGACTTGCGGTCTTTTCTCCCCCTACCATTGAAATAATGAGCTAGAAAACTCTCGTGGTGCAAGCCCCCCTCCCCCCCAAAGTTTAAACGGATAAAAAAACCATATGCAATTTGTTCATACTGTTTAAGTATGTGTGAGCTAACTTAATTGATAAAGTCTATGAAACTTGTGTTGTTTTGAACAGCTTGGATTCAAATTCCGTCTACATCGATCTCTGCGTCTCAGTTGCACCCCCAAAAAAGAGGATCATATCATCCAACAAGTCAAATGATTGCTTCGCTCAAATGGTGTTGTGAATGCCTCACAATTTAAAAAATAATAAAATAAAGAACAATACATTTTCATCTTAACCACCGTATTATCTATATAATACATAATAGTAATCTTGTGGGTCCTACTATTTATCTAAATTCTCAAAAATTAGAGTTTTTCGACCGTTAGATTGAAATTGTTTTTTATAATTACCGTTGGATTTATACAAAAATCAAATTAATTTTAAAAAATCTATATATCTATAATCTAACTATATCCATAATATCTATAATCTATCTCTCTATATAATAGCAATCTTATGAGTCTTATTGTTTATCTAAATTCTAAAAAATTAGAGTTTTTAAATCGTTAGATTGAGAATATTTTTAATAATTACTGTTGGATTATAAAATAACAAATTAATTTAAAAAAATCTATCTATCTATAATCTATCTATATCCATAATATCTATAATATAATCTATATCTATACCTATATCTATATCTATATCTATATCTATATAATCTATAATATTATAAATCCAATCTCAACGATAAAAATATTTATGCATTAGATCTAAGCCGTCGATTTTAAAGTTAAGATATCTATTTATTTTTATTTAAAAAAATTCCCCATGATTTCAGATATACATAATAAAAGATAGATGAAAATTTAATTATCTAGGGAAAAAAAATTCTATCAATAAAAATTATCTAGAAAAAAAACTAGGCAGTTATATTTATTCAATAAATCTAAATTGCGAATTAAAGTTAAAAACAACTACTTTATCCAAGTAAAATACCCATTTATAATTTTTATTTTTTAAAGGATATATTATAATCCTATATCTAAAAAAATATCAAGTAGATACAATAACATGGAAATCTTTAGAAAACTCTAGAATGCTACAACGAAACTAATTTGTGGGATTTAGTGTAATCCTAACAATAAAAATTATTGATGCATTAATTTAGAGATATCTCTTTATTTTTATTTAAAAAAATTCCTATGATTTCGGATATACATGATCAAAGATAGAAGATAATCCAATTATCAAGAAAAAAATTCTATTAAAAAAATATTGGGAAAAGCACCAGGTAGTTATATTTATTCATTAAATCTAAACCATAGATTTTAACGTTAAAAAAAAAAATACCTGATTCAATTAAAATACCAATTTATAGTTTTATTTTTAAAAAATCCCTCATAATTTCAGTTATATGTGATAAAGGATATATGATAATTCTATTATCTAAAAAAAATCTCGAGCAGTTAAAAAATGTGATAATATTTGAAAAATTCTAGAATGCTACAACGAGTGCAATTTACAAGATTTACTATAATCTCAACTATAGAACATTTATTTATGCATTAGATCTAAGTTGTTGATTTCAAACCTGAGATGTCCTTTTATTTTCATTAAAAAAATCCTCCATGATTTAAAAATATACATGATAAAAGCTAGATGATAATGCAATTATTGAGGCAAAAAAATCTATCAAAAGAAATTATCTAGGGTAAAAATAGGTAGTTATATTTATTCATTAAATCTAAATCGTAGATTTTAAAGTTAAAAAATACCTTATCCAAGCAAAATACTAATTTATAATTTTTATTTTTTAAAAAATCATTCATAATTTTGATTATATGCGATAAAGGATATATGATAATTCTAATATCTAAAAAAATGCTCAACAGTTAGAAAATATGATAATCTTTGGAATACCCTAGAATGTTGCAATGAGTGTGACTTGTGGAGTTAGTATAGTCTCAACCATAAAAATTATTTATGCAGTTAAAAATTATTTATGCATTAGATTTACAATTTTTATTGTTAGAACCATCCATCATAATTTCAGTTATGTGACAATCCTATTATCCAAAAAAATATCGGGTAGTTAACAAACGTGTAATCTTTGAAAAACCCTAGAAGCTGCAACAAGTGTGATTTGCATGATTTAGTGTAATCTTAACGATAAAAATTATTTATGCAATAGATCTAAGTTGTTGATTTTAAAGCTAAGATATCTGTTTATTTTTTTAAGAAAAATCCCCCATGATTTTGGATATACATTATAAAAGATAAATGATGATCCAATTATCCAGGGAAAAAATTCAATCAAAAAAATTATCTAGGGAAAAAAATAGGCAATTATATTTATTCATTAAATCTAAACCGTAGATTTTAAAGTTAAAAAAACTACATTATTCAAGTAAAATATCCATTTATAATTTTTATTTTTTAAAAAGTTCTTGATAATGTCACTTATATGTGAAAAAGACTATATGATAATCCTATTATCTTAAACAAATCTCAAACATTTAATTAAAATTATAATTTTTGGAAAAGCCTAAAATGCTACAACATGAGTGATTTATTTGGTGTAATCTCAACCGTAAAAGTTAATCACCAATTAAATCAAAGCCTTTGATTATATCTATTAAAAAAAGGTGCATTCCCCAAATAAATCATGTCTTTATTATTACTTTTGTTTAAAAATCGTAAAGAATATATAATAATCCTATTATCAACGGGGTAGCCATCTATTAAATATGGATAGAGATGGGCATGGGGAGGGTTCGGGGCGAGTGGAGCCGTACCCGCACCCATACTCATTTTCTAAAATCATCCCCATACCCATACCCATACCCATCGGGTTTTAAAAATTCATACTCTACCCATATCTATCGGGTTTTTCGAGTTATTCAGGTTTTATTTTGGTACATATATATTGTAAAAACCGACACCCATCGGGTTCATTAAGTTTAATTTTTAAAGGTTCAAAACTAAATGAAAAATACTTTTTTACATGAATTTCCCCCTTATTAAATTTCTGCCTACATATTCAAAATTAAAATAATACATGTCGGGTTTTTTAAGTTTAAAAAATAATTCTCATAATTGAAATGCATTGTGTCCTTACAAAATATCAAATTTGTAGGTGCATAAGAGTAGAGTAGCTGTCAGCTAAATTTGAGAGCACAATATGTATTTAGGTACAGATTTGTGTCTTTTTTTCACTACAGCCTACTCGCTTCAACCCCAGAATTTTTTTTGAAAAAAATCGGGTTTGGATATGGGGCGGGGGTGGGTATGGCATTCCTATACCCGATCCGTACCCATACCTATACCTGTTTTTGGCACACCCGCCCCATACCTATTTTTCGTCCATTTTTTGTACCCGAACCCACCATAAATAAAGAGGGTTCATTTCGGATTTTTCGGATTTGGGTAGAACTCCAATCTCTAAATATAAACCACTAATTCTATATATTTAAATTATCCTACATGATTCAATTAATTTTTTATTTGATTTTATTTATCTCAGTTTCTATTTATGAAGTTCACAACTTTTTATTTTTTCCACTAACTACTTGTCGATAAATTTTTTAATTTTTTCAATGATACATATTTTTTAAATATCTGTTTCATCATACACCGTGCATAGCACGGGTTTATACTAGTTTTCTAAAACTAACTTGTAAGTTATCATTTCATTAAGCTAAGGCATATTTTGATTTATGGAAAAAAAGAAAAAGAAAAAGAAAAAGAAAGATATGATACATGCGATTTCTTCAAAAACAAATTAGCAATATTGTCCATCTGAAAATCAAGGATTTGTTACCCCCGAAAGAAAATCAAAACTCATTGAAAGTTGCAACGTCATTGGACTGTTATTTCTTCCTTGGAACGCATCGAACTTCGAAATACAGAAATTTAGTACGCATTATAAAAAAGGGGTTTTGTTAATGTTTAATAAATACAACATTAAAGCACATTTATAGGAATTTCTAATAAATAATTTGGTTCACAATTACTATTATACCTTCACATCCCAGTCATCAACGCATCTTCCTAAAAACCAAAAATATAATTACATTTTCAAAAAAAAGGACGCAATGACCACTGCATTAGAAAGAACAAACCCTCACCACCTCCATCGTCACCAGCCACCACTACGAACATTCACCACCTGACCTCTAAGCTTATAACACAATTACCACTACCACCACTACCATGACCCTAATAAAACAACTCAACCACAATAGCACATAATACAAGCATACAACTAGTGCTTACCACCCACACTCGACCCGCTTTGCTTGCGACATAGAACGAGACCCTAAGGTAGCTGGCATCACCGGCGAAAGGGTCAACCCTTCTACCAAAAAAAGGAAAATCATTATTAGAGCTCTCCCAGTGGGAGTTCCGAATTTTGGAACTCTGCCCTGCTGCCACGTCATTAAAAGTTCTAAAATTTTGGAACTTGCATTTCATCACTTCTCCAACCTATGGAACTCAAATTTAATCATCCAATAAAAATATTTGTCATGGACTCATCTTATAAAACACAACCTATTTTTTAAATCATTTAAAAATTATATACTTACTTAAAAAAAACAAAAAAGAAAATAAAATTTAAAAAGGTGAACAGTGACTCGCGGGGAGACACGCACAGACGTGTTTCCTCGCATATCACACGTGTTTCAGCCTGACTGAAAATGCAAAATATGACTGCCGGCCCCACATTTGCCCCGCATGTCAGTGACCTAAGGCTCTTATGTCATTTTTTCGAATGAAAACGGAATATTTCTGACTTTTTCATTGGAATCATTAAATGGAAAAAAAAAGAAAACACACTTAGCTGCAAACTCGCCGCTGATGCCTTCATAATAATTTATTGCTCAAAGATTGAGTATGTCAGCTGTAAATTGATCAAGCCGAAAATAAGATTCATAAATTATGACGTCACGAGTGACGTTTTCACCCCTAGCCATTGAGGAGAGAGAAAGAGGAGAGAACTGAAGCAGTCTTCTGACGAGGTTGAAGTCGCCAGGAAATTCAAAGGATCGGACTCAAGTTGATCCATATTCTCTTTAATTCTGTGGTCAGTTTATTCGGCTATTTAATTCGTGTATTATCCAAGCAAAGAACCATATATGGTTACACACTATCCTTCATTGTTGTTTCTGATAAATCCAACAAGCTAAGGAAGGCATTATAATAGCCTCTCATTAGTCAAAGGTACACATTCGATCTCCTTAGTCAGATATTGGATAAAATTAAATATGACCTTTAATTTAATTGGCTCGATCTGGCTTATACAGATTAAAGAGTAGTTATTATAAAGCTTTAGAAATTGGCAAAAGACTCGGTATTTCAGTTGTTGGAGATGAGACCCTAACAATCAGAAGGATCTCTAGAAGTTTGAGAGAGAAAATAGAAAATAATGAGCAAGTTTGAGATTTTTATGATCAGTAGGTGGAACTCTCAAACGTTGTATGTGTTTATGGCTAATAGATGTATGAGTTTTTCGGTTTAATTATGTATTCTTTAGGATGCAGTAATTGTCTTCTTGTTAGTCGTATAGTGACTGTTTTATGTTTCTTTTTTTGTAAAGGCTTTGCCCAACTAATAATCGAAAAAAAAAGAGTTATAGATGAGCAATTGCATGAATAACTTTATTATTTATTTTCTTACGTGACTAAGCATAAAAGCTCATAACAACGTCAACAACAACAACAACAACTCTCAGTGTGGATCCCGCTTTCGCAGGGTCTGGAGAGATCCAGCTCTAGACAACCTTACCCCTACTGGCATAAAAACTCATAGTATATTAGAAATACAATTTAGAATGTGAAAATAACCTGCTCAGACGCTATGCGCGGCGCGTGCGGGCAACACAAGATTTATGGGCGAGTGGAAGAGTTACTAAGGAATATTGATGAACTACTGATTAAAATCGGTATCATTTTTTTCGTAAAGAAGCTGCGAATGGCACATGACGGGTATATTTAGATCTCTGCTATCATGATTAAATGTAAAGAAGCTGCGAAATGGACTACCATGTCCACAAGGTAGAACAAAAAAGTATATTAATAATCCAAAAGGAAGTTCGAAAGACAACGTCATTATCCAAAACTACCATTAGCAAAAATTAGAATGTAAATAAGAGAAAGAACTTGTACGAAAGTACCTTATTATACATAGGAATTAATAGTAATTTTCTTATTCGATTTTAAGGTATAAATATAAAATACAAAAATAAAGATATCATCCTACATATATTAATATTATATATGTTATACTGATTTTTTATATTCGAATATGTAACTAGTTAAAATAATATTTCAATAGGTGATGTGTTTCAAACTGAAAAAGATCGACTAATTTGAGTGAAAAACACGACGATTAAGAATTTTTTTTTTGAACATAAGTGATAAATTCATTTATTAAAATTCGTATAATATCTACCGTAAGTTTCATATCTAAACAAGTACATCACTAAAACAACAATATAAATAATTTATCGAAGAAAACTAATTGGTACAATTCTGCACGCTTCTTCTTTACTCATTTGCTGTTTTATGACACAACCTTCAACAAGAAGATCTTCAAAACTTGTATAGCTTATGCAATATATTGGTCACTATACTCTGAAAATTTTATCATACGTTTTCTCAAATGAGTGGGATATTTGGATATAGGTTCAAACAACAACAACACCTCCCAGTATAGGTCTCGCTTTCGCGGGGTCTGGGGAGATCCAGTTGTAGGCAACCTTACCTCTACCGGCATCCCTACCCATAGGTGAAACAATAGCTTAAATATGAGACCCATTAGGTAGTAAAATAAAAGAAAAGAAAAGAAAAGAAAAGAAAAATATAAGCATACAATTAATTGCTAGGACGTCTTATCAAATACAAGAAGAAAGCTTGTTGTTCTTGCCAAGCCAAGTCAAGCTTGAGGCTTTCAAAGCTTGTTGAGCATTGAGCTGTTTACAAATATATATCAAAATCGAGACGACTCTAATGTAATGTTTGGTTAGATGTAATTAACCTTCTAATGCAATCAAGTTTGTAATTGTGTTTTTATTATTTTGTTTGGTTGTATGAGAATAATACAATAAAAGAACTATCTTGTAATTATGATTACAATGCAAAGTTAATTGCATTACATTGTTAAACATTACATCCAACCAAACATTAGATAAGCTTTAAGTTGAACTTTGTCTTGGTGAGCTTTAGTTTGATCGGGCCGAGTTCAAGCATAAGGCTAAGGTTTTTTGAGCCAAGCTTCAAGTCACATGCGTGACTTTGGTTTGCCTCAGTTACACCCCTAATTATAGCCGTCTTTCGACATGCATGGGTGGTTAAATTTGCATCATCTTTCCAGAAATCGCAGCTGCTAAAGCTGAAGTGAAAGAAGGGTCTCTAGTTAGTGAAGACGCCATTTGCTCTGCCAACAATCTTTGCAAAGCTTTCGGATCGACATCGGCGTGCTTGTTATCTTGATCATTAACCATGTTATTAGGGGAGTCTAGGGTTATGATGGGGATGCAGGCGTGATCAATATTGCGACTTGAACCTAATACCACTTGATGTACTACGTCTCTTGAATTGGGCTTTGCATGGTTGTGCTCCCCTTCATATGTCGCTACTAATATTGATGGATCATCAGCACTCCTTTGCACCTGAAAACAAACCAAATACAAGCACTATATATAAGTATTGTATGCATATAAATAGGTTAAACTTACTTGATAAAGAATGAAATTATCAAGACAAATGGAGACATATGATGAACTCAAGATTTTCCATATTATCTTGATACGTCATCGACTGAATTATATGATATATTCCCGTTTATTTCATATTATTATTGCATGTTCAAATTGCACGCAATTAGAAAATTCACATTGTAACCATCTATTTTTGAACGACTTTTCATTTATTTTGCTTTTTTAAATCATAACAAAGACTTCCATAACAAAAATAAAAATGATAATTTGCAATTATATATTACCTTCTTTTTTACAGGACAAATAGGGGCACTGGCACATTTGTAGTAAGCCCTAGGAGATGGGTTATCCCTCGTAACTTTCTGTCCATATTTTCTCCATTGATATCCATCCTTCACCACCTAAAATCACATCCCCACACAATTAATACAAATTAAATTCTCAAATAATCACATATAGGTATCAAAACCCAAATTAAAAGAAGAAAAATCCGTATAAATTATATTCATACCAGGCTTGTGTCATTCTTTTGGGTCCGAACCAAGGTCTTAAGAACCTTAGGCTTTGCATAAAGGAGTCTGGCTCGTTGGCACGAGTCTTCATAGGTAGTGTGACTTTGATCTATATTCCCTTGAATCCCACCATCCAATTCAACACCCTCTGAAAAAGCCTTCCTCTTCCTCGGATTCGGATCATCGGATTTGGATTTCGAGCTTCTACTGATGAAACCCATCAATTGTGTTTGCAAGATGCTGTAATTCTCACACATTTTAGTCAACAATTGTGTGAGCTTCCTGTTCTCTGTGCTCATCTTGTTCAACTCCTCTACTAACAACTCTTCACTCGGTTTCTGTTCCCAAGTGTTGAATAATAAAAGAATTATCTTTCAATAAATAGTACGTATAGAAAATTAAGAGATGATAAATATTAAAACACAAATTCTTCGATCAGATCGTTTTGTATAAGACTTATTGTGAGATTGACTATTTCCGGTGTGACTTTATTGAGATCTTGTGATGACTAATAATACGTTTTGCATTGACTTTTAAATATAGGAGTGACTAATAGCTCATTTCGGTGTGACTATAATAACAATCACCCCTTGATGAACTATTAGTGACATTTGTTAATTAGTACACCATAAAAACATCTGTCTCATGATAAAATTGATGTAAGACAGTCTCAGATAAGACTACTAATATTAAAGAACACGTCGGCTAATTTTACTAGTGCAAATAGACCAAGAAAATGTGGTATCTAAACTATTCGGATTTTGTACAAGGGGCCACCTTGGTTTTAGGCCAAGTTGATTGACATTACCCTAACCTGGTCCCCATGCTTTAAACACCACTTATCAAATCCTTGGTCCAGCATAATGGAACCTATATTTTTGAACGGAGGAAAACTAATTTGGAGGAGATTTTAATGATTATAAAAATGCAAGAAAAAAGGGAAAAAAACATTGTTTCTAATTGTCTATATCTTCTATATATGATCAATTTTTTTTTGTTTTTTGGGCGGGGGGTCAACAATCATATGTAAGATTTATGGTACAAAATGAAAACGGTTGAAGCACGCATGAATTACTGACCTCTTCAATCTTCCTCTCGAGATTGAACATCTGATCATTTGACGAGTTTTCTAAATCTGATTTATGCAAATCAGAATCAAAAAGATTAAGATTAAGATTGAATCCAAGAGAAGTATCGAGTATCCAGTTGGACGATTCCATTTCTTAATCAATTCTTCTGAAAATCAGATGTTGGAGCTTGAAGCTAGTTGGGAACTAGGAATTCGCTAATGTATGTAATTGAAGAATTAAGTAAGCAGCTTGGAAATATGAATGCCACTAACAAATTGGGGGGAGATATTTGTAGGGAAGACGGGACCAGAAGGACAAAATAGGGGGAAAGTGCCACGAAAGGGGCAGCCAAGCAAAGGTTTCGTCAACTCTAACAGGAATACAATATTGAAAGTCAAGCCAAAATGGGTTTGCTTCGTGGCTTAATGTAGAATGCATGTGAGTTTTGGACAGCTTTTTTTGTTCTTTTTTTCTTTTTCGGGGTTCATGGGAACGGAAAATTATTATTTTATGATTTGTGTTGAAATCTATGTGTGATGTGTAATATAAATTGACTTTGAAGTCATCTAATATAGCTAATTTGTAAGCAGTTTTATATGTATCTCTTTTTTTTTTTTAATGTATTATATATTGAATGAGAAAAAGAAATTACGAATTTGTGATTTTCGTGATGTGTTGGTCTAACATATACAATTCGTTTTAGACTTTGAAGTCATCTAGCATAGCTAAATTATGCCAAGTTGTATACATATTAATATTTTATGGTTCAAAATGTCCTTGAAAATTTTGTATAAGACAATATCAGTTTTCAAGACTTTTATCTGAAATATGAACGTAATTTGATAAAGAATATACACAATAAGAATCAATTTGATAAAGAATATACACAGTAAGAGGGATGTGGAAGCCTATTATATAAACACCAATGATAGGCACCGAATTCACATTTGATACAACACCAAATTCTAAGTTTAATGTAGCATGTTCTTTTCAATTTATTGTAAGTAACTTATTGATGATTAGTGTTAATCAGTATCGATTAGTAGTGATGAGGGTTAAAGCTATGAATAGGAAATATGATTATTATTGATCAATAATGAATAGAACTGATCGACATTGATTAGTACTGATTGTTGATGATAAATACTTATGACAAATTGAAAAGAACAGACTCGTAATCAAGCTTGTCATGGGGATGATTGGCAGCACCAGTTCATTTATATTTCACCTAAGTTCAAGTTTTTGGCTCAGCTGTATATGTATGGGAAAAACAAGGTGGACTAATACTCTTATAGTCTCTTCAATGGTGAATAGTACTGACGTTGTAATATGTGGGAGCATGAGCTAAAGAGTACAATCAATCTATGCGTGTAAGTGAAATGTGTGGCCGCTTCTGAGAATTAAGGGATTGACTCTGAAGACTCACATCATGTGAATGGAGACAGGGCCATGAAGGTGTCGGCAAGTTTAATTTGAGCATTTATTGGGGGGAAACAAATGTGTGATTATCACTCAGACTAATTGAAATTTTATTTTACTAGTGGAGATTAAAATTGGAGATACCTTCATTTGCACATGGTTTAGGCCTTTTAGGTATAGCTGTAGATATCTGCATGTTGTGTAAAATGGTAAAATCAATATTGTTTAAGATTAAAAAGACAGTCCAGTGCACAAGCATTCAGCGTTCAAATAGGATCTAGGGAAGGACCCCACCTTCGAGTGGTGAATTGTAGGCAGCCTATCTTGACTTTATCAATAGCTAATTCTAATGCTCGAACCTATGACCTTTTGGTTACACGGAAACAACTTTACTATTGCTCTAAGGCTCCCCTTCAATATTGTCTAAGATTAATGTTGTTAAAAATCTATCGTAAACGGTGGAGATTTTTGGAACTATTTTCAAAATATGATATGGAGTCATGGATGCAAATTAATGGTGTCCATGAATGGACACGAAGTCGGTAAATTCTACCGTTGTAATTAGCACAGCCGCAAATAAATGGAATCTTTTTTCATGTTCTGTTCACACGAATTGTGTTGAGTTGTCCTGTGTTATTCAACACATGACTTTTAGTTCAAACAAATTTCTAGTGCAATGACAAGCGAGTGACGTCAAGGAGCAACGTCAGCTACAACAATGTCACTAAAAAATCAGCCTTATTTTTTGGCAATTCTCGAGTGATCATTTAAACTGTGCGACCAAACAAAGACACCATGACCGAAGAGCACTTTGACACGCGCTTTCTGTTTGCGTTCGATTCGGGGGAACTGTATATATTGTGTTTTGTGTGCGTTTGCATGGTTGAACTTGGTTTCTAAACTTATTGTTTGAGCTTTGGTACAAAATTGATTCCCCCTCCCCGTCTCGTTGTAGCCCATTGACAATCTTGAAATAGGGATCTAATTGGTTGAACATATTTATCTATATAAAAGGAAAAAAAAAAGGCTCGATGATAGGAATGAAAAAGACAAATCAAGTCACTGTGACTCGTATGATAATACTTACGCCTTTGGTTTCATGGCTCTCTAGAACCCAAAGAAAGGGGAAAAAAAGGACATTGGCATTCAACTCAAGTATAATCCTAAAAATGCTAGTTAGGTAAAACGGCATGTATAGCTTACTAGTATTTTTCTTTTTTTTCTTTAATGAGTTAAGTTGTTTAACCTATTTACCCCTGATGTAGAATAGTTTATTATTGGATCTTGAAAATTAATGTTAGTTAGCTGAAATGGCATGTATGGCTTACTAATATTTTCTTTCTTTTTTTTGTTTTTTTTTTAATGAGTTAAGTCGTTCAATCTATTCGACCCTTATATAAAACAGTTCGATATTAGATCTTTACAAACACGTAAATGTATCCCTATAAATCTCCCAAAAAGCCATAATAGCATAACAGAAGTCAATCTCATATCTTCCATATGTAATTCTTGATATGCACAACTTTCCGGATAACTACACGTAAGTAGTTTGTAGTTTTCTACATCCATTGAATATGTCATTTTGACCTCAGATCAAGTAATTAATTTGTCTTCTTTGGGACTAAGATTTGCATATAACAATTACTCCAGTAGCTTCCCATCCGCGTACAACTACGGTTCTAAATATTAGAGTATTGTTCATCGCTTTGATTACTTAATGCCAACTCTTGTCAAGCTACTTGATATCATCAAGTTTGAATTTATTCAAATTGAATTTGGTAAAATCTGAGCTTAATTGAATGTATATCCATTCACTTAACCGCATATGTAAAATAAAAATATGTATCTGCTAGCAACTTGCCAATTGGAAAAAACAAGAGTTTAGAACTAAAACAATATGTTAATTGAAAATTACAAAGGACTAAGCACTAAATTTGGTTCTAAATTCATTGCAAACCGCTAAGAGAAAACAGTTTATATAAACAAAAACATAATTTAATTGTTCATGTAAAGAATATATTTTTTGATAGTTTACACGATATATCTCTATGGGTAGGAATACCGGTAGAGGTACGGTTGCCTACAACTAGATCTCCCCAGACCCCGTGAAAGCGGGACCCACACTGGGAGTTTGTTGTTGTTGTTGATAGTTTACACGATATATGTGCGCGCGCACACACACACACACACACACACACACACACACACACACACACATATATATATATATATATGCGTGTGTATTTGTGTGTACACACACAAATACACACACACATGTGTGTGTGTGAACACGCATGTGTGCGTGTGTAAATATGTGTGTATAAATGTGTACACACACAGATAATGCATACATATGTACATGCATGCATAAATATATGCATATGCATATACATAGTCTTATCTCTTCCTTTCTTAAAGCCCAAAGGAAATCTAAATTCTGTATTTTAGTCCAATCTAGTAATAATTTTTAAATATGTTACGAGCTAAATTAGTTAATATGTATTAGTGATATTTCTTCTTTGAGATATATTTTATAATAATATATTGTTAGACTTAGTTTTTTGTTTTTTGATGGAATACTGTTAGACTTAATTAAAGTGCGCTCGTTGCTTTATTAGGAAATAAACTAGATTTAATATTATGATAGACTTTTATATTTGTTTGGTTTCCTTTTTCTAGCTTGAGACTTATAAGCTTGAGGGCCAAGCTAGGTTTTACATTGTGGTGCCATGCATATAGTGTAAGTATAAATTGATGAATTAAAAACATAACAGCAGGCGTGAGAGCAAGGCACTTCACATATCTCAAAAACTTCTACCTTTTTGATTAAGTTGCTTGTTTATCATGGTATCAGAGCATCCTATTGAAACACTCTCCATATCATAGTCATGTCAAAATTCATCATAGACCCACAATCACCTTATTACCTACACCCATCAGAGGGACCCGGGATTTTGATTACTGCGGTGTGTTTCGATGGGAAAAATTATGATCTTTGGGAAAAGGCTGTAAGGACGACTCTAAGGGCCAAAAACAAGCTTGGGTTTATCAATGACACACTAACTAAACCTGAAGGTAAGCAAGACGACTCATCCGAGTTACAAGCCTGGGAGATGACAAACTCGATGATTTGTTCGTGGATCCTTAATGTGATCGACCCCATGCTTCGAACAAGTGTAGCCTACACAGATATTGCAAAGGACATGTGGGATAGACTCAAGAAACGATATGCAATTGCTAATGTTCCAAAGATACACCAACTAAAAATGAACATAGCAAATTGTAAGTAAGGAGGATTGACTGTAGTGGAGTATTATCCCAAAATCTCTAATTTATGGACAGAGCTTGAGGCTCTCGACAAGAACCCGTTTTGTACCTGTTCAGGGTGCACGTGTGAGGCGAGCGCCAAAATTGTTCACAAATATGAGTGGGAGAAGGCTCATCAATTTCTCATGGGACTCAACGATGACATTTATCGATCAATAAGAAGTCAGGTGTTGACCATTGATCCACTCCCCTCTCTGGATCGCATATTCAATATGGTAATGCAAGAAGAAAGTCACAAGTAGATGATGATCAACAGGGATGCCCGAATGGAGTCAGCGGCTGCCTTCGTCGTGAACAGCAACAAGATGGCATTCAGAACCAGCGAGCGAAGCACCTGTAACCACTGTGGAAAATTTGGAAATGACGAAACCGGTTGCTTCGAGCTAATTGGATACCCACCTGGTTGGGGATCCCGCGGACGAGGACGTGGAAACAGAGGAGGTCGAGGAGGTCGAGGAAACACTACTCGACGGAGAGGCGGAGGACGAGAAGGCGTACATGCTACCGTAGCAGCCACCTCCACGGTTGAAGCCAGCACAACCCATTCACCCACCATACCCGGCCTTACTACCGAGCAGGTTTAAAGATTGATGAGCCTGATAGAGCTAGCCAAGTATGCTAGTGAGAAGCTCACCGGTAAAGACCTATGGATGTTGGACAATGGGGCTTTGACCCACATGACCGGTGATCCAACCTTACTGTCCAATACTCAAGCCAGGGCACCCGTTGAAATTAGTTTACCCAACGGTGCGCAAACGCTATCCACCAAGCACGGGTTGGCATGTCTAGATGATGGAACGAAGGTGGACAGTGTTTTATTAGTGCCCAATCTTAGTTGTAACCTCGTCTCGATTGCTAGAATACAAAAGATCTTAATTGTAGTGTAACATTTTTTGATGATCATTGCGTTTTACAGGACCGTATTTTGAGGATGCCGATTGGAGCGGGTGAGCAAAGAAATGGGGTCTACTACTACGGCGAAGCACCATTCAAGACTCAAAGTAATGCAGTTAAGGCAAGAGATTTATGGCACAAGAGAATGGGGCACCCATTTGAAGAAGTGAAGATGTTTGCAAAAAATTTGGATTTTTTTATCAGTAAAAATAATGATGTATGTGATGCCTGTTTTCGTGTAAAACAAACTAGAATGCCATTTCATCTTAGTGAGAATAAAGCGGAAGATTTATTTGAAATTGTTCACTGCGATATATGGGGGCCATACCATGTGTCCTCCTCGTGTGGAGCCCATTATTTTTTAAGTCTGGTTGATGATTTCAGTCGAGGGGTATGGTTATACCTCATGAAAGAGAAAAGTGAAGCTGAACATCTTCTAAGGAGCTTTATTAACATGATTCAAACTCAGTTTAGTAAGCAAGTCAAGGTGCTACGTAGCAATAACAGAGCCGAATTCAAATCTGGGCCCATGCAAGCCTTTTATTAGGACAAGGGCATCACCCATCAAACTAGCTGCGTGGACACTCCACAGTAGAATGGAAGGGTGGAGCGCAAGCACCGCCATATTCTAAACGTGGCTAGGGCAATTCGTTTCCAAGCTCATCTCCCTTTAAATTTCTGGGGTGAATGTATCCTTACAACAGCATATTTAATAAATAGAAGTCCCAGCAAGTTATTGAACGGAAGGACGCCTTATGAGCTTATATACCAAGGGACACTCTCCTATGATCAAATTAAGGTTTTCGGTAGCTTATGCTATGCCAAAAGCCAACTTCGAGGAAGTGACAAATTTGCAGCACGAAGTAGACGTTGCATATTTGTAGGCTATCCTTCTGGAAAGAAAGCTTGGAAATTATATGATTTGGAAACACACGATTTTTTTGAAAGTCGGGATGTTGTGTTCCATGAAGGAGTGTTCCTTTTCAAACCCAGTCCTGGTGAAGGCAACCATTCGCATGGCAGCAGCCTGGGCTTGCATCCAACAATCGGGTTTGAAGAAGGCTATTGGCTAGTTCAAACGGAAGTCAAGCCTGGAGACAGGGGGAGCGCCTTAGCCCAATAGCCCCCGGCCTAATCCCCAGTCAGTAGCTCCCTCTCCACTGCGCCTGGCGCTAGGCCTTCCATGGCCCGAGATCAAGTCAGCGTTGCTGACCCCGGTTTTGCAGAAGGCCATAACCGAATTAGGCCAGACACCGAGGGAAGCCCAGAGTCTGCGTCTGGCCTATCTACACAATCGGCCCAGACTGTTCCCATCGACCAGGCGCCTAGACGCGACAATCGGGTCCGCAGGACCCCAGCCCACTTTGATGAGTACCTGTGCTACAACGTTCGTCCTAATGACCCCGTTTCTCCCGATACCCCTCTTCAAAAGGCATCCTTAGGTACGCGTTACCCTTTAAAGGACTATGTTACATGTACCAAATTCTCTGATTCTCACCAACAGTTTCTAGCTGCCATTACTAAGATTGCAGAACCTCGGTCTTATCATGAAGCGATGCAAAATGACCATTGGCGTAAGGCCATGGCAGATGAAATTAAGGCCTTAGAAAAGAATGAGACTTGGATCATCGAGCCTCTTCCGCCTGGAAAGAAATCTATTATCTGCAAATGGGTTTATAAAGGTCAAGTACAAATCTGATGGCACCATTGAAACATACAAAGCACGCCTGGTGATCCGAGGAGACCCCCAAATCGAGGGATTTGATTATAATGAAACCTTTGCGCCGGTTGCAAAAATGACCAGTATTTGCTGTTTCTTGGCAGTAGTTGCAGCTAAAGGTTGGCACCTGCATCAACTGTATGTCAACAACGCTTTCCTACATGGAGACCTAGAAAAAGAAGTGTATATGAACTGCCTCCCGGATTCAAGAATACCGACACGAACACCGCTTGTCGTCTCAAAAAGTCTCTCTATGGGCTTCGGCAGGCCCAGAGACAGTGGTTTACTAAACTATCCTCCAAGTTGAGTGAGTATGGCTTTGTACGCTCCTATGCGGATTACTCCTTGTTTACCTATCGCAAGGACGACATTTTCATGGGTGTTTTGGTATACATTGATGACATTGTGCTTACAGGCAACAATACTGAAAGCATGCAGCCACTTCAAAGCCTACCTACATGCATGTTTTAGTATTAAAGATTTGGACTCTCTAAAATATTTCCTCGGTATTGAAGTCGCTACAGGTCCACAAGGGATATTCTTATGTCAAAGAAAATATGCCCTCGAGATCATTGATGAGTGTGGACTTTTAGGAGCTAAGCCAGTTGACTTTCCCATGGAACAAAATCATCGTCTAGCTCTAGCACAAGGAAAGCTCCTCGCGGATCCTGCTCAATATCGAAGGCTCATCGACCGTCTCATTTATCTTACAATCACCAGACCTGATCTCACCTATGCCATTCACATCCTCTCTCAATTCATGCAAGTTCCTCGAGAGGAGCACTTGGACGCTGCACGGCGTGTATTGTGCTACTTGAAGGGTACCGCAGGTGAAGGCATTTTGCTTAGGTCCGATAGCAATCTTCAAGTTCTTGGCTACTGTGACTTGGACTGGGGTGCTTGTCCTGTTTTGCGCAAGTTCCTGTCTGGCTACTTCATCACACTCGGCAGTCCACCAGTTTCTTGGCGCAGCAAGAAGCAAGCAACTGTCTTCCGGTCTTCAGCTGAAGCAGAATATCGCTCCATGGCTCTTACTACTAGTGAGTTGATCTGGTTAAGGTCATTTCTTGCCTCTTTGGGGATCCTTCCTTCCCCCATGAAGCTCTATTGCGATAGCCAAGCAGCCCTTCATATTGCACGCAATCCTGTGTTCCACGAGAGAATCAAGCACATTGAAATCGGCTGTCACTTTGTCTAGGAAAAACTTGAAGCGGGTCTCCTCGCGCTGGCTCATATTGGGACCAAACAACTACCTACAGATCTATTTACCAAGTCTCCTGGCAAGGGTCAGTTTCAATTTCTCAAGGCCAAGTTGGGCATTATCGATCTACATGCTCTAACTTGAGGGGGAGTATTAGGAAATAAACTAGATTTAATATTATGATAGACTTTTATATTTGTTTGGTTTCCTTTTTCTAGCTTGAGATTTAGAAGCTTGAGGGCCAAGCTAGGTTTCACATTGTGGCACCATGCATATAGCGTAAGTATCAATTGACGAATTAAAAACAGAAGAGCAGGCGCGAGAGCAAGGCACTTCACATATCTCAAAAGCTTCTACCTTTCTGATTAAGTTGCGTGTTTATCATGCTTGAGCTTATGTCACGAGCGAACAACCAAGACCAAGACCTTTTGTCAAGTGTGCCTCAACAATTCCTCATGCTATCGTAACAAAAATAAAAACAAAAGGAAAAAGAAACTAGAGCAACTATAGTTATTTAGGTAAATTATGAAATACAAAAGGAAAAGGATAATAAGACAACTTCCGGAAAAAAAAATTATACCATCCACTAAAATATATAAAATTTATATAATAATGTGCTTGCTTTTAATCAACTTCGGCTAAAAAGGAGATGCTTGATTAGCAAAACCTTTTTGATTTGATTTCAAGGAGTAAAGTAAAATCATGGAATTTCACTAAAACGACCTCTTAAAAAGTGCACGTTAATTCAAAACCTTTTAAAGTCAATTTTCTTTATTACCCAAGGCTACTCAAAAACAAAATTCGCTTCCCACAACAGACGATGACGTCAGGGAGAGCGTGAAAGCTCGTGACGTCAGCGCCGTGACATCATGATATGCACGTTGCCAATCAGAAGTCAACGATGACTTCTAGTCGTTTCCCTCTGAATGAAAGTAACTGTATGTAGATTAGAAAAACATGTGTAGTTGATTGTAGTTTAATTCATCAATTCCTAAGCATGCACGTGGCATTAGTTGATTGATTAAAAATCCTGGTTTGTTTTGAAAATTTAAATGTCTAATTAATATGGCCAGTTGTTAATTAAACGATATCTTTAATGTGAATGATATTAGTTTTACAACTGACTTTTAAACATAAATTTGAATGTATTGCACATAACGTACCAAGTTAAATTAATATCGTCTAATATTTTATAATTTCAGTCCATAATGTTTAGGTTGACGAGTCTGTTTAGGTTGATTAGTCGTTATTCAATCACTATCTTTAAAATGAATATCAATAGACAAAGAACATATGTTTCTATTATACTAATTTATTTAGTTTTTTTTTTCTTTCTTACAAGTCTAGTCAATTCTATTTGTTTAGAGAAATCCGTGAAGGAGGTGCTAGTTTTTTTTTATTTTTTTTATTTTTTTTATGATGCAGTAATCTCAAGGGTCTAGGCAATACGTTAAGATTGAAGGAAGCTTGTTTGTATAAGTAGGCAAACCAAATATGATTAGCAAATTGACGGCGCAAATTTTGGGTTCCTTCTTCATTTTGGCAATTACAGTTGAGCAAAATTTCCCAATAAGTAAATTGACTAAATTCAATGAGGTCTCGTCTCTTATTGTTGAACAAAGCCATTGCTTATACCGAAACCAATCTTTTTAGGATCCGCGTAGGTCTAATAAGTACGTACGTTAACCCTAAATAAGTTGCATCATGTAATTTATCCCCTTTTCAAATCTTAAAAGAATCATGGTTCTCTTTATTTAGCCGGGAAGGGTAATGTTTTTTACTCAAAAATTATTTTAATTAAATGTTTAAACTGATGGTTAAAGATTTAAGAATATGTTTTAATTATACTTTAATATTTTCTTTTATTTGGGGAACATATGGGGGTTGTAAACACATTCTGTTATAGTTCTAGAAGCAAGCTAGGCCCCTATCTAGGTCTCTATATAGGGGTTTAGTAGATGGTTTGCTTACCCAGAAAAACGTGTCATTTTTCTACATATTTCCAACAATTATTTATGTGCATACGCGTGTCATTTTTCTTTTTTATAAATCGTCTGAAGACTCAGAACAATACACAAAAACGATATATAATTACATAATAAAGCAAGTAATTCAAGATATAATATGAATATTCAAAAATTGAAGTATTAATTAAATTGACTGGAATTTCTAAAGTCTTGATGAACATTACTCGTTTTTCACATTGGAAGATGCTGAATAAAATGAAACAAACAACGACTGGTGCATTCCTGATTGCGATTTACGTACCTTTGACAAAAAGCACAAGAAACGCAGGGAGAAAACGAAAGAAAAGGGACGAAAATGACCGACAAAAGGAAAGAATGGAGTGATCCTTGAGGTATGTTGAAAGGCAAAATTGGCAAAGCCATTAATGGCCTCTATTGTGGAGTCAGTCGCCTAACCCCAGCCTCTTGCCATGGGATAAGGCCGTTTACCACTTCACAACATTTAGAGCCCTTGTCTTTCACTAATTAACAAGAGTTAAAGGGATAAATCTTGCAGTATGAAAGGAGAAAAGCCTTACATTGCATAAAAATGAACACATCACATCCTCTTACATTAAAGTTTTTAAAAAAGTCTCTATATTAATCTTTCCACCCACTGTCACAATGAGATTGTACAACGTGTTTACACATTATTTATCAACTTATTTTCACAGTTTGAAAGTCATGCATAGTTTTCCAATTTCTTAGGGGGAAAAAAACACTTTTTCTCAACAAAGAACATATGAAAATGAAAAATGAGGCAATTTCTTAAATGGGAGCATACTCTTATTGTCCACGTGTATATATTTTTCACATGAGTATTTATCACATATTAATTTTTTAATATATATTTATTGATGTGATCCTTAAAAGTATATACTCCTAAGAATATGATACACGTGTTGAAAAATTGAAAGGGGTGCTCTATTTAACAGAGAACCCCCCAAGTATCATCCACCAAACTATAGGACTAGGGCTCGATTCTAAAACTGCAAAAACACTTGGTGATACAATATGGCCATCACTCTTGGGCTTTGATCCCATCATCGAATTGGATTAAAAGGGAAGCACAATGAATCAGCATTTATATATGCCTTTTTGGGCCGTGGCCCTCTTATATGAGGCAGAGTGCCAGAGGGCCTTATGTGGCTATTTTTAGTTGGGCCTTAAAGTCCATACTCACAAACAAGAAAAAGTTTATGGGCTACAGTCTGATGCCAAACTTAAGATAGTGAATGTTACCAGAACTCAAAGGGGCCCACTGCTCAGACCACTTATACTGTTCATCCGAACCTACAGATTCGGACTACATTAACAAAGATGAACTCTAATTCAAGTGGTATGTGATATACCTTCTGCTTAGAAGGTCCTCACGTTCAAATCTAGGAAGAAGGTGAACGCATTTTCGTAAGAGGTCTCTACTCTCTACTCCACATAAATATGACTTTAGGTCTAGTTTATTCGAGCTGTAATTTGTTTGTCTCCAAACCTGTACAATAACAACAACACCTTCCGGTGTGGGTCCCGCTTTCGCATGGTTTGGGGAGATCCAGATATAGCCAGCCTTACCTTTACCAGCATCTCTACTCGTAGAGAGGCTGAATCTAGATGTTTGTTTACAACCCTGTAAACTTATCAATTTCATTAAATCTTACCCTAAAATAGGGAGCACATTAAATGCTCAATTTATTATAAAAAAGTACTTATGACATTAATTAAAAGTCAATTTTATAGAACATTAATATAAAATATGTGAACATTAAAACCAACGTGAATACTAATTGTTCAATCTAATGAACATTAGACATTTGTAGACATTAATTATTTAACAAATGAACAATAGATTTTTTTTGTTTTTTGGATGAGTAACTATAAGTCGTCCACTGAACTCCTATTGCAGACGAATTCAATGAACCAACCGGTCGGAGAAGGGACAAAGCCCAAGTTGCATCTTGAGCGCTACATTGCTTCTCATTCCCTCAAAGAAGATGAAAAGCAAGCCGCTCAATGTCGAACCCCGGACATGCAGCTGCCCAAGCAAAAGGAATACCTTGGCGACTCTTGCTTGAACGAGGAGAGATTTCTGGGATATTAGGAAAGAGTAATTACTGAAGAGAATGGAGAGGTTTTGATGGAAGCCGTCAAACGAGTAAGGTGGGGTTTGGGGGCAGTGTGCCAAGCCATGTTGGTAGAAAAGTGTGGACACTAGTTGTTTATATGACCCTTTTCTCAAGAAGACATAATAGGCACCAGGGAGGTGACATTAGCTGACTAATTCATACTCTAATCCTTACATTTAACCTTATCGTACTTTGGAGCACATCTTGCCGTTTTGCCTTGCTGCTTAACAAGTCCAGCTGAGCTTGGCTGTTGCTTCTTCTTGTTGAGATATTCTTGGTATTTGTGTGGAGAGATTTTCGTGATTGTGGTGAGATTTTAGTGATTAGCAATTGACTACTATAATCACGACTTGATTGAGATCTTGATTATAGTTGATTTAGCGTTCCTTTTATATCATCTCTCTATGTGTATAAATATTGATGTATTACACCTTTGTAAATCAATGAATTAAGTTGTTCATTCATCTGGTATTGAAACTGTCAAACAGTTTTTAACTAAACAATTTGACATGAAGGATTTGGGACCCCTTAGTTACTTCTTAGGCCTTGAAGTTCTTTCTTCTGAGGATGGTATTTCTTTATCTCAAGCCAAGTATGCTTCTGATCTCTTGACAAAAGCGGATCTCTCCGATTGTAAGGTAGAAAGCACACCTCTTGAAACGAATGTGCGGTTTCTTCCAACAGATGGTACTCCACTTCCAGATCCTACTCTTTATCGGCAACTTGTTGGCAGCCTAATTTACCTTAAGAGTTACATGCCTAGACATTGCCTACGTTGTTCACTTGGTCAGTCAATTCACGTCAGCTCCCCATTCCACTCATTGTGCTGCTGTTCTTCGGATCTTACGCTACATCAAAGGCACCTTGTTTCATGGCCTATATTTCTCTGCGAAATCTTCTCTTGAACTATAAGCTTATTCTGATGTTGACTGGGGAGGTGATCCTACTAATAGACGTTCCACTACAGGTTACTGCATCTTCCTGGGTGATTCACTTATTTCTTGGTGAAGCAAAAAGCAAACCTTAGCCTCCCGATTCAGCACTGAAAGTGAGTATCGAGCCATTGCTGATACTACTGCTGAGGTACTTTGGCTTCGTTGGTTACTTACAGATATGAATGTTCCTCAGACTACTGCTACATCTATTTACTGTGACAACCAGAGTGCTATTCAAATTGCTCACAATGATGTCTTCCATAAGCGAACGAAACATATAGAGATTGATTGTCATTTCACTCGTCAACATATTGTCCGCAGTACCATACGCCTCCTATCCATTAGTTCCTCTAATTAGCCCGTAGATTTGTTCACAAAGTCACATCTTCGTGGCCGCTTTCATACTTTAGTGCACAAACTCAAGCTAGTTTCAACTACCCCATCTTAAGTTTGAGGGGGGATGTTGAGATATTCTTGGTATCTGTGTGGATAGATTTTCGTGATTGTGGAGAGATTTTAGTGATTAGCAATTGACTACTATAATCAAGATTTGATTGAGATCTTGATTATAGTTGATTTAGCGTTCCCTTTATATCATCTCTCTATGTGTATAAACATTGATGTATTACACCTTTGTAAATCAATGAATTAAGTTGTTCATTCATCTGTTTGTCTTCTTTTCTGATCGTAACACTTCTGATGCTGATTTTGACATTTAATTTTCTTTGGTAATGGGGATACATCCTTTCTCTAACAGCCCCCCCCCCCCCCAAAAAAAAACACTTTAGGCTTCTACCTTGTCAACACACAAAAGACTCAATTAATTTTACAGTTCCTGCAAGTTAGAATTCAATCCTGCATCAATAATATCTAGAAAATTTCACATAGGCAAGTGAAAAACACTTGGAAATGTACTTGTTGAGACTGTAAAATTTACACTCAGATAGCAAGTCAAAGACCAACTCAAACACAAAAACAATTCCTAGAAGAAGTTCCACTCCCAACACTACTACCTCTTCCATGAACCCAATCTCCTTGCCATTTCCAAGCAACACCTTCCATGGCCGGCCTGACCTCTTCCTCCATCAGCTTCATGTACTCGATCGAGTCCCCGGCCCACCTCGAAAACTCCACTACATTAACCTCGGGCGCCACCTCAAAAACCGACACCCGCACCACCAACCTCCCTTTCCTTCCCACCTTCCCTCCTACCAACACCAACCTCTTCGTCTCTTTTCCACCCCTCACCACAAAATTCAATCTCTCCGCCATGCTCTCCACTGCCTTCACCACCTCCATAGTCGAGCACTTTGACACAAATGTCGCTCCCAATTTCCCCTTTTGGGCCCCGAAAAGGCCTGATAAGTCCAGCCCAGAAGCCATGGATAGGATGAAGTCAAAGGCATTGAATGAAACAGGGGAGAAACAGGCGAGACCCTCCTCCCCTGAATTTGATGATGATGATGATGATGACGACTCAATGGCATTATAATCATGTTCATATTCTTGACGGCGAAACCAAGGGGAGTCTATTATTCCATCCATTGTTATCCTTTCCCATGGGTCCGGGACCAAGATTTTACCAATCAGCTGCTTGATTTCCTGGGAAAACCATGAGGGGAACTCATACTCGGCAATCCTTATTTTCCACAACATTCGCCTCCGATTCTCATCTTGGAAGGGTGGATACCCTGCAACCAAAGTATATAGAATCACCCCACATGACCAAATATCAGCGATTTTCCCATCATATTTATCCCCTCGAGCGATCTCTGGGGCCATATAGGCAAATGCACCACAAGGAGTATACAAAAGGCCATCAGCTTTGCCCTGTTCTTGCCCTGGCAATGTAGCCAACCCAAAATCACACAATTTGAGGGTTTCTTCATTGGAGTGTAACAGGATGTTTTCAAGCTTCAAATCGCGATGACAAACCCCGCGACTGTGGCAAAAATCAACAGCCCTGATTAACTGGTGGAAGTACTTTCTAGCACGGTTCTCACTAAGGTTGCCTTGTTGGAGGATTTTGGTGTATAAGTCACCTCCTCCTAGGTGCTCCAAGACCAAATAGATGCGGGTTTTCGAAGCCATGACTTCTTTGAGCTCGACGATGTTGGGGTGCTTCACCAGGGACATAGTTGAGATTTCCCTCTTGATTTGCTTCTCCATGAAGAGTTTGTTCACTTGTTCTTTGTTGATCACCTTGATTGCCACTGTTTCCCCTGTTTCTAGGCTCCTTGCTTTGTAGACTCTTCCAAAAGTGCCCTCCCCTAGGAGCCTTTCTGTCTCGTATTTACGAAACAGGATTTTTCCTTCCATTGCTCAAGTGAATGTCTGACAATTTTTCTGAAATTTGATCAACCCAATTCAATTTTGGATGGATGAGATTTGTGAGAGAGAATCCATTAAAGAGAGAGGGAGGGAGAACAGGGAGGAAACAGGGTGCCCTGTATCCAAGAGGAACAGGATCACCTTGTTTTTTTCCCTCTCTCTGGATTGAACGTAATGAAATTTCTGGGGGCAACCAAAGAGGAGAAGATGACAAAAATACAAAATCAGAACAATTATGTGGGTATATCTTCTTGAGTTGATGATTTCAATCGGGTCACCAATCAATGATTTGCTGTCTTCTGCAATAAATTATTGATTTGTTATCAGGGTTTAGTAATTTCATCTCTGGCCACTTCAATATATATAATTTCTATCCCTAAAAATAATAGTTCATAAGAAAATATAATAATAATTCTCTTTATTCTAGAGAAATATTCTAATAACCCAGCTACATTCGTGCATATCTTTTTCTATGAGATAATATCCTAGTAGATTTCTGCAACTTCAGCATTCAGAAATCATCTTTGACAATTATTTAATAAGACAATATCGTAGTGGATACAAATTATGAGCATAGAATGGGCTCATTTATCACGTCTTAATTCTATGAATATGCCATCACTAAAAGAACTATTAGTCTTAAGAGTCATAGGGGCGTGAAGATACTTTTTTTTCGATTATTCAGTAGACATGAGCTATACAATAATAAAAGAGAAAGTACAGCTATTAAACAGTTCCTTAACTAAAGCTTACGTAAGCAAAAACATCAATTACATGGAAGTTGACCATTAGTTGGTTGCAACTTAATTGCAAGTTGAGTTTTAGGAGGATTGGTTTTTGTATTTATCTTAATAGATTTAGAGTTGGTTTAAAATTCCTGTTTCATTAAAAGAAAAGGAAAACAAAACAAGTTGCTCCACCTTATTCTACTTTATTTTTATTGAGCTTTTTTGAATTTGATTGAATTTATTTTTATTGAAGAGTACTTGTTTCGCTAAATTGTGTTAGAATTATAGATTTATGTATCTAAGAAAATATAGAAAGTAGAACTTATCTGATTGAAAAACCACACGACCACTAAAACCCTTGGCCTAGAAACCCAGTGGCGGAGCTATGGTGGGGTCACGTGGGGTCAACCGACCCCGCTTAAAAAAAAAAAAAATTCTGCTAGTTAAGTTAAAAAAAATAAATAAACAACATATATATGTAATTTGTGAGGGACTGATTCCATCAAAGCAAGCCTGCTTCAGTGGTAGAGAGGGCGTGCAATTTGGATATAGGTATCCTCACGCGTCCCAGGTTCGAACCCTCCTACTGTCCGTTTTTTTTTTTTTTTTTGGGCCCAAGTTTTGGAATTTGGAGTAAATTCGCTTTCGCCTTTCCCCAATTTGACTCACGGGCTCACGGCAGAAAGACACAAACGCAGGTTACGCAGCAAGCCAGCAACGAGTCCAACCAGTCAGCCACCATACCTAGCCGCCGCTGCCACCCAGACCCACCTCCTAGCCGTCCACCACCGGCCACCCTGACCACCGGTACCGGAGACACAAACGCAGTGACGCAGTGACGCCCTGACGCAGCAACGGCCAGTCCAGCAAACTGAAAGCAACCACCCTGACGCAGTGACGCCCAGCCACGGCCCAGACCCACCTAGGCCCTAGCCGTGAGCCTTCCACCACCGGTACCTCCACCGGAGACGTTCGCCGCCAGGGCAGCCCGCAGCCACAGTGACAGAAAGTCAGAAACACAGACTCACATTGAACTGATTGAAGGTTTCTACAATTCTACTTTGCTGTTTGAAATAAAATGGAATTTGATGTTTGATTGTGAGCGTGATTTGGGTTCGTTGTCATATGCCCATCAGCCATGAGTTCATTCTAGTATTCTACTATCAGTACTATGAGTCTATGAACTATCAATGGTTAATTAAGCAATTGATAGTTTGATTATTGATACTCTTTATTATGACTTTTCAGAATGTGAACTTTGTGATATTAAGTATGACAGTATGTTAAGTTCCTCTAGATAGTTTTTAAATTTTCGTTTTCTTTGTCAAATTTTTGATTGTTTGCACTTTAATTATTTACATAGCTAGATTAGTTTCAATTATTGAAATCATTTCATGAAATTGGCTATAAATCATTTGTCAATTGTAATTATATGGGTTTGTTTACTCCTTCGATTCTCTTCTGATTAGTTATAAATACCTATAATTATTGAATATTTGAATATCCTTTACTTGCCTAATTAAATCTTTTTTTGTTTAGTTGAAAATGCATAAATATTTCAAAAGGTTGGCTACCGAATCGTTTCCTTCAACTTCTGCACCTGAAAATTCTCCTTTGAATCAAGAAACCGGCGAACACAACACTCAAACACAAACCTCAAATTTTGATGCAAACACTAATCCCTCGTCTTGTGGGAGAAGACAAGTTGATTCAAGTGCTATTCAGTCAGATCCTGCTGAAAGAAAACCAATTTCACATTATCATCCAAACGAGCATGATGAGGTAAGAAGAGCTTATATTCAAAAAGGCCCTTGTCAACCCCGAAATCATGCTTTTCCTCAAAGATTGATGTCTGGAAATTATCGTCGTTTCAATGAGTCTTGGTTTGATATGTATGGCAATTGGTTAGAATATAGCATTAAAGAAGATGCGGCTTTTTGCTTGTGTTGTTATTTGTTCAAGAATGAGCATGAAAGTTCAAGTCATTTTGGAGGTGAAACATTCACTTCTAAAGGATTTAGAAGTTGGAATAAGACAGAAAGATTTAAGATGCACATGGGTGGGTCAAATAGTGTCCATAATCAATGCGTGAAAAGATGTGAAGACTTGATGATGCAAAAGCAATCCATACAGACTGCATTGGATAAACAATCAGAGCAAACTAAGTCTGAGTACTATACTCGCCTGAATGCTTCAGTTGATATTGTGAGATTACTTTTGTTTTCTGCATTGCCATTTCGAGGCCATGATGAAAGTGAATTGTCAAGAAGGAAAGGACTTTTTAAGACTTTCTTACAGTTTCATGCGGAAAAGAATGACAATGTCGGAAAGGTTGTTTTAAAAAATGCTCCAGGCAATCATATAATGACTTCCCCTGACATCCAGAAAGAAATTGCAAATGCTTGTTCAAAAGAAACTGTGAAGGCTATTCTTGAAGAACTTGACAATGGATATTTTTCTATATTAGTTGATGAATCCCGTGATGTATCATGTAAACAACAAATGGCTCTCGTTTTAAGGTTTGTTGATAAAAGGGGATTTGTTATGGAGCGTTTGGTTGGCCTTGTTCATGTGACCGATACTAGGTCTTTGGCATTGAAGGAGTCTATTTATTCATTGCTTTCTGAATTATCATTGAGTCCATCTCGAATAAGGGGACAAGGGTATGATGGGGCTAGTAACATGCGAGGTCATATTAATGGGCTTAGAAGCTTGATTATGCAAGATTGTTCATCAGCCCATTATATTCATTGCTTTGCTCATCAACTTCAATTAACTTTGGTCGCGGTTGCAAGAAATCATAATGATATTGGATGGCTTCTAGACTTGGTTGGTGTCATGTTGAATGTGATTGGAGGTTCCTATAGACGTAGAGATGAATTTCGAGAAAAACAAGCAGAAAAGGTTGAAGAAGCATTACGTATGGGTGAGCTTCAAACTGGGCGAGGTTTAAATCAAGAACTTGGGCTACAAAAACCAGCAGACACTCGTTGGGGCTCTCATTTTAAAACATTCAGCAATATTATTATCATGTTTGATCCAATTCTTGATGTGCTTGATGTGATTGGAGATTATGCTAATCATCCAGAAGACAGGGTCAAAGCCAAAAGTGCTTTAGACGGCATGCAAAAATTTGAGTTTGTTTTCTTGTTGCATTTGATGAAATTGATTTTAGGAATTACAAATGCTCTCAGTCAAGCTTTACAAAGAAGAGATCAAGACATTGTCAACGCTATATCATTACTTGGTTCAGCTAAGCGACAGCTACAAATGACAAGGGATCAAGGATGGGATTGTTTGATTGAAAATGTTTATGCATTTTGTCACAAGTACGATATTGACATTCCTGTCATGGATGATTTCCATGTTATTCGGGGACAAAGAGTAAACCGCAGAGTTTCTAAAGTGACAAATGAACATTACTATCGTGTTGATGTATTCTACACAATTCTTGATATGCAGATGCAAGAGCTTAATAGTCGCTTTCCTGAAGCGAGCATTGAGTTGCTTCTGGGTGTAGCTTGTTTGAACCCAGTAGATTCATTCTCCAATTTCGATAAGGAAAAAATCCTTCGAATGGCTCAATTGTATCCAGATGATTTTGATGAATTGGGCATTGAGACACTTAGTTGTGAACTTGATACTTTTATTATCAATGTACATGATGATGAGAGGTTCTCCGACTTGAGGGGCATAGGTGACCTTTCAAGGAAATTGCTTCAAACGAAGAAGTATCTGAGCTTTCCTCGCCTATATCTACTTGTGAAGTTGGCATTAATTTTACCAGTTTCCACTTCAACTGTTGAAAGGGTATTCTCAGCGATGAAGATCATCAAGACCAATTTGCGCAACAGAATATCAGATGAGTTTTTAAATGATACTGTTATTACTTATTTTGAGGATGATCTTTTCGAAACAGTATCAAATGATGATATCATGTATCGCTTTCAAAACATGAAGGTTCGCCGAGGACAATTGCCGTAATTGTATTAGCTTTGTAATTTCGTTTTCATGACTATTGTTAAATTTCAAATTTCAAATCATATTTATGTTTGAGTCCCGACCCCGCTTGAATTAATTTCTGGATTCGCCACTGTAGAAACCAATTGTGCCCCTACCATCAGATGCAAATAAGAGCTCGAGAGGTTGGTCTCCAAGACCCAGGCTACACGACACCGATCTTTATCAAATTAGTTTTGACCCAAAAATTAATTCTCACACCACGGCATGTCGTGCCCTATGTCCTTGCCCGAGCCCGGTCTGACCAGCGGCCAGACTTGTGTGTGTTCCAACCAATAAATTCTTTAGAGCAATCTCAACGGTGACCTCGTGAGGGAAAAGCAAGATAGAGAAAGGAGGTGAGGCACGAGAGTTGCTGTAGTGGCTGCCTTGGAACACGTATCTCGTGTGGAAACTCAGCTCAGGCAGCAAACTCGTGAGGCATTTTTTGGTTTTTTAAATATATTTTATTAGTTTTTCTTTTTTTTATTTGGAAAATAAAATTGTGTATTATAGAGTGGGTCCATGGGTATTATTTTATTTGGTAAGACAAAGTTGTGAGTCTTTCACTGCAGAGAGTGCGGATTGTGAGGCAAAAAATTAAAGAGAAGTCTGATATGGCAGTGGTAGACCTCCACTGGTGAGCCAAAATATTGGCTCACGGTTGGATTTGCTCTTAGGCCCAAACTTGATTCTAACACAAGAGAGAGAATGTGATATGTAGACATTCCCCTTTCCTGCTCCAAGTTCATATGTCGAATTTAGAATTTAGAATTTATTTTTGCTAAATGAAGCTGAATTAAAATTTTGTTGAGCTTAATTGAATTAAATTGAACTTATTTTGAAAAAAAAAGTAGAAGGGAACATGGTATTTTTTTTAAAAAATCTTGAATCCTCCATTTCATTGGAGTCAAGTTACTGTTGGCACAAAAAGAAGTAGAGTTCTCCCATCACATATTCATTTATATCTAAAATTTAGTTATGTGTGGATAATAACAATTTTAAATAATATCATTTAATGCATTATTTTCTTTTAATTTTTCGGTTAAAAAGCGAATTTTTGATACTGATTTTATAAGAATAAATAGATATTTTTTAAAAAACTAATTTTATTTTATATAACAAAAAGGTGATATGTTTTTGCTATGCGAACGGAGAGAGTATGTAGTTAAAAAGTATAGTTTAAGCATACTTTTTCCCCTTTAGGTTTGATGAAGAAATTAAAGTATCAACTATTGCGATATATTGCTCATCTCTCACAAATTATACTAGTAAATTTGACCATTCTTATATACTAGGGTTATATCTTTACGATGTAAGGGTGCAAGTTAAATAATTTTTTAATGTATTATTAAAAGATAGATTTTTTTATAAAAAGGGCAAACAATAAATTGATGTATTATATTATTTTAGTGATGCAAAAGTAAAGCGAATCTTCTTTTATTTTTTTCCTACTAATAACATACTTTTTAATTCTTAATTAATATTTAACTCACAGCTTTTGTTGTATTTGCATCATTAAATTATATATATTTTATGATTAAATTTTATTATTAAATAATAGAAATATGTGTGAAAAGTTACTTTATTAAATAGAATTAATATTGTATTAAATTTACATCCATCCTACATTCCATTTTCTTCTTATTTTAAATCTAATGTGATATCCTATGTTGCATTAAAATATCTTACATGGTCATTCTCTCCTATGTGGCATCCTACATGGCAAGCTTACATGTCGCTCATATATGAGTTCAATCCAACTTTATATATATATATATATATATATATATATATATATATATATATATATATATTTATACATATATGATACTTCTAAAAGGTATCTCATGAACTATATAAGTATGCACATATCAAAGTGTACTTATATGACAAATACACATGAATAAAATATGTCATATATTTTTATAAAATATTTATGCCTAATAGACAATATAAATTGCCCAAATTTAAAACATCTTTGGCCCCATGTACACATTTTACGAATAAAATTCTCATCCTCCTTTTTTTTGGGGTATATTCTTTTAAATTTCTCATTGCTAGTTGCAAAGCTAGCAATTCATTTTGTTGTTTCAAGAGGACATCGGTATATTAACTCTCTAATTTGATTTGCTCTTCCCTATTATATTGTAATTATATTATACTGTTTTTTCTGGTTCCTTCAAATCCAAATAAAATAGGACTATGAAAACAACAGAAAAGGAATATTTTATAAATTTATCTCGAAGGGGCAAGCTTAATGCATGGGTAGACAAAACTTGAAACATTGCCACATTGGAATGAAAAAGAGTGGAATATCCTGGGTGTTACAAGGACACACACAGCCAGGACGTAAATTGACTACAAACATAATTCAATCAAGGATCAACAGACAAGGACAATGTAAGATTTCTCAAGGATTTACCGGCCCTTCACTCTGACGATTAAACACCAATTAAAATATGCTCTTCCCATGCCCCCCCCCCCCCTCCCCTTTGCTCTCTCTCTCTCTCTCTCTCTATAACTTTTAATAGGTTTTATTAATAATTCTAGATCTCTATGAAACTACTTGTTTGAAGTTTGTATTTGTTTTCTTTTTTCATTATTCATTCTGATAATAACTACTAGTTTAATTTTGTTAACTTTAGGATACGTTCGAATAATCCAATATATAGACCAAAATGAATAAAAAAAAGTAAGTGATGGAGATCATCCTATGGCAAGCCAAGCTCAACCAGCCACCACCTCAGTCCAGAACCTCCAAGCATTAGACCAAGGGTCACACACCGAGCCCCTTATTTAGCTAATCATATATACTTGTTTCCAAAGCCTCTGACAGGACACCTGATCCAATAAGAATCTGACTAACATGGGGTGCAACTTACCTGGTTTTCCAGCTAATACAATAGCGAGTAGATTTTCAAAGTTACCCTTAGATTTTGGTAACAAACAGGTAGATCATTTCAACCCAGTCAGTACCCATGCCCAGATTTCAGTCCAGCCAGACAGTTTTTGGGGAGTCAACTTTGACCCCATCTTATAGCACTCTTTTGGCCAGTTTAAGGACAAGCTAGGAAAGGAGAAAATTGCCTTTGATCCACTGGATTTCAGCTTGATCCCCACTTGCACTAGCCCAGGAAAATCTCAAGGATTAGGGCTGCAACTTGCACAATGTGACCATCGTAAAAGGGCTTCGATCCTACCTAAACTTAACACCTCAATAATGGAGATTAGCAAGTAGAATGAGCGTCAGAGATCAAGCATACACCTGCTGTTCAATGGCTGTTTTGTTTGAACTTTTATTTACTGTTTTTAGGTCCTGTTGTGCTTTTGATTAGCCGTTGAGAGAAGGAGTGAAACTTGGTTTAAATCCTAATTTTCACTTGGAAGCAATTAGTTGTTGAATGTATGAAAGTTGAGGAGAGCTCCTTCCCCTCAAACTCTCTCTTGCTTACCCCACTCTCTGGCAAGATTAGGTGGTGTTCTAATGAGTCTTAATGTGCTTATTGGTGGTGTGTCTTATCTATTTTGCAACCAAGGGCCCTGAATCCTAGCAGGTGGTGAGTCTTATCGTGCTTAGATTCAGTTTATCCTCTCATTGGTAAGATCATTTTAATCCAATTCATTCTAGTGCATGCATGTGGGATTACTCTGGTCTTGTTTGCCACTTTGTCTCTCAATATCTTGCTTAGTGTCCATCATATTTGGTATGAGAGCTTAGGCTACTCTTCTAGTCCTGAACCTCGGCCACAAACACAAGCCATGACCCAAACACGCAACCTACAAAGAACTAGACTGATTTAACTAGGGAAGATGAGTAGTAGTATGACTCTGGAAGAAAAGTTTGATGCTTTAATGAAGAATTATGAGTACATGGAGAAGCAAAATGAGTATCTAAGGAAGCAACTTGGGGAATCCCTCAAGATCAGAAGGAGAGCTTAGCATTCAGATGCAGCCAGTTCTTTAAGGTCAATCTCATGGAGAATCTGAAAGCCAAGAGAACTTTTTTGGCAACTGCAGTGAGAATGGCTCTGACCTAAGGAGCAGAAAAAGTAGGAGGCATCATCATCAGTCCAACCATGACATCAAAGTAGAGGCTCCTGAGTTTGAAGGAAGACTTGATCCTGATGAGTTTCTTGACTGGTTGCATACAGTTGACAGAATCTTTTGAGTACAAAGACTTACCTGAAAATAAGAAGGTCAAGTTGGTGGCTTTAACTGGTTGCAAAACCTTAATATTGCACTGTAGCCTTTCATCATCGATCACGTCTCAAGTTCTTCACTTCAAAGGAAACGAGCTGCTGTAAAATTAATGAAAGACAAGAAATTATCCACTTGCTGTTAGAAAAACTAGTCATCTATTATATTGCTCCACTGTAACATAATTTTTTTGAGAAAACATTATAATATAATGTGCTTGTTTTAAAAACATCAGGCTTAATCAGAGATAATTATACTTCCAAGATTTATAATACATTGAACTCCTCACAATAAAAGTAGGCTTAACCTGAGACAATTAGTTTCCAACTTTTTCGGAGAATTTAAAGAAAAGATGCCCTAAATTTGAAAGTATAAAACCTAGGGATCGAGTGAGAACACAAAGCTCGAAAATATGAGTTTTAAATTTAAATAGAGTAAAACCTAGTTAATTGCCAGTATTATACATTGTAGCTTGAGAGTATAATCTAATTTTCATTTTAAAACTAGGTATAGCGAAAAATTTGAAATTAATTAATGGAATCTTCAAACGTAATGGGATCCACAGCCTTGTAAAAGGGTATGTCCACTGGTTACAATTACACGAAATAAATTATTGAAAGCATAAAATAATTATATTCCATTAATGTAAAAAAATTTTCCTAAAAGAATTACTGGAATTTTCAACATAGTAGGATCCAAAGCCCTATAAGAGATTGTACCATGTACTTTTCTGCTTTTTAGATGGGTAATTTTATCATGTAGTTAAAATTGCACCGAATAAATAATTTCAGTTGTAAAATAATTCATACCTTATGTTATAAAAAAATAAAATAAAAATCCCTAAGAACTATCAAAAACAAAACAAGGGCCAAAACTGCTGGCTATGGGGTTCGAACCCATGCGCACTTATGTGCAGAAGATCTTAAGTCTTCCCCCTTAACCTCTCGGGCAAGCCAGCTGTGGCGATGGCTAGTGCCAATGTTTATTTCCTATCAAGTTTATGACCGATAGACACTTTGAAGTCCTTGTCTTCAAAACAAAATATTTATGAATACGTGTTTTGAAAAGATAATTTATAAAAATCGTTGTATTAAAATAATATATCAAATTAAAATAGTTATGAGTTAATATTTTATTATTCTGTATTAACTTGTTGCCTTTTATCAAAAAAAAAAAAAACTTGTTGCCATTATACATTTAATTCTCCCCTCCAATTCTACCAGCTTTGTGGGATTCAAGACAATCTGTTAGCATGAGGCAAAATATTATTTTTTCAATAGAAAGGCAAAATATTGTTCCAAAAATATATTATCCTTAATCTCTTGGTTAAAGGTGTTAAATACCCCTCAACTTTAAAAATGAGGTAAATGCCCCTTGACTTTATTATCCAATCTTATTTCTTTTCATTAATTGATGATGTGGCAAATTTTAAAAATGGCATGGCTTGTTAAAATGATGTGGCTTAATTTAATGTATATTGTGTTACATGTAATTTTTTACTTCTAAAAACACAATCAAATTAAATGTTATCTTTGGTCTTCCTGGTTGTACCCCCAAAAAAAGTCTTATGATTGAACAATATAATGCATCATATTTTTCATACATTGTGGTGAGGCCAACAATAAATAAAGCAATTTTTTTCTCCTTCCCCTTTTAATATAAAAACCAGCTCAAAAGATTATATAAGTAGATCGAAGTCTTGCATTTCAATCTCATAATCTTATTTAGCTTGATAATTTAACTTACAATTAGAAATATTTTAACGGCCAATATGAATTGTTCAAAAATTACTTTATGTATTGTCAGATCAAATTATGTTGGGGGCATGTATAAAATACAAAATTAATATATATAATTATTTTTATATAGAAGCAGGAGAAACAATCAACTATGTGTGAATGTAATTTCTAGAGCGTTTCATACGATATTTTTAAATTTTCATATGAAATTTATTTTTAATTGATATTATAAACACAAGCATTTTTCTACCAAAAAAAGCATTTTAGTAATTTTTCAAGAAAGGTGAAAAAATTATCAAGAAATAAGAGAGTATAAAAAAATAGACAACAAAAAGCATTTTTAATAGAGAGTGCTCGTCTTCAATGTAATTTTCTTCGCTAGAGGTGTGCGTCTCTCTTCTAGCATCCTTCTCTCCAATGTCATTCTCTAAACACTTTAATCATCGTCTGTTTCAAAATTGTTTTGGATGAGCCTTCCACATACCTAGGCAAATGGTTGGATCTTTGTGACTTGTTATTGTTAAACATGGATTGATCGAAGTCCCGAGGGTTCATAAACAAAATAATTACCGACTTATCTTGATTTGATTGATTCTTTGTCATGATGTGATCCTTGATTGATTTGATCCCTTGTATCAATTGTAAAACTATGCATATTGATCTAAGCAATCACCAAAGTTTATTGCTGTCTTTTATCTCTTAGCTTGAAAAAATTTACATAACCTAAGTGATTCTTAGACATAGCTCTTCGCTGGTAGCCTTGGAGCCAAGTCAATTCCTATCTGAGATCATGCACTTCAAAGCGGGATCAGAGCCCCTGCGCGGTAGCGCTTTTAACGGTCTACCTCTTGTAAGTTACCGGATACATGAGGTTCAACAACAACAATAGCACAAGCCTTATGTGGAAGTCCACATGCGAGCCAAACAAGGGTTGCGTCAGGTACTTGACTATGAACATGGGAATTCGGGACTTGGACGAAATTCAATCAACGCCCGCCATTACCAAAAAGAATCTTGAAGGACAATCAGATCAATCTGTTCTGTGTAAGAACGTCCTGACTTTCCATATGCCGAATTTGATATTTCCATCAAACTTTGTAATAGTAGACATTTTAGAACAAATGCTAAGATACAAACAAGAGATGGGTCTAGCAACTCATTTGCTTATTACATGCTCAAGGCCACAAAATTTGTAAATGTACGATGCCCCATTTTTTATATGTGTTACTAACAATGACCTACATGTTCACATAATTAATTGAATGGAGACAGCGGAAACAAGCACAATATATAATAAACACTCAAAAACAATAACCTTTAAATATAAAAAACAAATTTCAACCGCAAGACAACAATATAGGTACATGGCTGAATGGTAGGTGTTGCTTTCCCAAGCTCTCCACCTAGGTTCAACTAGGGGGAGACGCATATGTTGTACCATGTGTGTGACTGTGCTGTTGGACTTGGTTCCTGGACTTTGAGCTATTTTTGGAAGTTTTGGTCAATTAATGAAATATAAGTTGCAAAATTGAATTTCAAATGAATCAATAATAGACTTTGAAATATAGTAACATCCTACCAAAAAGAAAAAACATATATACAAATGGGTTTATGTCCTATATATGAAGAATGTAATAAGTCATGTCAACAAGATCGATATTAACCTATTTAGGAGCTGTTTTTTTAAGTGTGGGAAAGGGGGGAAGGAGTGCGAAGGAGTGGGAAGAATTGGCAAGGAGTGGGAAGGAGTTGAATAAAGTAGGAGAGTTGATATAATTTACGTATTTTGTTTTTTTTAATCTAATCTTTTATTTGCGATAGTAATTACTGATGATAAAAAAAATTTAGACTGAAAAAAATATTTTTCTGCGTTGATTTAGTTACGAAATATTATTTCGTGATCGTGGTTGACCCAAAAAAATTGTGATTTTCGTTATCCATAAAACAAATTACGGATGTTATTTTTTTCATATATTAACCAAATACCAATAATTAAAAAAATACACATATGTTCAAGCCTTGTTCTTTTCGTTGGTAAATTCAAATTTACCAACATCAACTAACTTCAACCAACCTCAACTAACTTCAACCTACATAAACCCACTTCACCAACTTTAAAAAAAAAAAAATACCAACTTCAACTAACTTCAACCCATTTCAACTAATTTCAATCCACTTCAGCCAACTTCAACCCATTTCTCACTATTTTAACCAACTTCTATCCATCATACCAAAAAAAAAAAAAAAACTAACTCACTTCAACCAACTTCAACCTATTTCAACTAACTTCAACAAAAAAATATCCACTTTAACCTACTTTAACCCACTTTAATAAAAAAAAAAGATACGCACTTCAACGTATTTTAACCTATTTCTACCAATCTCAACCAACTTCACCCATTTACCAACCCATATTTTCCAACGAAAAGAATGGGCCCTTAATACACGGAAAACAATCATCTGCAATTTGTATGAAGAACTTCAAATATTTTGTTACTAACGCACATGGAAAAAAATATATGCTCAAAATACATGTACAATACATCTGCACTTCCTGTCATGAATTACAAACAATGTCAAAAAAATTTACACGTTCCTTCATTATGTCGGAAAAAACATCTACAAATTTATCCCCAAATTACGATGAACGAAAAATAAATTTGTTACACATACAACAACCATCCACACTTCGGTGATCTATAACAAATATTTCGTAACTGACGTAAAAAAAATAAATAAAATTTAAGCATCTCTTCCATATAGAGAATCAAACCCAAAATATATACCAGTAATAAAAAACTAACATTTGTTTAACAAAGCAGAAAAAATTATTATTTCTTCAATATATATAACAAAAATTACGTCATCGATAATTTCTGGCACAACTAACAAATATTTTCACAACATTTAAAAAATAAATAAAAATTCTCATAATTATTATCAGACTATCCGTACGCACAATTACATAAATTATAAAAGTTTTCAAAATATGAAAAATAATAATTATACGTAGGAGTGCAAATCAGTAGATGAAAGTGGGTGAGAGTGGGAAGGAGTGGTATTTTTTTAAAGTGTGGAAAAGAGTTGGTGAGAGTAAATTTGGTTCATTAAACTGCAAAAAGAACATGACCTTAGTATAAAAATTTTAAAAAATGACAGTACATCATTTAAAAGGCTAAACCCTCTATTGGGCTTGGGACCTTGGACCCAGAATGTGTTTCCCCTAACCTCCACAGCCCACCCTACTGGGTCTCCAGGCCCATTAAGCTACGGGAACGCTCAGGTTACTAAATTAAAAAGCTAAAAAGGAAAATTGGCTATACCCCATGATCATGATCATCAGATCATGATTTTGCGCTTCCATCGAACCCTCGCCAGGAACTTGAGGCTGATCACAATGAACACGTGATAAAAGCATGAATACGAGGAAGAATGCCATGACAAATGGAAATTGATTTGTATTCCCTCATCTTTAATTTGAAGTCATTAGAGGCGCAAATGCATACATGAATTGCATCAACGAAGAGGGCAATGTATATTGTACATTTACAATGCCCTTAATAAATCCCTATTAGTATAATTATTATAATTATGTGACACATTGGCAACACCTAAATGCCAAACCACCAAATCTCCTGTCCACAAGCCCAACCAAAAGGGGGGGGGGGGGTTCAAAAATATATTGTCCACAGATTGTTATAAATCCATCCATAAATAATATATATTAAAACAAAACCTCCCAAACCTAGCATATGTCACGTGTCAAATTTTTACAAGTTCGGATATTTTCTAACCTAATTCCAAGCCAAATAAATTATTAGTTGTAATTAAAATAATTAATAATGAAAGATCTTTACTATTAAAAATATGACATATTAGAGATATTATATGCATTATGATGATAGTTGTGGTTCATATTTACTATAACTACATAATTATTAAGAAATAATAAAAGATTTCTAATTTTATTATTATTGTTGTTGTTGTTGTTGTTGATACTATTGCTGCTGCTGTTGTTGTTCAAAAGATTTTCTACTTCAATTTTTTTTTTCAAATTTTTAGTAGGTCTATTGGAACCGGTCTCTTTGCGGATGATGATACTTGCAAAGGTAAGGTCGTTCACATTTGAATCTCCCCAGACTCCGCGCAAGCGGGACCCACACTGGGTGTTGTTGTCGATGATTATTGTTGTTCTTGTTGCTGTTATTACTAGAGCGGGGCAAAGCTGATCTGACGCGATTACCGATCGAAAACCGGCACGAAGTTAAGTGGGTTTGGATATAAATTTTCAAGCCATTTAATTAAATAGGTTGATATGTTTAACCCGTTTAATTAAATGGGTTAGGTTCATGTCAACATTCTCAACATGAAAAACACTTATTTAACTCGTTTAATTAAATAGGTTAAACAAGTCAACTCATTTTCTCATTCGCCATTTATCTATTTACCTTTTTATTAGATAATTAAGAATAAAAAATTGAAAAAAAATGTAAATTATGATGAATCAAGGGAGTTTGAGAGAGTAATTGTTTAATGTGATACGTAAACTTAATTTTTAACGCTATGTAATTACGTACCAGTTGAAAATGTTAAATGCATAAATAGGTAATTAGGCGATTGAACTCAACATACTTATCTTAAATGGGTTAAGTGGCTCAACCCGTTTAAAAATTAAATAGGTGTAGGTCAAGGTTTTTCAACTCGTTTAATAAACAGGTTAGATTCTCATTTAAATTCGACACTAACACGAATCCAACCCGACCTATTACCCAGCTCTAGTTATTACTATTTCTACTGCTATTACTTCTCCTTCTCCTGCTACTACTATTGCTCCTGAGTCCTATCACAACTGCTACTGATGGTGCTACTATTGTTGTTACTACTACTGCTAAGGCCCTCAAAAAAATTCGTACCCACCTACAAGTCGCAAAATCCATCCTAATGGGTATGGATATGGGTGGTGAAAATGGAAAAAAGAAATGGTATGGGACGGGCATTGCTAAAATGGACATGGCTATGGGTAATGATATGGGTATAGGTCCTATCCACTCCATACTCGTTTTATCAATATCCACCCCATACCCGCTCCATACTCGCCCCATATAAAACTCGTACCCGTTTGTTTAAAGTTTCAATTTGTTGCATATACTTGGATATTTTGCTAGTTGCTTTGAGTTGCACAGTATTCAAGACTTCGGTGAGGCTCTTGTTAGAAACTGTAATTATCAAGAGCTAATTTATTGCTTTAATTGACAAACTTTTAGTTGTATTTGATGTGATATGATATATTGTTAGAAACTTGGTGTTAATGGGACATATTGGCTATTTAATGTCGAATATAGGTACAAAATGAGTTTAATTTTTTTTGTTTATATGTACCAGAATAAAACTCACATACCCACCATACCCAGTGAATATGAGTATGGGAATGGGTATAGCTTTACAAGACCCGATGGATATGGATATGGGTATAGACACTAATTTTAAAAATGGGTATTGATAAGGGAATGGCTAAACCCACACCGTACACACACCATTGCCACCTTTAGCTATTATTATTATTATTATTATTATTATTATTATTATTATTATTATTA
>JACYFF010019584.1:9461256-9472334 GCA_017589665.1 Selenicereus undatus
TACTACTACTACTACTACTACTACTACACCCATGCAATCTCACATAAATAGACAAGTATTTGAATAATAAATAATTGATGAATTACGTAAAATTATTGTACCCAGTTAACTTTAAAAAAGCGGTAGGAAATCCACAATTATTTTAGTGTATTATAAATTAATTTTTATTTTTTTCCCATTCATAAATAATCCTGGGACTAGGGTTATCCACTTAAATTTTAAAAAAACTATTGTGCTTTTGTAATAGAGGCTCAAATAATTTTTTTACCAAAATTATATGAGTTACGAATATAATTTACTATTCTTTTTATATATAGTTAGTACAATTCAAGAGATTCAAAAAGAAAATTTCATGCATTGCATGGGTATAGGGAAACAAAACAAAAACCTCCTGAACTTTGACACATGTTAGTCTTAGATAATTTACCCCTTTTATGTTAAAAAAGAAATTCATCTTTATTATTAGAAGATATTGCATGATAATTCATTATGCCAAAAGTAATGTATGTATTATATTAAAGTCATTGTATTTTTTTTAAAAAATTGGATCATAAGATTATCTTCCCTTGAACACATGTTCTTATTCTTGTTGTGGTATATGTAACTTTTCTTTTTTTTTTCTTTTTTTTGGTCGCATAGAGAGATACAAAAGTTATAAAAGAAATTTGAATGCATAGATTTTGTAACATGTAACAACTCTTAAAGGCCTTTTTTTTTTGGTCTTGGATCATCCACTTCGACAGAATCGAAATATTTGTGTTCATGAACGAATAGAACTTGTTCATTATTGCATCAAGTCCCTATTTTTTTTATAATACAAGTGTGAAAATATATTGAATAAGCTAAACAGAAGAAAGAGTTAATTAGTTATTACCAACAAGAACAAAATGAGAATTCTTTTCTACCATAAAATGGCATCATCCACAAGCGCGCATCAGTCATCGCCATAGGCTGCCAACGGCAGCTTCTCTAAGTGTCGTCGCCGGTGATGCTCTTTGTCATGATCACCAATTTCGCTTCTCCCATTGTAACTCTCTTTCTTTGCTTCTTCTGTTCCTATCATAGTCAAATTAGGGTTTAGTCTCTACAGTCTACTTCTAAATTTCATATGTATTTTGCGATTACAACCCCCAATTGGGAAAACCAAGACGTGCAATCGACTTTTGGTCATCTCAATCTAGGGCAACATTAGCTTTGACATCTAGCAGGGTCATCAAACTCGGCGTGGAGGTTGCCTCTCATGGATTATCGATCAATCTAGGTCTTTATTGGATGAATTATATGAGGATCAAATCAAAGATGAATTTCATGAAGATGCAATACTAATGAAGTCTAAGGAACTGAAGGAGGAAGGAAACAAGCTTTATACAGGTCAAAGGCTTCTCGATGCACCATAAACAGGTATGATAAATTAAATCACTACAATATCTATGTACAGTTATTCCCGAAAATGAGAACGATGCCACCTGTATGGATGATCTTGGAATTTCTATTATAGCCTGAGTACGTTTGTTGAAATGGAAAGTAACTTGAATTAGCGAAACGTCAATCTGATGTGGTTATGAAACTTGATTAATTTAACGTTAAAGCTCGGTTTCGAAGAGCGCAAGTTTTGTTGAACATGGACTTAACAGAAGATGCTCAACAGGATCTTTGTGTAGCTATTCAATTTGACCCAAACAATGAAGAATTAAGAAACGAATTAAACAGGATGGAAGCAATGTGTAACACATCTTGTGGAAAAGAACCCATTGAGAAAAATGGGGTTAGTTGACGTCCCCAGTAGGAATTATACTGATGCAGTTGACAGCATAGCATTGGACCCTTTGAAAATACATCCTTCACCTACACATATCGCACTGGATTTGCCAAGAAAGAGGAACCTGCAAAAAAGTGGAATTGGCCAAGAATCAAATAACAATGGCGACGTGACTGCAGTGATGGAACAAGGACAAGTAAATGCTTGGGAAAAATCAAGTGAGATATCAAGTGTGAAGCGATATCTTACTATCTTAAAAGGGAGTAAGCCAATTAACTATTGAGGGTAATTTTCTAATTGTAATGGTATTTTAGTCATTTTAAGTGAACACTTGTTCTCTCAATGAATAATTAAATGAGGGGTATTTAAATAATTTTGTACATAAAGATCTATCATAAAACATGAGTTAGGGCCTGTTCTTTTCATGGGTCAATTTCAAAATACCAACCTCAACCCACTTCAACTTACTTCAACCTACTTGAACATACTTCAACCCACTTGTACTATTTTAACTAAGTTCAATTTATCTCATAAAAAAAAATTCAACTCACTTCAACCTGCGTCAACCCACTTCAACCTACTTTAACCTATCTCAACCAACTTCAACCAACTTCACCCTTTTACCTACTTCAATTTACCCAAGAAAAGAACAAGCCCTTACTATTATAAACAATAGTAAAATGGGGGTAATGTAGTAAATTTACTCTATTAGCTATACTTTTCAAGGGACAACTTTAACTTTATAATGCAAACCCTACTTTTATGACTTTTTATGAAAAATAAACAAGATACAATTAAACATTCAAAAAATATATTTATTACAAACTAAACAAAATAGACGTTTTTAAGGGTGTAAATTTGGATTGAACTGAGAGATAGCACCAAGAAGAACAGCAAATTTTTTTATTAATTGATTATTTTTAACAATTAAGGGTGGTAGCAGTTTTTAAAAAATTAATTTCATTTTGTGTTTGAGGAGACAAAAAAAGTCAGTATTCCTTCTCCCTCTATACCTATTTCTTTCTCTCTTTGTTTTTTCTTCTTTAAATAAAGAGATTAATTTTTTCTGAATTAACTTATGTGAATTTTGTGAGGATTGTTAAGCTCTTGTGTGTAGATTTAATTTAAGTTGAATAAATCTAAAGCATGTGGACAAACTACTTTGTTATATATTATCCTTTCCATCTTACTTGCAATGGGATATACTGAGATTTAAATTGTACTGTCTACTTAATAGTTGTAGCCCATTTTTTATAGTTCAAGATTTTTTATTGTTCCTATTAGACTTTTTTGTTCCATCATCCACCCAAATTTACTAACTTACCCTCGACTAATCTCCCATTTGAATTCACTTGAATGTCTTATCAATTTCTTTGTTTTAACTTCTACTACTCTCATTTGCATCACACTCACACGATTCTAACAATTACAACAATTACTACTGCAACTACTACTACTCTCAGTGTAGATCCCGCTTTTATAGGTCTGAAAAGAACCAGATTTAGATAACCTTAGCCCTTCAGACATCTATGCTCTCAAAGATGTCGATTCTAAGAGATCCACACAAATTTATAATTATAACTTAACTATAATTTGGATAGACATAAGGTAATAAAAGAAATATTTATTATCATATATCTCCCTCCACATTTAGGTAAATCTTATCTATAACCCAGAGTTTTTGGAATCATTATTTGAATCCCCTCATTTTACAATTTGTTATCACATGTAGGAAATTTATTATTAGTTGACCACCCTCACATTAGTATTTTTGGAGGGCAAATGATAATAATTTTTAAGTTGAAGGAGGTTAAATAATAATTCCAAAAACCATGGATTACAAATATGATTTACCTAAATATGGAGGGGGTGTATGATAATAATTCTAAAAAAATTATATGAGAGATAGGTACCAAGCCATAAACACTATTCTAACAATTCTTAATTTAATAATTTAAACTTAAAAACTAAATTTAATTAATAACTTACCCACTTTTGAATAATCATAATTTTTAATAAATTATTTCATACAGCTACCCACAAGTTTTCCTATTAACTTATTCATCCTAACTTACCCACGTGCAATGCGCACGAATTCTCAGCCTAGTGTGATCAAGGGCGAAGAAAAAAAGGAGGTTAGCCTATGTACTAAACATAACATGGATCTCGATGTGAGTGACACAAACTATGAATCGACAATGATTGTTATGTCCTGAATGGGGGAAAGTGAGTATATCAATCTTCATAGGTCTCCAACGATCTCCTCAAGTGGGGCATCTAAGTCTACAAATTTAGTCTTCCAGCATTCAAGATGGAATACAAAGAATGGGCAGTTAAAATCTGTTCGGCTATCAATTCAAGAAGAGCCTATTAAATGATTAAACAAGGGAAAAGGATTGAGTTTTTCAACAAACATTCAGAGGCTTATATGACTATTTTTGCGAGACATAATAATTCATCCTGTTAGAGAAACATGCCATCTACGATGATCACTAAGGAAGTCATATAGCCGATTCCTTTCAGTTTTCAGCCAAAGTCCATCACAGACAAAAAAGGAAAACAATGAAGAAGACAGAATGCTTAAACTCAACAAAAAAGAGACAGTGCGCAAAAAGCTATCAAATTAAACCATCATATCAAGATCCGCTGGAAATAGGTATGAGTTTAAATTACTTAAACCTAAACCAGTTGCGTGGTGGAGGGAGGATTGCAATAATGGCAAAAGATTCAAACGAACGATATGCAAAGCCAATCATCAAATTTATTGAGGCACTATGATGAAGACTATAAGTGCCAGGAGGAAGTGCGGAGCATTGAGTTTGGTGGGTGATGAGTTGCATTCTTTATCAACATGATATAAACGGGTGTTGTAATATATTTTGTCACAAGGTCACTCGGCTTCCTAGATCTTTAGTAGTAGATATAGCTCCGCTTGTAACTTAACACTCAGCAAACTTTGTAACATTCTTAAATATTTTAATGAACTTGCATTACCTTGCTGACCCAAAAAAAACAAATGACAGACAAGCCAACTGAGAAAAAAAGGTTTGAGCCACATGAATGCTGAAGGCTTGGTTTCTCCAACAGAAGATACCATTCTTCATCACTGCTAGTAACTAGCTAACAGGTAAATGTAACAAAAGTAAGAACCATTCACAATCATGAAGACCCAATGTCCCATTTATTTGTGAACATACCATTGACAACCTAGATTAAATACATTCCTTCCAAATAAATTAACTGTAAAAATCGTCAAATTCTATTCTTTTGATGTCCTAAAATTGGTTTGAAATTTCTTTTTTTTTAACAAAATAGAACTCTTTTGCGAGACAGATGAACAGAGAAAATTAAATAAAATGTCAATTTCTTAAGTTATCTTCATTCCCCAAGTCTAACAAGTAATCTTCTTCTCCAAAGTCTAATGAATTTTATGGAATAAAGAATATATATAATCTTGCAAGAGGTTTTCACATCTACCTACTTAAATTATCATACATCACTTAATTATTCCTAACCTATTTACATTAATTTATACCTCTTCCAACATTCACAAAATAAGATTCAACACCCAAATTTTCACAATATCCTTCATCTTTGTGATTTGTAAATAATATATTAAAAAAACAGAAAAAAAATCTTATGAAAATCATAACAATGTCAAGTTGGAAAAATTTTGATAGATAATATTGTGAAAATTATGAATTATAAGCACTAAATAAAGAAGTTTAACATAACCTTTGTGAAACAGGAACATAACAAATAATTTTAAAATAAAAAATTCTATATATAATTATAAAAATAACTACACCAGAATCATTTATTATAAATTTTATCAGATTCATTATAATCACCAATATAACGAACATTTTTAATTCCAAAATCCAGATCCAATTAGGGCCAAACCATATCATCTCTATAACGTGAAACATGGGGTACAAGTTACAGGGGAAGCTAAGAAAACCAAGCAGTTCGAAATCAATGGGATGAAGGCAAGCTCTACAAGGCTATGGAGGCATCCTCTTGTGATGATGATGAGCAAGAAGGAGGTTGGACATACAACACCATATAAGGTGTTAATTTTTCTCTTTTAATGTATTGTGTTGGCATAGAAAATAAGATTTATCGGTTTCAAATTTAAAAGATAAATAAAAAGAGGTTCATCTGGTATCGCTCTACTGTCCGGTACTTAATCAAGCCAAAATCAGAAAAGCATTCGGTACATCTCTTTCTAAACCAAAAACCCTAAAAATTGCGATACTTACACTTTTCGAAGTGAATTTTTTTATTCTTTACAACAGTATATTTTACTTTATGTTCCTTCAAATAAGTGATATTAAATATCTTTATTTAAAAATTATTTTTCTTAATTTCATAATATTTTTCTATTAAAAAATATCAAATTTTATTTTTAAGCAATTTCCTAATTTTCTTACTTTTTCTTAATTTGCACTCATTTTATAGGATTTTTCTCTTCTGCGTTAACCATTGACAATTTCATAACTTCGACAGAAAGGCATTTTCACAATGTGGAGTTAAATCTTATTGAGTGAAAAGTGAAAGGAGTAAAAATTAATGCAAATATATCAGGATTAAAAAAACTAATGCATGATAGATGGTTCAAGAGACATCGACAGACGTAAAAACCTCCACTAACCGAACTTCCTCTTTTTTTCTTTTTTTTTTTGGTTAACAATGGTAAATGATAATTAAGTTGTTAATGGTAGACTCCTCTTCTTATAAGAGTACGCTCAACTACATTATCAACTAATATTAACCGAAGAAAAGGAGAAAAACAGACGTGCTTTATGTATGTATCCAACTCCACTAACCCAATTTCATATATGTATGTAACATCCTTCCACATACAACTCCAAGGGGGACAATCCCATAATTGCACCACCTTCAACAGTACAACTTGACTAACCCTGCTTCTAAGGACCACAAACAAATAGCAGCATGAGGCTATGTGCTTAATACTAAATAAAGGCATACTACTCCATCCAAAGGCCCACAAAATAGTAACATGAGCTCCCCCCCCCCCCCCCCCAAAAAAAAAAAAAACCTACAATTAAGTACAACTAAAGAGATTTACATTTTCACTTGTACAGGACTTAGGACCACATGAGCACAAATATATTTTCACATTATATGTGCTTCTGCCTTCATCATAGGGGAGCCCCAGAAAAGCAAAGATAAAGACATTTTGCCCTTGGTAACCGTGGAAAGCCACTCCTGTACAATTCTCAGGTAGCATTCTCCCAAAGACATGCCCCATTTATGGAACCACAATTTCAGTAGCACATTATCACCCATCTCCCTTGGACTGAGGGGTACTCACTGTTAGTTGACGTCTAAATTTACACAACGAAGATAAACAAAAATTATACAACGAACAGCGTATCATAGGCCGCTACGTTAACATATCGTGCTTACAGTGAAATTCACCTACTACGTATTTGACAGTGTATTAGCAGTCAACGAGAAATTGTCACAAAACCAGTTCAGCTGTTGTCATTTTTCTCTTAATACTGTAATGATAAAAACCGGTGTCTCGATGAAAAAGACCAGTGACGACACCACCTAATCGCAACGATGATGTGGTGTTAGAGTAAGTGGTAACACTTACAAGCTTCTTGAATATGACATGACCTCAGCCCCCCCCCCCCTCCCCCCGGGCCTTTCTTTTCAACGGCCCCTACCGTACCCCTCCATCCCTGACAAAATGAAAGTGGAAAAGCAAGCATAAAGCTGCGGGGAGGGAATTAAGGGGAAGATAAGGATAACGAGCACAATGAGAAAAGGCAGCACATAGCAAATATAACTCAACAGTGAGCAAGTGATATCTGAAATAATCCAAGCAAAGCCATATTTGCCACCACATAACGAGAACTTGAAAACAACCCGGCAATGCATACTTCGTAAAAAGAAGGCCAGCAGGCAAGATTATCAAAGATGAACAATGCGCAATTGCAAATGCACGTCATTAATACAAGATATACTAGATAGTAGTATTTGAGATGATGTCTGCCACAGTTATGCCAAAATGATCGGTTCTTACTGCCGCCTTCTCGTATTTCTGCATCAACTAGTTCTTTATTTGAAACAGTATTTCAGAGTTTAATTAATCACATAACACACATAATTAAGATGTTCGGTGATGGGAAATACCAAGCAGTAGAGTATTCCCCCTCTATGGAGAACATTTAGCTTACTCAAAGAAACAGTCTAGCAGCGCTACATTCCAGCAATACATGTCTAACTAGTGCACATTAATTAGCATCTGTCAGCAGGTAAAGCAATAGGATGACTGGGAAGGACAATTACTGAACGCCAAAGAATTTTTTTTTTTAAAAAAAACCTACAGTTTCACAATTTTTACAAATAACCGTATTATCTTATATTTTTATACAGGATTATCTAGTTCAAGGCAACACCTCACATTCATATTATGGCGGCAATATATACAGGAAGTTTTACAGGAGATTTGATTAACACTAATATGACATGATGACCCAAGATTTAGAAGCAAGTTCTCATAAATTATAGCCATGAAGCCCAGTGTAATGTCTATAATGACCCAGAAACTGCAGAAATGGATACCGGGTTCTCTCATAACATATGTATGGCATGCGTATCTTACAGCTTACGAAGTTCTCAACACTGTCATAAACACTGTTTATACTGTCAACAAGAATTATCGAAGAATCTACATCCAAGAAGCCTTCTCTGATTTGTATTCTCTACTCTAAATCCCTCCTCTCGCCAAACCCACCCCCTTCTTTTCTCTTCTTGAAAGAGGAAAAAAGGAAATTCTAGTGTAATTGTGATGAGATGCACCACTATATGAATTTGATCATGAAGACTTGTGAACCAATACGGGCACAGTAGAAAAGGGAGGAACAACAAATTGAGCGGCTAAACATAAAACCTACTCATAGGCATTCAAATTAGTCCAGCACTGAACTACGGAGAGGTTTTGGGTCATACTTAATTACCCTGTAGAGGTCACTTGATGCTTTAATCATATGGGGACTCATGCAAATACAAACCATAACTATACCGCAGTGTATCCTCCTAGCACCCCCACAAGAGGACTGTACACCAACTATGAGCTAATCTTAGTATGGAAACTGCAAAGTATTATTAGTGAAGCCCTCAAGAAACATTTTACCTCAAAATTGCATCTCAAGAGTCTTACAAACCCTGCAAAACCGGAAACACCCGAACCCATGCATGCATTTGCACTATCATCAAGGTCATTTCCTCCATGCCAAATCCACGTGACATCAAAGCTGGGGCAAAAACTTAACTATGTAAATTATGTATCTCTAAGTTAATTGTCCACCGGCACTGTCATTGGAATTGAGGTGTGAAAAAAGGTATTCAGCCTCTCTTTACCATCTTCTAAAAATGATTCACCACAACTTTCAATAAAGAATCTCTTCAGTCAACTTAACTGTTCAGTATTTCCACATCAAAGAGCTTATAACCGTAAACGCTCAATCTCATAGCCGTATAAATGCATCTACGCTTGTGAACTCCGGTTGACTCCTCCCCTCAAACACGTCAAATGAACCCTATGTACATCACAAGGGTAACAACTCACAAATTGGAGTATAAATTTGCTATTAACATCTAAAGCAAAACGTATACCTTGGATTCCTGGGGCACGTACAAGGTATCAAATATATGTAGATAGTGCTACACCTTCAACTGAGTTGACGAGGGATTGTGGTTTTTGTTAAGCTCTAGCTCTCAAAGGGGTAGATTGCTCAATCAGTGCTCCACAAACAATAAGTGCTGCAACAGTTGGTGAGATATTTTAGTACAATTTGAAAGCTGAAAAAGGTTGCCAATCTATTCAAGACCTTGACCTATGAAATATAGACGATCCTTGATATAACCATTAAACCTTGCAAAGTGTCAGGAAAGACTCGTTGCATTGGTAATTGGACCTCTACTCTTGAGCTTATCCCCTCCTAAAACAAAGATATCATCAACAATGCCATTCTCTAGGCGCACAAAATCACATTGGCATCATTAAAGTTCTCCATTTGCTGGACAAACATTATCCCTTAAAACAAAGCTCATTGTGCAGGATTCATGAATACAAGCAGTTATTCTGTCACTAGACAAAGTGCTAATACCCTTCCTTTAGGATACACAAGTCCAATCGTTTCATATTAGGCAAAAGACTTCAAATCAACATGGGTTCATGAGTTGGTACTAGAGTCAAGGATAAAAGTACCTGATCTAATTCCAAAAGGTAGCTAAAATGTCAACCATATTAAACCTTATATATTCTATGACATTGGAACTTCTAGACTTCTGTATATAGGCACTTTTAAAAACTCAAAACTCCACTATCTGAATTGCGATCTGCTACCTGAACCGCTAATTTCGCCGAACGGGGCCTTAAACAACTCAAAACTCTCTAACAATCTTGTACAATTAGCTACCATGCATGTAGTGCTCCAAGGGTTAAAAAAATACCTATTCAAGGATGGTTCACTACTAGTGGCTAGTTAGAAAAGACAAAAGGTGAATACACCTCTTCCGTCTAAGAAAACCAAGTTATCTACAAGCTGTTTGCAAATCACAAACTGTATTATTTCTTTTAACCAGGCCATGAACATATCAAACACACCTAAATAATATGATATGCATCACCGAATTCCCAAGCATAAATATTACATGAAATAATTTATGTTGAAAATTCAGTAAACTATAAACCTGCTCCAGGTAGAATGCATGTATTCAGCAGTAAGAAACCACTAGAACTGCTTGTGGAACAAAGTTAACAAAAATGATAAGATAACACGCTCCCATTGGGTTCTTTTTTTTCCACTATACTATAGACACTCCAGTCAAGTTCAACCATCATGAGCTAACTAAAAGTCAAGAGAGGCCTATGATTGATGATAACACTATGGCATAATACATCATAATACTGATTCTGATAGATAATTCAATATAGATCACGAGTCATCGAGATAAAAACACCTTTGTTAAGTAAGATCAAAGCATGACACAAATTAGGTAAAGATAGCCGTCAAGGCCCACTGCTCTTCAAAATTCTCAAAACAATCGAACTTTTGTTTCTCCTCTTCAGAATTGTCAACACAATCAAACTTTGTTTCTTCCCTAGTCTTTAAGGTCCAGTTTCTACAGTTTCTCTAATAACTGAAAAGTTGGTCATACTGCGTACGCTCCACACACAGTCATTGAGATATAAAGTTTAATACTACTTATGGGATGCATATTCAGTAGTCCTCCCAGACTATACATGACAACTCACAATTCCTTCTTTTTTTTTTTT
>JACYFF010019584.1:9480557-9510011 GCA_017589665.1 Selenicereus undatus
AATAGTGACATAATAGATTGGATTTACATTTAGTGAGTGGGTGGTGTACTGCATTCATTGGGAGGCATGTCAGTACGTGTGAGTCTCTCAAAAATCCCTATCCTTTCATTTTTTTTTTTCTTTTTTTCCCCCTTTGGCAGTGTTTCCACCCCCCCCCCCCCTTCTACCGACTTCCCCAGTGATGAAAGCAAAGTTGACTTCCCCAGTGATGAAAGAAAAGTTATAACTATCGTATTGATCATTATACTATTTTTTTATTGAAATAAGACATACTGAATTTAAGTATTATTTTATCAGAGTCGTATCGTTTTGAATTTTATAAACATTATGTATTGTTGTATTGGGCTCGTACCGTTTTAAATTTCAAAAAAATTAAAAACTTAAAGTACAAAAAAAATTGAAATTTTAGTATACCAGACAGTATCTGATTAAAAATATCGATACCGTTCAGTATTTGATTGTATAGAGCGGTATTAATTGGTATTTAACTAGTATAATATCGAATAATAATTTGTATCGTTTCTTGATCAGTATAGTACATTTTAATCTATATCTATATAATACATAATAGTAATCTTGTGGGTCCTACGATGTATCTAAATTCTCAAAAATTAGAAGTTTTCAGCCGTTTGATTAATGGCGCTTTTAATAGTCACCGTTAGATTTTCTTTTTTAAAAAACTATTGTAATTTTAAGAAAAGAATTATTAAAATAAAAAATAACAACTTTTAGATCAATGATAGATGTTCCATACAAAATAAACTTTTTTTAGTCAGACTAGGATTCTAATAACAAGAATATTCCATAAAAAATAAAATCTTCTTTAAGAAAATAAAATCTTCTAAGTTACTCCACATAATTTTGGGGTAAATTGCAACATCTATTTTTATCATTCGCAAAAATGAAAGATCTACGACACTGCATGCCTTGATTTTTTTGGGTTGTTCCAGTAATAATATTTATTAACTTAAATTTATATAACATATTTTTATTTCATAGAGTGTGCCAAATGAATTTTTAAAAAACGTAGAGGTAACAAATGGTATATTTCAAAAATCAATTACTGTCATAGTCACTATTACATTGTATCACTTGGATCCTTAATAGCAATGTGCCCATTATATTCATATACATAAGTTTTTATTAATAATTTTAACAGTGTACATGATATGACATGATACGATGCAATATTAGTCGTATCATGTCCATTGAGATGCATGAGAAATCTCAAAAAAAAATTGTTGCAGTAATTATCAAGTTTTTTATATTTAATGGCAAACAATGATTAGATTTTTATGGTAGATAAGATATATAATATCAAAAATTGTGTATATGAGTATGTGTCTTTATAATATTTCACATTAGGAGCCAAACTTTGATAAAAATTGAAAACTATGTATTATAGATTATCCATAATTGGGGCATTTATTTTATTGTAATATAATAGATTGATTTTAGTAATGTTAGAAGTAGCATGTAATATAATTTCTTTGATAAAAAATAAGACAATATAATATTTTATCATTATTGGGCATTGGCTTTTTATATTTAGAAAGAAAATATTTGAAATTGCAACTAATCTTGTAGAATCTTTTTTTTAGAAAGAAAATCTTCTCTTCATAATTAACTAGCTCTTTTTATTATAAAAAAAATATTAATTATCTCAAAAATTTTGGGGAGAATGATAATTTTCATATATATATATATATATATATATATATATATATATATATATATATATAATCTATATCTATATCTATATATCTATATAATACATAATAGCAATCTTGTGGGTCCTACTATTTATCTAAATTCTCAAAATTAGAGTTTTTCGACCGTTAGATTGAGATTGTTTTTTATAATTACCGTTGGATTTATAAAAAAATCAAATTAATTTTAAAAAATCTATTTATCTATAATCTAACTATATCCATAATATCTATAATCTATCTCTCTATATAATAGCAATCTCTTGAGTCTTATTGTTTATCTAAATTCTCAAAAATTAGAGTTTTTAAATCGTTAGATTGAGATTATTTTTAATAATTACCATTGGATTATAAAAAATCAAATTAATTTAAAAAAATCTATCTATCTATAATCTATCTATATCCATAATATCTATAATATAATCTATATCTATATCTATATAATTTATAATATTATAAGTCCAATCTCAATGATAAAAATATTTATACATTAGATCTAAGTCGTCGATTTTAAAGTTAAGATATCTATTAATTTTTATTTAAAAAAATTTTCCATGATTTCGGATATACATAATAAAAGATAGATGAAATTTTAATTATCTAGGGAAAAAAATTCTATCAACAAAAATTATCTAGGAAAAAAACTAGGTAGTTATATTTATTCAATAAATCTAAACTGCGAATTTAAATTTAAAAACAACTACTTTATCCAAGTAAAATACCCATTTATAATTTTTATTTTTTAAAAAAATCCTTCATAATTTCGATTATATGATAAAGGATATATTATAATCCTATATCAAAAAAAATATCAAGTAGATACAATAATATGACAATCTTTAGAAAACTTTAGAATGCTACAACGAAAGTGATTTGTGGGATTTAGTGTAATCCTAGCCATAAAAATTATTGATGCATTAGTTCTAAATTGCTGATTTTAAAGGTAAGATATCTCTTTGTTTTTATTTAAAAAAATTCCTATAATTTCGGATATACATGATCAAAGATAGATGATAATCCAATTATCAAGAAAAAAATTCTATTAAAAAAATATCGAAAAAAGCACCAGGTAGTTATATTTATTCATTAAATCTAAACCATAGATTTTAACATTAAAAAAAAAATACCTGATTCAATTAAAATACCAATTTATAGTTTTATTTTTAAAAAATCTCTCATAATTTTAGTTATATGTGATAAAGGATATATGATAATTCTATTATCTCAAAAAAAATTCCAAGCAGTTAAAAAATGTGATAATATTTGGAAAATCCTAGAATGCTACAACGAGTGCAATTTGCGGGATTTACTATAATCTCAACCATAAAATATTTATTTATGCATTAGATCTAAGTTGTTAATTTCAAAGCTGAGATGTCTTTTTATTTTCATTAAAAAAATCCTCCATGATTTAAAAATATATATGATAAAAGCTAGATGATAATGCAATTACCGAGGCAAAAAATCTATCAAAAGAAATTATCTAGGGTAAAAATAGGTAGTTATATTTATTCATTAAATCTAAATCGTAGATTTTAAAGTTAAAAAATACCTTATACAAGCAAAATACTAATTTATAATTTTTAGTTTTTAAAAAATCCTTCATAATTTTGATTATATGCGATAAAGGATATATGATAATTCTAATATCTAAAAAAATGCTCAACAGTTAGAAAATATGATAATCTTTGGAATACCCTAGGATGTTGCAATGACTGTGACTTGTGGAGTTAGTATAATTTTAACCATAAAAATTATTTATGCAGTTAAAAATTATTTATGCATTAGATTTATAATTTTTATTGTTAGAACCATCCATCATAATTTCGGTTATGTGATAAAGGATATATGATAATCCTATTATCTAAAAAAATATTGAGTAGTTAAAAAACGTGAAATCTTTGAAAAACCCCAGAATGTTGCAACAAGTGTGATTTGCATGATTTAGTGTAATCTTAACGATAAAAATTATTTATGCAATAGATTTAAGTTGTAGATTTTAAAGCTAAGATATCCGTTTATTTTTTTAAGAAAAATCTCCCATGATTTTGAATATACATTATAAAAGATAAATGACGATCCAATTATCCAGGGACAAAATTCAATCAAAAAAATTATCTAGGAAAATTATATTTATTCATTAAATCTAAATCGTAGATTTTAAAGTTAAAAAAACTACATTATTCAAGTAAAATACCCATTTATAATTTTTATTTTTTAAAAAACTCCTAATAATGTCACGTATATGTGAAAAAGACTATATGATAATCCTATTTTCTTAAACAAATCTCAAACATTTAATAAAAATTATAATTTTTGAAAAACCCTAAAATGCTACAACATGAGTGATTTATTTGGTGTAATCTCAACCGTAAAAGTTAATCACCTATTAAATCAAAGCTTTTGAATATATCTATTAAAAAAAGGTACATTCCCCAAATAAATCATGTCTTTACTATTGCTTTTTTTTTTAAAATCGTAAAGAATATATAATAATCCTATTATCTACGGGGTAGCCATCTATTAAATATAGATAGAGATGGGCATGGGGCGGGTTCGGGGCGAGTGGAGCCGTACCCGCAGCCATACTCATTTTCTAAAACCATCCCCATACCCATATCCGTACCCATCGGGTTTTAAAAATTCATACCCTACCCATATCCATCGAATTTTTCGAGTTATTCAGGTTTTATTTTGGTACACATTGTAAAAATTGACACATATCGGGTTCATTAAGTTTAATTTTTAAAGGTTCAAAACTAAATGAAAAATACTTTTTTACATGGATTTCCCCCTTATTAAATTTCTGCCTACATATTTAAAATGAAAATAATACATGTTGGGTTTATTAAGTTTAAAAAATAATACTCATAATTGAAATGCATTGTGTCCCTACAAAATATCAAATTTATAGGTGCTTAAGAGTAGAGTAGCTGTCAGTTGAATCTGATAACACAATATGTATTTAGGTACAGATTTGGACCTTTTTTTCACTACAGCATACTCGCTTCAGCCCCATAATTTTTTTTGAAAAAAATTGGGTTTGGATATGGGGCGGGGTTGGTTATGGTATTCCTGTACCCGATCCGTACCCATACCTATACCCGTTTTTGGCACACCCGCCCCATACCTATTTTTCTTCCATTTTTTGTACCCGAACCTACCATAAAACAAGAGGGTTCGTTTCGGATTGTTTGGGTTTGGGTAGAACTCTCATCCCTAAATATAAACCACTAATTCTATATCTTTAAATTATCCTACATGATTCAATTAAATTTTTGTTTGACTTTATTTATCTCAGTTGCTATTTATGAAGTTCACAACTTTTTATTTTTTCCACTAACTACTTATCGATAAATTTTTTAATTTTTTCAATGATACATATTTTTTAAATATTTGTTTCATCATGTACCGTGCATAGCACGGGTTTATACTAGTTAATACCAAATAGTGCAATATGATATTTATAGCATTGGATGAAAGTGATAACCCCGTCAAAATTGTCAATAGTTTGAATTCTTATCTTTCAATAAGTGTCTTTTATTGACTTACCATTCGATTTAAGGGTCCTTATGCATTGAGGTTGCAACTGATTCGATGGCTCTCCTGAATCGAATAGTTGAGAAGAGAAGATCATTTGAAAACGACAATCGTTGTAAAATTGTATTCATTGTATCTTCACATACTATCTCGATTTTCGGCAAGTTGAACAACTTTAATTTGATACTGCTGGCACTCACAGACGCCAAAAAAAAATTAAAAAAAATGTGATTAATCTTTGCTGATAATGAGTCCTGAAAATATTTAGTCCTCAAACTATTATTTAAGGTAAAAAATACCTTCAGCTTAAAACTAAAGTTAATGTCATTGGATCGACAATAGACTTTCATCCACGTTTCAAACTGATGATGCGGCTCATCGAAAAAAGATAGTGTGGCCCAGTTTGATGAGTCAACCACTAATATATTAATTTTTTGTTAGAAAATTAAGTAATGTAATATTTATTATTAGAAATTTAAAGAGATAATTTAGTGATTGTGTTGAATTGGTCATTATTTTATCTTTTACCATATTTTTTTGGTATGTTCATAATAATCGTGTCTTAATAGGGTTATTATTATTTCACCAATTGTTGAGAGTATGACACTCAACTCTTCTTTGCTGTTTTTATGGTTTTATGTTCTTATTGCTGTTTAAGTACTTCTTGTACATTACCTTTTGTCTATCAAATATTTTCAAAAATTTTATGTGTGTCTCTTGGAACTATCCTCTCTATGGGTAGAAATGTCTGTAGATGTAAGATTATTTACACTTGAATCTCCTCAAATCCTACAAAAGAGGGACATACACCGGGAGTTATTGTTGTTGTTTTGTTAGAAGAAAAATTAATAAATTCACAATTTTACAATTATATTGGATTGAGACGCCTATTACAATTACATAATTAAGGATCTATTCTTTTCGTATGTAAATTGGGGTGGATAAAAAGGTGAATTAGGTTGAGGTAGATTGAAATAGGTTGAGGTGGGTTGAAGTAGGTTGAATTTTTTTATGTGATAAATTGTATTTAGTTAAAATAGTGGAAGTGGATTGAAGTAGGTTGAAGTGAGTTAAAATGAATTGAGGTTGATATTTTAGGATTGACCCACGAAAAGAATAGGGCCTAAGGGTTGCTTTCATGAGGTGGTGATGGTGTAGTATTCTACTCTAATGTGTCAATTAGATCGACCTGTAAATGTTGCAAACGAAGATAAGGCCAATTGCTATGAATGTGAGATTGAAATTACCTATGTTTTCTATTACTTCTTTTGTCATGTCTTCCTCTAACCATACATGCATAAGGCATGCAATGAATTGAAGCGACTTATCGGAACCATAGTAGATTTGCAGTTCAACGCTTAATTTTAGCACAACAAGGCTTTTCTTTTGAGATGTTATGAATTGATTATTAATTGATTAAAAAAAGGTCATTAACTATATTTGTAGAAGGCAAAAATGCTGCAACTAATCGGATGGTGCCACGTGTAAAAAGTCAGCTAATTACAGATTGCCATGTGTCACGTTGACTTTGGTTGACCCGTTTGATCAAAATTAAGGTCAGTCAATTAAAAGCCGCCACGTGTCATCGATGATGCAGAAATTAGTAATTATTTTCTTTATTTAAAAATAAGAAAATAATTACTGGGCCTAGGCCCAAAACCTTGCTCTAACCTAGCCGGCAGAGCCTATAAATAAGGATCATTTCCCTTCATTTAGATCATCTAGCATTTGCAGAATTCAGAGCTCATATGGCAATGAGCATTTAGCTACCAAGCGAGAAGGATCAAGACTTGCAAAGCTTTAGAAACCACAATCAGCCACGTGCAGATCAAAATCAAGAACAGCCTTCAGAGTTCTTCAGCTGATTTGCATCAACCGAGATCAAGCATCAAGCCCTCGGATTACTCAAGTCATTAAGTGATCGAATCAGATGATCATTTTATTGTACTAAATTCATATTTGCTTACACACTACATCAATACAAGATTAAATTTGTTTATATCAATTTCCTGTCTAATTTATTTTATGCGCGAAATTTGTGTTTACAAATATTTGGCACGTCTGGTGGGATATCTCTGCCTCTCATCTCTTTCTCCAAGATACAAACTCTGCACTCCCTTGAAAATAACATGGTCCCTAAGAACGCTATCACCCAATCTTCAAGGAAAGCTGTCTGATTTGCATCTCAGGGAGCAACAACTGCTAGTGCTGCATCTAGTGGTGTCATGACTAGAAGTATGATAAAAGTTGCAACCACTATCTCCAGAGAGCAATCAACTGTAGCTGCATCATCACAGTCACATAAAATCCAAAACCTCAACTTCAAGGTATCTGACGGAGTCAATCAAATCGCTTCAAATGTTCTGAAGCAAAAATCTGTTGCTGGATTCATCATGCCACAAACAATTCCACGTGGGATGGATAAACTCCAAACCCACACCAACCCTGCTTTTCAACCCTTCAATTTTGAAGATGATGGTTATTCAAGCAGTGATTCCTCTTTAGCATCATCAAAGGGATCACTTCCTTGCCCGCTGAAGCTGAATCCTCTGACACTGTCATCATGCCAGTTATGGTGACAACGGCTACTAACATCGAAGAACAACTGGCAAGCATGAAGGCTACCTTGGATAGGCTCTCTAAAGAGAGTGCGGAAAAGTACGCCCAAATCAAACGCCAGAACGATCAGATTGCTGAGCTGATGAAGAAGCTGGAAAAGAAGTCCTCTGAAGCTTCCAACAAAGGTTCAGGTGGCGAAGACTCTGATAAAGAATCTAACCACAACGAAGAATCTGATGACGAGCGCATGGCAAGAAAGGACCGCTCGTTAGGCTCAATATTTGCTGAGCAAATTCAGAGCTTGATAGCAAATGCAGTCAAAGCTCAGTTGGGAGGAGGGTCTCACAAGACCCACTTGTATACAAAGCCCTATACAAAAAGGATTGATGCTTTTCGCATGCCCCATGGCTATTAGCCTCCCAAGTTCAACCAGTTCGATGGCAAAGGCAACCCCAAACAACATATTGCCCACTTCATTGAGACGTGCAGTAATGCTGGCACAGAGGGGGACTGGTTGGTGAAACAGTTTGTTCGTACTCTCAAAGGGATTACATTCGACTGGTACACAGACCTAGAGTTAGAATCCATTAACAGCTAGGAACAAATAGAGCAGGAGTTCCTGAATTGGTTCTACAGCACGCAACATGTTATTAGCATGACAAAGCTAACAAACACCAGAAAAATGGAATGACGAGCCGGTTCTTGATTACATTAATCGATGGAGGTCCCTAAGTCTCGAATGCAAGGACCGTTTATTATAAGCTTCAGCCGTTGAAATGTGTGCTTAGGGCATGGAGTGGGATTTACTATATGTATTGCAGATGAGCAAGCCAAGGACCTTCCAAGAATTGGCAACAAAAGCTCATGATATGGAGATGGCGATCGCAAGTCGTTGTGGCAAGTCTTCTTCCTCATCTAACGCTAGAAAGGACAATGGTGAATTCAAGAAAAATCCCAAGTCCACAAAGTTCTCAAACAAAGAATCCATGACTGTTTTAACTGGGGAGCCGGTTCAAATCTCTGGAAAGCCCAAGTATGAAAACAAGAAGGGTGGATTCTCCAATGATACTGGAAAGAAGCGTCCTACATTGAAAGAACTGCAGGAGAAGAAATACCCATTCCCTGACTCAGACTTGTCAGGAATGCTTGATGATCTCCTTGAAAATGGGGTTATCGAACTTCCATAACCAAAACGGCTCGAAGAACTGGAAGGGTTACCGACCCAAAATATTGTTGGTATCATAGGGTGGTTAGTCACCCTCTTGAGAAATGCATTACGCTCAAGGAGCATATTATGCAACTTGCCAGGGATGGGAAAATAGTATTGGATTTGGACGACATTGTTGAGATAAATCATATCTCCACTCAGCTGGAGTGTTCCTCATCGCCCTGGAAGCCAAAGCATACTCAACCTCGTGGTAGAGTAAACACTGAATTGATTTCTTCCCTTAGAGAGAAATTAATTACAATTCAATTTTGGACCCTATGGTGGTTCCAATTGAATACAAATGACCCTTGACAGAGACTGATCCTTTTGTAGATGTCTTTGATAAAGCTGATGTTGATCAAGAGGGATGGACCCTTGTCACTCGTCGGAGGCCAAGGAAGCAAAGCCAAGCGCAATCGCCACCTCTCCACCGCAGGAAGAGACAGGGAAGAAAGAAGAGCCCTCATCCTTCAAAAGGAAAGAAGAAGTCCAAGAACGTCAAAAGGCACAAAATTCTGCCTATTGACCTCTTTGAGCAGGAGCCGCTTGTCCCTGTCACACTCGAAGAGTTTTTCGCAACAAGCTTATTTGAAAAAGTTACAGCCAACATGATCTCTTGTTTCGAGCTTGAAGAAGACGAAGACGACGGAAGTGACAGACAAGAGGAGTCCCCTAGAGTAGCTGATAAGACCTTGACTGTCTTGGAGGCTTTGCCAGCTCGCATGGGCTGGGAGCAAATCTTTTGTTTGCCTGACGAGATGCGCCAACATGTTGTTGCTGCTTTACAATACCCAGAACTTTATGCTAATAAAATCAAGGATGTAGGAGCATCAACAGAAGGCCCTGTTCAGTGTGCCTCTTGCAACACCGTAGTCACTTTCACTGATGATGATTTATTATTGGGATCCCAACCCCATAATCGTCCTTTGTTTGTGACTAGTTACATTAGGGAAAAGAAAGTCAGGCGCATTCTCGTGGATGGAGGATCAACCATCAACATCATGCCCAAGTCTACAATGAACGACTTCGGCATCACAGTGGAAGAACTGTCTAAGAGCCGAACAATGATTTAAGGCTTTAACCTTGAAGGCCAGCATGTAATCGGCATTATTCGCGTTGAATTGATAATGGGAGATTTGATGACACCCTCCATCTTCCATGTAATCGATGCTAGGACTTCCTACAGGTTGTTACTTGGACGACTATGGCTTCATGAGCATGGGGTAGTGGCCTCCACTTTACACCAATGCCTTAAGTACTACCGTGATGGAGAGAATAAAATAAATGGAGATGTGAAGCCATTCACTAAGGCTTAGTCTCATTTGCAGATGCAAGGTTCTTTGAAGAAGGTGCTGCACCTAAAGAAACAATGTCGTCAACCATTTCTTCCATAGGCAAAGGTGTCGCAAAGAAGGCCCCTCGAGCAACAAAAGATGATGCTCCTAAGCAGCAGCTCGAGAAAGAAGCAAGCAAGCAAGGTAGCACCACTTCTTGTGTTGAGCAAGCTGCTAAAGAAGCTGCTGCTTTAACAGGATCAATGCCACCAGCTTTAAGGTACATACCTAGGTCTCGCCGTAAGGAGGGCGAATCGCCCTTTAGCGAGTGCACAAGCAGAAGCATTGAGACCAAAGCGACTAAAAAGGATGATGGAGCTAGCATAATCACCTTAAAAGGAAGTGCAATAGTTCCAACGCTTAAAATGTGGCAGGCTAGGGTGAGTAGGCCCCCTCTTTTCGGGTTTGTCGTTTCTTCTAAAGAAGGCGATGACTTGCCACTCGTTCGGACTAGGGAAGGATTTGATCCTAATGCATACAAGCTTATGGAGAGGGTTGGTTACGACTTTCAAAATCCAGCTACTTTAGGAAAGGTAGTCGAAGCCAAGCCTCATGGCCTTACTGAAACTTAGAGAAAGATTCAAGAGCAGGGATGTTCAGGAGGCGTCTCTAAAGTTGGACTGGGTTTCACGCCAACGCAACAAATCAGAATCTCTGGGCGACGAAAGGACAAGAAGTTGGCGATTGAACACATCTCAGTTGAAGAAGTGGACGTGAGTAAAGATGAAAATGCTTCACCCAACCCAAAGTCCTCTGTGTTCGATAGGCTACAATCATCCACTTCTAAAAAACGTCCGTCAGTATTCGCCCGTATAGGGAAAGCGAAAGATCACAGAAGCTCTGTTTTCAACATAATCAAAGATCATCTCCAGCCAAAGCCTTCGGTTTTTGCCAAAATAGGAGCTGGTGAAAATTCCTCAAACTCACAACTTCAGCACGAGAAAAGTTATGCATTTAGCCGCTTGGGAGTGATAAATGAAGTTCAAAGCTCCATCCCTTCTCGCATGAAGCGTTTCTCTCGTCTGGATGTTAAGACAGATGGTTCATTAAGAGTAAAGAGGCGTACTGTGGTCTTCATAGGTCAACGAAAAAACTCTGACTCTAATGAGGAAGCGGAGGAAGAAGAAGTTGTTTCTTCCAATCATATCACAATCCACGAATGTGATGACTCAGACTCAGAGATAGAGTTGGCAATAACTCCTAAGACTTTTGAAGATGAGGGCAGGCTACAGTTGATGATTTGAAAGAGTTGAATCTTGGAACCAATGAAGAGCCTCGCCCTATCTACGTAAGCTCATCACTCACATTCGAAGAAGAAAAGCAGTACTTGGAACTCCTATCAGAGTACAATGACGTATTTGCCTGGAGCTATAAAGAAATGCCTGGGTTGGATCCAAATGTCGCAGTCCACCGTCTATCTATCAAAAGGGGTATTTCGCCAAAGAAGCAACATCGGTAACGTTTTCGCCCAGAGTTGGCACCGAAAATTGAAAAGGAGGTCAACAAACTCATAGAGGCAGGATTCATTCGCGAGGTCAAGTACCCAACATGGATTGTAAACATCGTGCTTGTCAGGAAGAAAAATGGGCAACTTCGTATTTGTCTGGACTTCCGGAATCTCAATGACACTTGTCCAAAAGACGATTTCCCATTGCCTGTCACAGAACTCATGATCGACTTAAATACAGGGCATGAAGCATTGTCATTCATGGATTGTACCACAGGATACAATCAGATTCTGGTGGTGCCGGAAGATCAAGAGGCTACAGCTTTCCGCGCACCTAAAGGCACTTTTTGCTATAAGGTGATGCCCTTCAGACTTAAGAATGTAGGAGCAACGTACCAAAGGGCAATGCAAACAATTTTTGACGATATGCTCCATAAGAAACTCGAGTGCTATGTCGATGATTTGGTGGTGAAGTCCAAAAAGAGGGAGGACCACATACAAGATCTTTGTTCAATCTTCGAACGATCACGAAGATGTCAGTTGAAGATGAATCCACTCAAGTGCGCATTTGGTGTCACATCTGAAAAGTTCTTGGGTTTTATCGTTCATTGCAGAGGGATTGAGATCAACCAATTGAAGATCAAGGCAATCTAAGAGATGCCTGAGCCTAAGAATCTCAGGGAGCTTCGCGGGCTTCAAAGTCGCTTGGCATATATTTGAAGATTCATCTCAAATCTTACATGACGCTGCCATCCCTTCAGCCATCTTATGAAAAAGGGTGCACCGTTTGAGGGGGATGAATCGTGTCGTACGACATTCGAGAAAATAAAGGAGTACTTGACCCATCCTCCTGTGTTGGGGGCACCCATCCCTGGTAAGCCTCTCCGACTGTACATTGCAGCTCACGAAAAATCCTTAGGAGCATTGTGTGTACAGGAAAACGAGGAAGAGAAAGAAGTCGACATGTACTACTTAAGTCGTACGTTGGTCGGCGCTGAATTGAAGTATTCCCCTATTGAAAAGATGTGCTTGTCGCTCATCTTTGCCATCCAGAAACTCAAGCATTACATGCAGGCCTATACAGTGCAAGTGATCTTCAAAGTTGATCCCATCAAGTACATCTTGTTTAGGCCAATCTTAAATGGGCGACTGGCAAAATGGGCGATCATCTTAAAATAGTAAGACCTTGTCTATGTACCCCAAAGAGTGGTTAAGGGACAAGTGTTGGAAGATTTCTTAGTAGATAATCTCATTCCCGATAATTGAGGGCTAAATGATGATTTGCCAGGAGAAGACGTATTTTACATCGACATCCTCCTTTCCTAGGAAATGTATTTCGATGGTACAACTATGCCTGACGGCGCTGGTGCAGGATTGGTCTTCGTTTCCCCCGAAAAGCACATTCTTTCGTATTAATTTGTGCTCACTCAGTTATGCTCTAACAATGTGGCAGAATACCAAGTGCTTAACTTAGGCCTTGAAATGGCTATTGAGATGGGGGTCACCGAACTCAACATATATGGTGACTTGCAGTTGGTCATCAATCAACTACTTGACGAATACGAGGTTAAGAAAGAGGAAATTGTCCCGTATCACAGGCATGCATTACGCTTGCTAAATAAGTTGGACATGGTCAAGTTAGAGCATGTGCCAAGGAATGCCAACAAGATGGCTGACGCACTAGCAAGCCTCACAGCCACTTTGCCATTGGGGGCAGAATGAGAAATGGCTATTTGAGTATTTAGCCGTTGGGTTCTTCCGCCGGATGATGAGGACTCAGAGGAAGATGTCAACATGATATGTGTTCTTGAAACAGATACAGAAGACTGGCGTCATCCTATAATTGAGTACTTAGAGTATGGAACACTGCCTAGTGACCCAAGGCATAAGACATAAATACAGCGGAGGGCTTCAAGCTACCTTTACTACAATGGGACGCTCTATCGACACTCTCTTCTTGGTCTTTGGTTACAATGCTTGGACGTGGAAGAAGCAAAGCAAGCAATGACGAAAGCTTATTCAGGTGTGTGTGGAGCACACCAATCAGGGCCCAGGCTACATGATGGCATTAAAAGGATGGGCTACTACTGGCTCACTATGGTGCAAGAATGCATAAATTATGCAAAGAGGTGCGATGCTTGCCAATTCTATGCTAACTTCATACATCAACCTCCCAAACCTCTCCACCTAACAGTTGCATCTTGGCCATTTGAGGCATGGGGGCTCGATGTCGTTGGACCAATCAGGCCTAAATCGTCTGCGGGTCACTCCTACATCCTAGCTGCCACTGATTACTTCTCTAAATGGGCGGAAGCAATTCCACTAAGACAGGTTAAAAAAGAAAATGTGGTTGACTTCATAAGGACACACATTATTTATCGGTATAGTGTGCCGAGATACATTATCACCAATAATGGTAAGCCTTTCTTCAACAGCCTGATGAGTAGCCTGTGTGAGAAGTTTAAGTTTTCCCAACATAAGTCTTCTATGTACAATGCCCTTGCAAATGACTTGGCAGAAGCCTTTAACAAAACACTTTGCAACTTACTCAAAAAGGTTGTCACAAAGTCTAAACAGGATTGGCATGAGAGACTAGGGGAAGCTCTTTGGGCATATCGAACAATGTACAAGATGCCAACACAGTCGACCCCCTTCGATTTGGTGTATGGACTTGAAGTCGTTTTACCGTTGGAGCTCCAAATCCCATCACTCTGCATCGCCATATAGGAAGGTTTGACGGAGGACGAAAATCACAGGCTTCGCTTAGCTGAACTGGAGGCCTTTGATGAGAAAAGACTTCATGCACAACAAAAGCTAAAATGCTACCAAGACCGTCTACCAAGAACGTTCAACAAAAAGGTTCGGCCGCGCTAGTTCTAAGTGGGAGACCAGGTCTTGGCAGTAAGAAGACCGATCATTGTTTCTCATAAATCTGGAAGCAAATTCACCTCCAAGTGGGATGGCCCCTATGTGGTTAGAGAAGTCTACACCAATGGAGCCTACAAGATAGTTGATGCTGATGGAGTGTGCGTAAGACCCATAAACAGCAAGTTCTTGAGGCACTATTATCCTTGAAATAGAATGTTGTAAAGCTCCTAATTAAGAGCCTAAACTACTCGTTCTTTCAAGTTAAATTCCTTTGTAATACTCTGGGCCCGCAAGAGTCTAAACTGTGAACGGTAAAACAAAACAAATAAAAAAAATGTTATGTCCTTGAACTACGTATGGCTTGATCCTTTTGGGTATTACATTCCCTTTAGGTACGTAGGCAACTTGGGTATATTTCCTAAGTACAACTGTAAAAAAAAATGGATGGATAAATTGTGTTAGTTCTCACTGGTTTTGTTCATTGGATACAACTACATATTATTGCGTAAACTTGAATTGAAAGATTCATCTTATTGCAATATACCAAAACTAATTACAATAAAACCATACTGAGTCCAAAAAGAAGTAATAAGTTGCAAAGTGAAAATAAAATCTAGAACAAATCCACTGGATGCAGTCCAGGTATCCAGTGCCCTTAAAAGCTCTTGGGCACGTTTCCTTACTGCTTCAACTTGAGCCGTTTCTTCTATGGTAACTTGGGATGCAACATCTAAATCAACAACCTCTTTTTCAAGAAGAGATACACCATCTTTAGCTTTCTTCAATGAAGCTTCAGTCTCTACTAATTTGTCTTGCAATTTCAGCTGATTCGCCTTTGCTCGTTCAAGATCTACCTCAAGTAGCTTCCTTCCCTTATGAGCTTGGGCAATAGCAGTAGTTGTCTCATCAAACTGCGCGCCGGCCTTTTCCACTAAAGCTCGTGCGTCCCCAAGTTTGTCTAAAAAGGCTGCTCGCTTGCTTAGCACAACTTCAGTAGTAGTCCGATCTTCTAATTGGACTTTCAACTTCAGGTACTGTCCGACTTCGTTCAAATATGCTTCGACACTGTTCTTCATCCCCAAATAATCCTCCTGGAAGGATGATAACGTTTCATATATTTGCTCAGTTTCCTGGCGAATATTTGCAAAGTCACCTTCTGTCTTTGGGATGAACTTTTTCAACTGTTGCTGAAAACGTTGCTTCACACTCAATGCCAGATCGTTAAACACACCAAAAGCAATTCTCCCAGGGAAGTAGCTTGCAACAGAATGAGCAGGTGATTCATAGCGTTTTGCTTGTTTCACTAGCGATGACATTATGTTAATAGAATAGTCCTCAGTTGACTTGGCAGCAGGCACAGTCAAGGTGGCTTCACTGTCTTTGTCACAAAATGCAGCCTTAAGTCTATCTTCGATTTTGGCAGTATATCCCTACATTAAAAGAAGGATTAAGTAAAAAAAACAAAAAAAAAAACAAAAAAAAGGGGGGAATGGAAAGGGGTAAGGATAACAAGATGCACCTCTCCCTTTACTTTGTTCTCTAATTTCAGTGAGCTAGTCGCACTGTTAGACTTGTTCTTGGAGGTAGGTAGCTTAGTTACAACGTCTGGTTTGCTTTTCGAGTCTGACAAATTCTTCGCTCCACTAATAGAAGACCTAACACCCAAACCTCTCAAAGCTTAAATCTTCTTTTTCCCAGGCGAACAACTTCTACTTTTTTGACGAGATGTGTCTGCTCCCAATGAGGAACTATTGTCTCCTTCTTTTCCAAGCTCAGCTGGGGATAGGGCATGTTCGTTACGCTTCTGCATGATTGGCTTATGTGCACTCGCTTTATTGGAAGTGACAACTAAGGTGGATGCATCATCAGCAACTCTCACTTTAGAAGCTCTTTGTAGTTGCACCGCCTCGCCTCTAAGATATTTAGGCCCTTGAGAGAAAAGATCGCCCCACGAAGATCACCACCAATTAGCATATGCAATAGTAACCAGTGTAGACTTCTTATCAGGAGGAGCAGGAATTGTCACACTGGACCTTGTTATGTGTTCTGTAAGGTTGAACCAATAGCGAACTACATCCTGTAAGGTGCCCTCGGTCATTTAGTCCTGGCTCACTTAGTACATCTTGATAAAAGCCAAATTGTCGCCCAAACTTACAAGGGAAGTACGATTCGATCACAATTGTTCTTCCCTGTTGCAAGGTCAAAAACCCATAGTGGAGGGAAATCAAATATGCTTTCCAGCTTGAGGATAAATTTTGGGTGTCAATCAAGGTGATCGATGTATCCTTCATAAGAGCGTTAGAATACATGATAGACGGATCCTTGCATTTCAATAGCTCTCGAACTTCTTGTACGTCAGGAGTCCGATTCATCTTTTCACCAAAGAACCTCACCATTTTAGGATGGCTGTGCCGATTATGGGGATTATCAAAATAAGTTTGGAAGTAAGTCCCTAACCATCCATAAACGTAGTAAATGGGGAAAATTACTTCCAACTTATTTAGGCTCTGAGCAATAGAAATTCTATACAACCCCCGATAAATGCTAGCCAAAGCAGGAATTGCGAGATTTAAACATTCCCTGTGAGCCAGTTTGCTTGCAGCTACAAACACAGTTGGGCGAATAAGGCACATTGCTTCAGTTGGTAGCACAAAGGAGCACAACCAACAGGAAATAATGGCAGCAAGGTTGGTCTCTTCAATTAGGGCCTCAGGAATGTTGAGCGTCACAAAAAGGTCATTCTCTCTCTTTGTTCGCCCTGTGCGATGAGCAATCACGCCAGATGGACATGATGTGTTTGTGGGAGCTTTAACTCGCTTTCAGTTGTCACGACTGGGAGCAGGTGTGTAAATATGCCGCCCTCGAAACTAGAAGCGTATCCATTCAGAAGCAGTAAGTTGAACGATGCCATGAACATCTTGGCATAGTCTGTGGAATGCAGAGAAGAGGAATGAGCACGTCACTGGAATATCATTATCCCCGCGCCCCACATAAAGGAGTTCTCTGGCGGATGGAATGACTTCTTCATAGTAAGCACCATCAGCTGGAAGTCCACCTGTAGCTTGCAAATCCCATAAGGAGATTGACATATTGTCGCTCTCTGTGCAAAAGGTGTTGGTAGTGTGGCACTACAGTTCGCAGAATGCTTTGAAAACGGTGAAATTTATGTCATAAGAGAACAAGGATGCATACGGTCCGTCATAAAGCCTCCATTCCATAAGCTTGTCTTTGTTGCGACCAAGAACGTCTTCAAGTCATTCCCAATAGCACGATATGAAAAATTTGTTGGAGAAACAAGGTGAAAAATAGCCCCAGGATAGTGTCCCATCCATGATACGATGTCGGAGTAAGGGTGTTGCTCCTTGAGAAGGGATTGAAGATGCAAATAATGGCGAGCTAAGCTTCAAGACTCTCAAAGTCGAGATGACTCTGTCTGACCTTTGTATGTCACGGGTACATTCCACACTTCAGCATAAATCTGCAAGGTAGTTATGGAGTAAAGAACGTCTGGACGGTAAGGGTGTTGGCATATCTACACGGAGAGTCACGCCTTCTTCAATTGGATCGTCTTCTCTGTCCAGGATAGTAAGAGTTGGCTTCTTGGGATCGGAGGATGAGTCCAAAAAATGCACTATGGTGAAGGAAGAAAGGCAAGTCGACCCCAATTAGATTAAGTGAGGGAGTTTCCTGCGAAGAATTGAATCTACAGGGAGAAACGATTCCCCGTCTTAAAAGTCGACCTCACTTCACGATATGACTAGAGGAGTCGTGACAGGAAGGAAGAAATTCAAGTTGACCCCAATTAGATTAAGTGAGGGAGTCTCCTGCGAAAAATCGAATCTACGGGGAGAAACAATTCCTCGTCTTAAAAGTCAGCCTCATTTACGATATAATAGGGGGGTAGTCAATTTGACAACTTCCTAAAAAAAAGAGAAAAAAAAAACAAAAGAAGCGTTAGTTTAAGTAAAAGAAAAAGTTACAAAAAAAATTAAATCAATCACAAATTGATTTAATTAGACGACTAATTCTTAATTTAGTCACCAAAAAGTGGTCAAGGGATCCTAAAAAAAAGAGGGGGATAAAAATAAGGAAGAGGGCTCTCCAACCAAAAAAAGGAAAAAAAAAAGAAAATGAAAAATATCATAATCAAATCAAAAGTTGCACGACTTCTGGACAAAAGCAGCGAAAAGGACGCCCGAAATTGCTATGGAGTGTTGGTTCCAGCAGACCAACACTCTAGGATAATTTGACACCAATTTGCTGAAAAAGGCCTCGGCACGACGCTGCTCTTCGTTCTCCCGCTTCTTTCCCTTGCTTCCCTATCCGCCATGGCCATGTTGCTCAGATTTTGAATTTTGAAATACCCACCCTCCTAAACTCCATTATCCAATTCATTCAATCCCCTGTCTTTATGACTTCTCTATTGATTTTTCATTGCTTATTTTCACAAGATCTTGTTCTTCCCCAGTTTAGTAATCAATCGAGATCTGAATGCGGCGAAGTTTGAACAAGAATCAGAAGAGAAAATGCGCAAAGAAAAAGTTGCGGAGAAAACTGTGAAGGATAACGCATCGTGCAAACAAGCTTTGAACTTTGACGATAAGAAGGTAGAAAACATTGGCTTGGACTTGGGGTTGGATGCTTTGGGTCACTACTCATCATGTCAAGATGCACAAGACATAGCAAAGAGACAAGCTTTGGGTTTTGAAGCTGGGAAATTCACTAGCTTGACTTTGAATCTGGCTTTGAACCCTTTGAGTTGTAGCCAACTTGCAATTACTGCAAATTCAATGTGGATCATTCGAAATCTAAATCTGGAGAAATTAAGATATGAAAGTCAACATTGTTCTTTGCAGGAAGAGAGCCTAACTTCACACAATGAAGAAAAAGAGTCTGATGAACAAATAGAGCTGAAAAGCTTGAGAGTGTATCACAGGAGAATTGTGAGCAAGTGTCTCAAAGAATGTCAAAAACTGGAGATTAATTTCCCAAAAGCCAACAAGAGAAGCAAAATATTGAGAGATCGAAAGTCGATGATGAGGCTTCAAAAATTTGAAGAATTTAACAGGTTTTCAATCTCTACGGATTTGCTTGACCAAATAGCCATTGTGAGAGCCAAAAAGAGGATGGTATCTACAAACAAAAAAAAAACTACCTCAAAGTTGCAGGCACTGAATAGAAAAAGTTGGTGAATTGGAGGCACCTATAGATAAGTTTATATAGTAGTAGACAATTGAAACTTCCTACTGCTACTCCAATTCAAATATCGGTAAATTTTTATCTCTTTGAGTTATTGATAAATTTTATCTAGAACTGTTGATAGAATTTTATCACAAATCATAAACTCAGAAATTATCATTAAAAGAACAAAAAAAAAGAAATAAAAAGCAAAAAAAAGGGACAAAAAGGAGGCAGAAGCCATGCGTGGCCAACAAAAAAAAAGAAAGGTTTCAATCACTTTTTAGGGAAAAAAAAGAGAAAAAAAAAACAAGGGGTTTTCTTGGGTCCGAATTTATTTTCCCAAGCCTTAATTCATTAAATTTCAAAAAAAAAAAAGAGGGCAAGTGTCAAGTCAAAAAAAAAAAAACTTGGTAATTAAAAAAATTGACCCGTTAAATTCTTGATCATTTGCATCAATTAAGCGTAAGAGACCCAACCGCTTCAAAAAAGAAGAAGCATACTCCAGGTTCGTATACGCGGCCGACTCTCAAGGGAGCATTTGTAGAAGGCAAAAATTCTGCAACCAATCGGATGGTACCACGTGTAAAAAATCAGTCAATTACAGATTACCATGTGTCACGTTGACTTTGGTGGACCCACTTGGTCAAAATTAAGTTCAGGCAATCAAAAGCCGCCACGTGTCATCGATGATGCAGAAATTATTAATTATTTTCTTTATTTAAAAATAAGAAAATAATTACTGGGCCTAGGCCCAAAACCTTGCTCTAACTCTAGCCGGTAGAGCCTATAAATAAGGGTCATTTCCTTTCATTTGAATCATTCAACATTTGCAGAATTCAGAGCTTAGACGACAAGGAGCAACCAGCTACCAAGCGAGAAGGATCAAGACTTGCATAACTTCAGAAACCACAATCAGCCATGTGCAAATCAAAATCAAGAACAACCTTCAGAGTTCTTCAGTTGATTTGCATCAACCGAGATAAAGTATCAAGTCCTCGGACTACTCAAGCCATTATGAGATCGAATGAGAGGATCATTTTATTTTATTAAATTCAGAGATTGTACCTACACATTACATCAATACAAGATTAAGTTTGTTTATAACAATTTCCTGTCTAATTTATTTTAGGCGCGAAATTTGTATTTACAATATTATGTGTCACAAGTTGGCAAATTAGGTCACATCATTTTTCCAATTGCTACATTCTTTTTCGATCATATCATATCATTTAATGGTATAAGAAAAAGATAAGTGTACTAGGATAAAAGGGCACTTAGTTTACTTATATATTTTAGGGGTATTTATTACGTAAAATTTTGGTTCCGATGCCTGAAGCGTTTTTTTGGTCATTGGTTTAGGTATGGTTCAGACATTTTGAAGGTTCGGGCCACCGAAAACCTGAACTTTTTTACTTTTTTCTTTTTTGAAACTTTTTATTTTTATTTTCCCTTTCCTAAAGATTTTGTAAGTGCAATATTCCTAAGGTACAAGAAGACAAGTACTTTGACTTTGTTGCATTGTTTTATTTGGATGGGTAGGTCCTCTATGAGACTTTGTTGCGTTTGAACAGTGGGTTAAGCATGAATGCGATGTTAATAAGCTTATACCGTATAGAGGTGTGGAGTTCTTAGAACGTGAATGGTAGTAATACTTTATGATATTGCCATATTGTGATAATATCAAGTTTTAGCTAACGCAATACGACAATGTTTTATAACATAAATAGCAATAGTTATGAATACAACAAAATTATTAGACAACATAGGAAAACAAAAAAAGATATTAAAACAATTGAGTTATCAGGTAACCGAAAACTCGAGCCGAAATTTCGAATACCCAAATTTCTTCGGGTCCAATTCACCATTCTTCTACCAATCCGAATTTCGGGTACCCTAACCAAACGTCTTTTGGTTTGGGTACCCAAACCATATACAACCCTAGTAGAGAATGTTAGGAGCCGCTAACATTTTGGAGCTTTTGGGATCGATTTGAAGCATTTGGGAACGATTTAGAGTATTGTTTTTTCTGGAAAATTTAGGTTCTGTTTGGATCTTGAAAATTTTGGTGGAAAAAAAAATCAGGAAAGTAACTTCTTTTTTGTATTTGATTTAGAGAACATCACAAAGAAAAATATATGGAGGAAAATTTGGTGGAAAAATTGTTAAAAACAAGTGAAAAAATTTTCCTCATAAAATTGTGAGGAAAGTCTGGGAAAAGTTCTCAAAAGAATTCCCAACCTCCTCCAAACTCGTACTACTTAGATGATATCAACATGATTCAAGTAATTCATCAACATTCAAATTTCTCATCCAAATTCTTGTTTTTTTCCCTCAATCCAAACAAGAGAAAAAAAACTCACTTTCTCTCTACCTTTTTATCCTTCATATTTTTTTTCCTTTCAACTTTTTTTTTCACCAAATTTTCCAAGGACCAAATGGAACTTTAGGGGAAAACAATACTTAAGAGTGTTCAGAGCGGTTTAGCGTTTTGAAAACACTTCAAAATCCTATAATGAATATACCCTTACGCTCCAAAAAAATTTCGTAATAGAAAAAACTCATATACATATACATACATACATACATACATACATACATACATACATATATACATATATATACACACACACACAGACACACACACACACACACAACAATAACAACAACACCAACAACAACACCTTTCAGTGTGGGTCCCGCTATTGCAAGGTTTTGGGAGATCCAGTTGTAGGCAATCTTACCCCTACTGGTATTCCTACCCATAGAGAGGCTATTTCCAAGAGACCCACAAAAACGAATTTTGAAAAAGTTTTAAAGAAGAAAGACTTTGTAAAAACATTTAATGGAAAAGATTAAGGGCACAACGCGAGGAAAAACAACTATAAAATAAAAAGGCAAGATGCTGGAGTTATGTAACAAAAGAAGGATAAATCCGATGGAGCTAACATACCTCAACATCTATAGGTAAGCGAACGATGCCTCTTCCCAGAAGAAAGTGCTATCTGCAAATAAACACGATATCTGAAAAAGGAAAGAAAAGAGAAAAAAAACTGCCAGTGAAACCAAATGACAACTACAGGATCTACTCTCTGCGATCTAAGATCTTAATCCTATCCCGTCACAGCCTCCTATCCTGAGTTAGGTCCCCAGTTAAACCGACAACTTTCAAGTCCTCTCTAATCACTTCGTCCAAACTCTTATTTGGTCGGCCCCTCCCTCTTTTGCCTTCGGGGGGTGTCCAAAAATTTTGACTTACCCGCTTATCTAAACACCCTAAATTTCCTTTAAAAAAAATACTCACTTGAACTGTCACCTTAGCTTCTCTTGATTCTAGCGTGACTTTCCTCAACATTCCATGTTCCCCACTTTCCCTCAACCACCACCTCCTTCTCAATCAATGCATTAATGCCCCTGACATTTCTCCCTTCCCCGCTTCGCCTCCCATTCAACTTTGTTTCTCCTATTCTCCTCCTTCGTACTGCTAGTTAGATTGACATTTCTCCTCTGATCTTCAACAATCAATCTCTATCGTGTCATCAAATATTGGTTCTACATCAAATTAGAGCCACTACAAATTTTCATACATTCTCTTTGGTCAAATACTAGAATCCGATAATGGTCAAAGGAGCACAAAACACTAGCTATATGATCAAGTTGACTAGAATTTATACGTCCATTTAATATTCTTTAAACTGAAAATTTTAATTATATCATGGTTGTGAGATATTCCCTTCAGTTTAGTTTTTTTAATAAGCATTGAATATTAGTTTATAGATATTGATAGAAATAAAAGTAAAAATATAGGCTAATGGTGCGCTTTAGTAATTAGTTAGCAAAGTCATATGTTTAGAAACGTAGCAATGTAAAAATATAAGTTGGTGGTTGCACTTCAACAATCAATAAAATCATTTAGAAACATTAAAACCACCTATAAGAAGATTAATACGAGTAGATGTAATCTCATTGTATGTGTAACACCCCCAAAATGCTAATGACATGATTTACGGACAAAGCTCACTGAAACCATTTAATCTTGCAACTCATGTTCACAATCACAATATCTATTAAATTGAAACACTCTAAGACCAAAGTCCATAATAGTTCAACTTCAATACAATCGACTTAATCATACCATGTGCTAACTCACACTCCACACTATACAAGTATATTGAATATAGACCCAACTTGACGCTGAGATCGATCCCAACATTCATGCTATGCTGAATCCACTGTGAGCATCTGATGACTTCCAAAAGGGCTTGCTAAATGGAAAAACATGTGATACTTCATCACCTAAAATGGAAAACAATTCAAAAATGTAAGCCAAAACTCAGTATATGCATTCCTGTATTGTAAAATGAGCGTAGAAACACTGTTGATGGGTACATGCGTTTGCAATTCATTTAGTTCGCAATAACAATGAAAATGAAAGTAATATGAAACTGAATTGCTCATTATTATTTGGATGTGAACTTTTGCAATAATATTATCTATACATAGGTGTACACCTGCCAATCCAATTAAGAGTTGGCCTGAAGCTGCGATGGTAAATGAAGGGCTGACGCCCTATAGATGATAACTGACGAGATCACAAGTTAAATGACAAATCACTATATAAACTAATTCATTGATAAACTCATTAAGAGTTGTAACTTGTTAAACTTGATAGGAATGCATGTACTAAGTTTTAGCTCATATTTTGGAATTGTTTTTATGTTTTTCGTTTTAGGTGATGAAGTATCACATGTTTATCCATTTAGTAGGTCTTTTTGGAAGTCATCAGATGCTCATAATGGATTCAAAATAGAATGAATGTTGGAATCGATCTCAGTGTCAAATTGGGTCTATATTCAATATACTTGTGTAGTGTAGAGTGCGAATTAGCACATGGTATGATTAAGTTGATTGTATTGAAGTTGATTTATTGTGGACTTTGGTCTTGGAGTGTTTCAGTTCAATAGATATTATGATTTGAACATAAGTTGCAAGATTAAATGGTTTCAGTAAGCCTTGTCCTTATCAGGACTGCGGTAGTATCTTCTATCATTAAGTCTTCCACTGCAGTTTTTCGTAAATCATGTAATTAGTATTTTGGGGGCGTTACAGATTATAAAACTGTAACGCCCTCAAATTAATATGTTTTACTATTTGCATTCTCCTTAATAAATCCCTGAATTAGGACTAATAAATTCGATGATAGAGGTGATAAACCCAATGATCGGGGCGTTACTGTCATCCCACAAAGGATAAGGCTTAAAGCAAATACCTTAGAGAGGATATAGTTGAGCATAAATCAAACTCATATACATTTAACATCATAACTAGCATGATGTTTATACATCACAAGTAAGCAATTACCATAAAGTTTACATCTCCATCAACTAAAGATCTCAAGCTCCAAACTATTCATGTACGACATTACGGTTGATATATCCAGATCCCTTGCTTAACTTTATTTTCCAGCTGGTTTGTTATCATGAAGAATTTCATTGGTCATTTGCCTAAAACAAAACATAAAAAACATTTTGAACTATGAGGCGAAGCTCAATACATGCATTCTCGTACGGTGTAATGATCATTGCATAAATTGGTTGGGTCTGCTTTGCAATTTATTTTTAGTTAAAATAGTGAATGAGATGAAAGTAAACTGCAATTGCTAGTTATTATTTGATAGTGAACCCCTTGATATTGTTACGATCTATGGATAGGTGTACACCTGTCAAACCGATCAGATGACTTGGCCTGAAGCCGCGCGGGTAACTGGAAGGTAATGCCCTATAACTAATAACTGATGGGGTCAATAATTATATGACAAATCACTTATCTTATGTTGAATTGTTTGAATTGTGGATTCCCTTTTTATTAATCAATTTTCATAAAGTTACAAATTATGGGAGTGAAAGTTATTTACTAACTGCATTTACCTATAACTACATTTCTTAAGTAGAAACGAAGCTTAATCTATTGTTTTTCATTGTGCATAAGTATTATCAAGTATGTGAGTAAGGATTATTTACTGACTACACATACCTACAATGACATTTATGAAACAGAGTCGATGCCTAGTTATCACTCCCCGTTATGCATAAGTGTTATCAAGTCAGAACATATTTATCAAGTCAGATGACATTTATAAAACAGATGACATTTATCAAGTCAGATAATATTTTTTTAAAGACTCAAGGTACGTTCATTACCTGTATCTTCAGAAAGCATAGCATGTTTATCAAGTTACAACTCTTAATGAGTTTATCAATGAATCAGTTTATGCAGCGATTTGCCATTTAACTTGTGACCTCCTTAGTTATCATCTATAGGGTGTCAGCCCATCATTTACCCGCTCGACTTCAGGCCAACTCTTGATCGGATTGGCAGGTGTACATCTATGTATAGATCATATCATCGTAATGGGTTCACATCCAGATAATAATGAGCAATTCAGTTTCATATTACTTTCATTTTCATTGTTATTACGAACTAAATGAATTGCAAATGGGGGTACCTATCAACAGTATTTCTACGCTCATTTTACAATACAGGAATGCATGTACTGGGTTTTAGCTCACATTTTCAAATTGTTTTCATGTTTTTCATTTTAGGTGATGAAGTATCACACGTTTCTCCATTTAGCAAGCCCTTTTGGAAGTCATCAGATGCTCACAGTGGATTCAGCTTAATATGAATGTTGGGATCAACCTCATTGTCGAATTGGGTCTATATTCAATCTACTTGTGTAGTGTGGAATGCGAGTTAGCACATGGTATGATTAAGTCGATTATATTGAAGTTGAACTATTATGGACTTTGGTTTTGGAGTGTTTCAGTTTAATAGATATTGTGATTGTGAACATGAGTTACAAGATTAAATGGTTTCAGTGAGCCTTGTTTTTATCAAGATGGCAATAGCGCATTCTATCGTTAAGTCTTCCGCTGTAGTTTTCCGTAAATTATGTCACTAGCATTTTGGGGGTATTACAGTATGATCCGAAGATCGGTGCAAATTTGATATAAAATGCATTTAAGTATTCACATAAGATTGTTGTGAATCACTGGCTATAGGATCAAGGTACTGAGATTTTTATCTCCATATAATATTCCTAGGGCTGTCAAAAGCTGATCCGACACGATTACCGACCCGAACCGAACACGAAATTAGGCGGGTTTGGGTAAAGATTTTCAACCCGTTTAATTAAATGGGTTGACACGATTAACTCGTTTAATTAAATGGGTTAAGTTCAGGTTGAAATTTTCGACACGAAAAAAACCTATTTAACCCGTTTAAATAAACAGGTTAAACAAGTCAACCCGTTTACCCATTTCCAGTAACTCGTTTAACCCGTCTATCGGTATATAATTATGTGTAGTTTTTTTGAACATTTTTGGGGGCCATTAAAATTTTAATTTTCATATTTTTGGCTAGGGGGTGGGGAGTTCAAATTTTATATTTTTCACATTTTTTGTTCCTAAGCCCATAAAGCCCACCCTATCAAGTGAAAACCCTAGATACAAAAGGCTTCTTGCCTTCTTCAGTTCTTCATTCGTAATATCTATACCTGGCAAATGGGTCATTCGGTTCGGGTACGGGTTGGGTCAAGTTCGGGTCGGGTCATGTTCGGGTCAAGTGACACTTCGGGTCATTTTGGTTTGCGTCGGGTATGGTTCGGGTCGGGTCGATTTCGGGTCAACCAATTTTTGGTGAAATACGCTTGTCATGCCAAAACAAGCAACTTTGTTGAAAATTTCGGGTCAGGTATGGTTCGGGTCGGGTCAATTCGGGTTTCGGGTCCACTTTTGGGTGAGCATATTTCGGGTGTCGGGTCGGGTATGGGTATGGGTCCGGGTCATTCGGTTTGGGTTTCGGGTCTCGGGTCAATTTTGCCAGGTCTAGACTAATATCACTCCTCCTCACAGAGATAGAGCTTGTTTGAGTTGCTTCAGCCTTCAGTCGCCCCTCTCTTATCCTCTCTACTGATCCGATCTCCCCATGTCTTCTCCACTCCCCTCGCCCCATCTCCTCGCTACTGATCTCTAGGACTTACTGATCTCCTCAGAAGCCGGTTCGTTCAGTAGTTGGTATACCAAGAATTCATGTAATCATGTATTGTTTACAAAGTGTCCAGCTGTAGTCTCAGGCTCATACACATGTTCATTTAAAGTTTGAAACTTAAGTGGGTTAAACAAGTTAAACAGATAAGTGGTACCTGATTCTGACCCATTTAACTTAAACGGGTTAAACAGGTCAAAATTAGGTTGACCCGTTTAAATGTTAAACGGTTTCACATTGGATTTTTTAACCCGTTTATTAAACAGGTCAGGTTCAGGTGGGGGGGTTCTCAACCCGTTTAACTTCGACTCGAACACGAACCCGACCCGACCTGACCTATTTGACAGCCCTAAATATTCCTTGAGCTGGAAAATTTAATTACACAATAGTTGGTGAGAGATTCTATTCATTTTATTTTTACTTTTTATATTTTTAAATGAAAAAGGAGCACATAATAAACATTGGATATTAGTTTATAGATATTGATAGAAGAAAAATGCAAAAAATATCGATTAATAGTGCACTTCAATAATTAGTCAGTAAGATAATCCAGAAACATAAAATGTAAAAATTGAAGTAGATGGTGTGACCAAATAGTTAGTCAAGTCATTTAGAAGCATTAAAATTTTTGATACGAAGATCAATACGAGTAGATGAAATTTCATTTTAAGATCACAAGTTTGGCACAAATTCATATAAAATGCATTCTAACTATTATTCTTTAAATTGAAATATTGTTGCATATATCATTTTGATTCTTGAACTTATCATTTGTTTATGAAGGTTTTTTTTTTTTTGGGCCACACTATTAATTAAGTTTTCAATTATATAATATATGTACAAGTTTTAATCTTTACATCAACCACTGTTATGTTCGTATAAAAACCTATGAAAAGCATGATACAACCTATATTTGTTTTTGCGTATTTAGACCTATGTATTGCCTAAAATATTAATCGAAATGCTATTTTAGAATTTCATCAAAATATTTATTCATTTGTCTTTTTTCAAATTACATACTCTTGGGTGATTCATTAATTACATATCTATAAATTCATATCTGTTAAAAGAGCTAAACATGATGATTTTACAATAATATTTAAATAAGACCGTATTACACAAAATATGGTATTTACATTATTTTTTAAAAATTTAAAATGTCAATACAAGAGTACGGGCACAAATTAGTTACTTTGTAATTAAGAAATTACAACAACAACAACAACAACAACAACAAGCTCCCAGTGTGGGTCCCGCTTTCGCGGGGTCTGGGGAGATCCAGCTGTAGGTAATCTTACATCTACTGGTATTTCTACCCATAGAGAGATTGATTCCATAAGACCCACAAAACATTTTGAGAAAACGGTTTATATAGAAAACGGTTGCAAAAACCCAGTAGCCGAGTGAGGGAGAGAGAGGAAGAGAAAAGGGTCCGGAGACATACCTCAACCCACCAGGGGCGCTTTGTGCCGTCATATCCCAGAAGAAGCATGACCTGCAGGCAAGCAAACCAAAAAAAGAAGATACCTTAATCCTGTCCCACCCCACCTAAGCTACTGCCTCCTA
>JACYFF010019584.1:9525459-9559743 GCA_017589665.1 Selenicereus undatus
AATAATAATAATAATAATAATAATAATAATAATAATAATAATAATATTTATATATACAAGTGAGTGCTTATATATACAAGTGAGTGGGAATATAGGTTGTGATACGTGTCTCTAAAATATTTATTAAGACTTTATTTAAAAACAAAAATTACAACAATATATGATTTAAAATCGTCATAATAAATAATGTATTTTCAACAGCTTTATGTAGAAAGAACTAAATCACTAATATACAATAGTCTTATTTTAAAAAATTTAAATTATACAATTAATTATAATATCTTTAAAAATATTTCACCTAAAAAATATTTTACCTAAAATTTATTAAAAATATGTACGAACTTAGAGCTCGTAATAATAATAAAAGCGGATGGATAAAAAAAAGAAAAACAACAAAAAAGTGGGGGAAAAAATTAAAAACAAACAAAAGTGTCCCCTTTGTCCTCTGTAGAACAGCAGGTCACGCCCAACACAGAGAGATGAAGAGGGGAGAGAAAGAGGGGGAGAGAGAAGGAATTGGGGCCATCCGCCACCGCCGGCGCAGTCCACTCCACGGCGGCGGAGTGCTCGATACGGTGGCAGCCACGGCTGAGGCACCACCAGCGAATTGGCTTTGGTGGGAGTGACCATCATTAATTAAGCAAGAAAGCGGAAGTAAGAGAGGATTAGATTTGCATACTAGGGTTTGGGTTTCTGGTGAGTAATTTCTGCCATCTTTACTCATAAATTGATTTAGGGAAGCTAATGCGTAATTTTTTTCATCAAGTTGAGCTTCTATGTCTAATTGAAGTAGATGGACGACCTAACTCCACTGAATAGGGAGATCCATGAAAAAAATTATGTTTAATTAAGGCTTGACACAATTAATTTAAATTATTGAGCTTTGTGATTATTTGAACTGCTGAGACTTAATCTGGTGTTGGAACTTGTGTGAGACTTAAGGTAAGCGCACCTGCAATGCAAGGCTCATGGGCTAAAAGTTTGGCACACGGTCCAAAAAATATCATGCATCAGTGATCACAATGAACACATGATAAAAGCATGAATAAGAGGAAGAATGCCATGACAAATGGAAATTATATTGATTTGTATTCCCTCATTTTAATTTGAAGTCATTAGAGGCACAAATGCATACATGAATTGCATCAACCAAGAGGGCAATGTATATTTTATATTTACAATGCCCTTAATAAATCCCTATTAGTATAATTATTGTCCACAGATTGTTATAAACCCATCCATAAATAATATATATTAAAACAAAACCTCCCAAACCTAGCACATGTCACATGTCAAATTTTTAAAAGTTTGGATATTTTCTAACCTAATTCCAAGACTAATCCAAGTCACATAAATTATTATTTTTAATTAAAATAATAAAAGATCTTTACTACTAAAGATTTGAAATATTAGAGATATTGTATACCTTATGATTATAGTTGAGGATCATTTTTACTATAAACACATAACTATTAAGAAATAATAAAAGATTTTTGATTTCTATTATTATGATTATTATTGTTGTTGTTGTTTTTGTTGTTGTTGTTGTCCAAAAGATTTTCTACTTCAAAATTTCTTTTTCAAATCTTTAGTGGGTCTATTAGAACCGGTCTTTTTGCGGAGAGTAATACTTATAAAGGTAAGGTTGTTCACATCAAGATATCCTTAGGCCTCGTACAAGCAAGATCCACACTGGATGTTGTTGTTGTCAATAATTATTGTTGTTCTTGTTGTTGTTATTACTAGAGCCGAGCAATGCTGACCCAATGCAATTACCAGTCCGAAACCAACACGAAGTTAAGTGGGTTTGAATATAAATTTTCAACCCATTAAATTAAATGGGTTGACATATTCAACCCGTTTAATTAAATGGGTTAGGTTCAGGTCAATATTCTCAACACGAAAAAGTACTTATTTAACTCATTTAATTAAATAGGTTAAACAAGGCAACTCATTTTCTCATTCGTCGCTTATCTATTTGCCGTTTTATTATATACATAAGAACAACAACAACAACAACAACAACAACAACAAACTCCTAATGTGGGTCCCGCTTTCGCGGGGTCTGGGAAGATCCAGCTGTAGGCAACCTTACCTCTACCGGTATCACTACCCATAGCTTATATACATACATAAGAACAAAAAAAGTGAAAAAAAATGTAAATTATGATGAATCAAGGGAGTTTGAGAGAGTAATTGTTTAATGTGATACGTAAACTTAATTTTTAACGTTGTGTAATTACGTACCAGTTGAAAATGTTAAATACATAAATAAGTAATTAGGTGACTGAACTCAACATCCTTATCTTAAACGGGTTAAGTGGCTTCACCCATTTTAAAATTAAATGGGTATAGGTCAAGGTTTACAACTAGTTTAATAAACATGTTAGGTTTTGGTCGAGGAATGCTCAACTCATTTAAATTTAACACGAACACAAATCTGACCCGACCTATTATCTAACTCTAGTTATTACTATTGCTGCTGCTATTACTTCTCCTTCTCCTGCTACTAGTATTGCTCTTGTTGCTACTACTACTACAACTACTACTAATGTTGCTCCTATTGTTGTTACTACTACTGCTAAGGCCAGCAAAAAAATTTGTATCCACCTAGAACCCGCAAAACCCGCTTTAATAGGTATGGGTATGGGTGGTGCAAATGGGAAAAAGAAATGGTATGGGGTGGATATTACTAAAATGGGCATGGGTATGGGGTAAGAATATGGGTATAAGTCCTATCAGCTTCAAACTCGTTTTATCAATATCCACTCCATACCCTCCCCTTACTCGCCCTATATAAAACTCGTACCCGTTTGTTTAAAGTTCCAATTTGTTGCTTATACTTGGATATTTTGCTAGTTGCTTTGAGTTGCATGGTATTCAAGACTTCCGTGAGACTCTTGTTAGAAAATGTGATTATCAATTGCTAATTTATTGCTTTGATTGGCAAACCTTTAGTTGTATTTGACGTGATATGATATGTTATTAGAAACTTAGCGTTAATGGGACATATTGGCTATTTGATGTCGAATATAGGCATAAAATGAGTTTAATTTTTTTTTTATCTATATGTAGCAGAATAAAACCCACATGCCCACCATGCCTAGTGGGTATGGGTATGGGTTTGGATATGGGTATAGTTTTACAATACCCTATGGATATGGGTATTGGCATAGATATTAATTTTAAAATTGGATATAGATAAGCAAACGGTTAAACCCGTCTCGTACACACCCCATTGTCACTACTACTACTACTACTACTACTACTACTACTACTACTACTACTATCTCACATAAATAGACAAGTATACGAATAATAAATAATTCATGAATTACGTAAAATTATAGTAGCTAGGTAACTTTAAAAAGGAGGTAGGAAATCCACAATTATTTTAATATATTATAAATTAATTTTCTTTTTTTCCCATTCACAAAAAATCCTAGGACTAGGGTTATCCACTTAAATTCAAAAAAACTATTGTGCTTTTGTGACAGAGGCTCAAATAATTTTTTTAACAAATTACATGAATTACGAATATAATTTACTATTATTTTTATATATAGTTAGTACAATTCAAGAGACTCAAAAAGAAAATTTCACGATAGCATGGGTATAGGGAAACAAAACAAAAACCTCCTAAACCTGGACACATGTTAGTCTTACATAATAATTTACCCCTTTTATGTTAAAAAAGAAATTCTTCTTTATTATTAGAAGATATTGCGTTATAATTCAATACATTTTAATAATACATTATGCCAAAAGTAATGTATGTATTATATTTTACCAAAAGTCATTGTATTTTTTTAAAAAATTTGGATCGTAAGATTATCTTCTCTTTAACATGTTCTTATTATTGTTGTGGTATATGCAAGTTTTCTTTTCTTTTTTTTTTTGGTTGCATAGAGAGATTCAAAAGCTATAAAAGAAATTTGAATGCGGAGATTTTGTAACATTTAACAACTCTTAAAAGACCTTTTTTTTTTTCCTTTGCTCATTCACTACAACAGAATCGAAATACTTTTGTTCGTGAAAGAGTAGAACTCGTATATTATTACAAATTGAAATTAAAAAAAGAAAAATGCCAGAGAGAGCCATAGACTCAGCTTAGAAAATGTTCTTATTACTTGGGTTTTGTGCATCAAGCCCCTTTTTTTTTTAATACAAGTCTGAAAGTATATTGAATGAGCTAAATAGAAGAAAGAGTAAATTAGTAGTTTACCAACAAAAACAAAATGAGACTTCTCTTCTACATAAAATGGCATCATCCACAAATGCTCGCCTGTCACCGCCTTTGGCGGCTTCTCTAAGTTTCGTCGCCAGTCATGCTCTCCGCCATGAACACCAATTTCGCTTCTCCTGTTCTAATTCTCCTTCATTGCTTCTTCTGCTGCTATCATAGTCGAATTAGGGTTTAGTCTCTGAGTCCCTCAAGTAGTTTGAGTGACTATAGTCTACTCCTAAATTTCATATGTATTTTGCGATTACAACCCCCAATTGGGAAAACCAAGACGTGCAATCGACTTTTGGTCATTTCAATCTAGGGCAACATTAGCTTTGACATCTAGCAGGGTCATCAAACTCGGCGTGGAGGTTGCCTCTCATGGATTATCGATCAATCTAGGTCTTTATTGGATGAATTATATGAGGATCAAATCAAAGATGAATTTCATGAAGATGCAATACTAATGAAGTCTAAGGAACTGAAGGGGGAAGGAAACAAGCTTTATACAGGTCAAAGGCTTCTCGATGCACCATAAACAGGTATGATAAATCAAATCACTACAATATCTATGTACAGTTACCCCCAAAATGAGAACGATGCCTCCTGTGTGGATGATCTTGGAATTTCTATTGGCCTGATCGAGTATGTTTGTTGAAATTGAAAGTAACGTGAATTAGCGAAACGTCAATCTGATGTGGTTATGAAACTTGATCAATTTAACGTTAAAGCTCGATTTCGAAGAGCGCAAGCTTTGTTGAACATGGACTTAACAGAAGATGCTCACCAGGATCTTTGTGTAGCTATTCAATTTGACCCAAACAATATAATAGAGAATTAAGAAACAAATTAAACAGGATGGAAGCAATGTGTAACACATCTTGTGGAAAAGAACCCATTGAGAAAAATGGGGTTAGTTGACGTCCCCAGTAGGAATTATACTGATGCAATTGACAGGATAGTGTTTGACACTTTGAAAATACATCCTTCACCTACACATATCGCACCCTCTGCTAGTGATGCTAAGTTTGTGTCTAAGAATTCTGTTAAGAATGCCAAGGGTAAAAGGAAACATAACTTAGAGATGTGGAAGGACGAACATGCAAAAAAGTGGATTTGCCAAGAAAGAGGAACCTGCAAAAAAGTGGATTGGCCAAGAATCAAATAACAATGGCGACGTGACTGCACTGATGGAACAAGGACAAGTAAATGCTTGGGAAAAATCAAGTGAGATGTCAAGTGTGAACCGATATGTGATCAAGGACAAAGAAAAAGAGCAGATTAGCCTATGTACTGAACATTAAATGGATCTCGATGCAAGTGACACTAACTATGAATCTACAATGACTGCTACGTCCTGAACGGGGAAAGTGAATATATAAATCTTCATAGGTCTCCAATGATCGCCTCAAGAGAGGCATCTAAGTCTACGGATCTAGTCTCCCAACATTCAAGATAGAATACAAAGAATGGACAGTTAAAATCTCTTTGGCTATCAAGCGGAACCTATAAAATGATTGAACAAGGGGAAAGGATTGAGTTTTTCGACAAACATTCAAAGGCTTATATGGCTATTTCTGTGGGACATAATGACTCGTCCTATTAGAGAAATATGCCATGTACGATGATCGCCAAGGAAGCCGTATAGCTGATTCCTTTCAATTTTCAACCAAACGTCGTCACAGGCAAAAAAGGAAAACAATGAATAAGATAGAATGCTCGAACTCAACAAAAAAGAAACAGTGCACAAAATGCTATCGAATCGAACCATCAAATCAGAATTTGCTAGAAACAGGTATGAGTTTAAATTACTTAAATATAAATAACTTGCGTGATGCAAGGAGGGTTGCAATAATAGCAAAACATTCAAACGATCGATATGCAAAGACAATCATCAAATTGACCGGGGCACTATGATCAAGACTATATGTGGTAGGAGGAAGTGTGGGGCACTAAGTTTGGTGGGTGATGAGTTGACCATTAAGAAGCGCAGTCTTTATCAATATGATGTAAACGGGGGTTGAAATATATTTTTTTACATGTCACTAGACTTCGTAGATCTTTAATAGTAGATATATCTCCGCTCATAACTTAACACCTAGCAATCTTTGTAACATTCTTAAATATTTTAATAAACTTGCATTACCTTTCTGACCCAAAAAAAACAAATGACAGACAAGCCAGCTGAGAGAAAAAAAGATTGAGCCATATGAAAGCTGAAGGCTTGGTTTCTCCAACAGAAAATACCATTCTTCAACAATGCCAGTAACTGGCTAACAGATAAATGTAACAAAAGTGAGAACCATTCACAATCATGAAGATCTAATATCCCATTTATTTGTAAACATAACATTGATAGCCTAAGAGATTAAATACATTCCTTCCAAATAAATTAACTGTAAAAATCGCCAAATTTTATTTAATGACCTAAATTTGGTTTGAAATTTCTTTTTTTTATTTATCAAAATAGTACTCTTTTGTGAGAAAGATGTACAGAGAACATTAAATAAATTGTCATCTTCTTTAGTTATCTTCATTCCCCAAGTCTAACAAGTAATCTTCTTCCCCAAAATCTAATGAATTTTATACCAACACATATTAGTTTAAGTAATTTGGCACTTGTTCCCCTTAAGCAAGGCTTCAAGTTCAAGTCTTATGAATGGAGAAAATATATATCCCTTCTTAGGCCAACAATAACTCGACTCCAGTGAAATGGAGGATCCAAGACCTAAAAAAAAAAGTCTAGTGAATTCTACGGAATAAAGAATATAATTCTGCAAGAGGTTTTCACATCTACGTACCTACTTAAATTATCAGACATTACTTAATTATTCCTAAGCTATTTACGATAACTTTTGCCTCTTCCAACATTCACAAAAATAAGATTCAATGCCCAAATTTTGACAATATCCTTCATCTTTGTGATTAATAAATAATAAATTACAAAAACACCAAAAAAAAATCCTTTGAAAATCATAACAATGTCAATTTGGAAAAATTTTGATAGATAATATTGTGAAAATTATAAAAACAATATAAGCACAAAATAAAGAAGTTTAACATAACCTTTGTGAATCAGGAACATAAAAATAATTAATAAACCCTATTATCTATTAAAAATAAAAAATTCTATATATAATTATAAAAATAATTACACAAAAATCATTTATTATAACTTTTATCAGATTCATTATAATCACCAATATAACGAACATTTTTTTATTCCAAAATCCAGACCCAATTAGGGCCAAACCATATCATCTCTATAATGTGAAACATGGGGTACAAGTTACAGGGGAAGCTAAGAAAACCAAGCAGTTCGAAATCAATGGGATGAAGGCAAGCTCTACAAGGCTATGGAGGCATCCTCTTGTGATGATGATGAGCAAGAAGGAGGTTGGACATACAACACCATATAAGGTGTTACGTTTTTCTCTTTTAGGGTGTGTTTGGTGGGGGAAAAAATCATTTTCCTGAAAATTAATTTTCCCATTGTACGTCGTTTAGTAAAACAAGAAGGGGAAAATCATTTTCAGGGGAAAATCATTTTATCTCATTTGAAGGAAATTGTTTTCCCTTGAAAAAGTAGGAAAAACGATTTTCCAATTCCAATTTTCGTTACCTAATTTTGTGTCTCGTTCTATTTTCTTTTAATTGCTCCTAGAATCACTCTATTTCCATTCTCATTTTGTCTCTCATTTCTCCCCTCTTCTTCATGTTCATCATGTTCATCGATGATTTCCATCGTTAATCTCTGTAATTATTTCTTGAGTTCTCTAATCTTGTTACAGTTATCCTTTTGAAGAACTTCATAATTTGAGATACCTATCGTCTCCTCGTTCGTCATTTTTTTTAATCTGGATTTAATATCACTCAAAGTCAACTAAGTAATCCTTGAGAATAGTGAAAAAATTGAGATTCATTAATGTTAACTCTCTCTTTTGCTGAGTTTATTACTGGGTATATTTTTTTCTGATGTTTTGGTTTTGGTTTTGAAGAGAAGAGAGAAACAGAATTCGTTAGTTAGGTCGGGTCAGAGAAGTGAGCAGGGAAGGGGGTTGATGGTAAAAAGAAATGAAGTGAAGACAGGGGATTCATTCTATCAAATAGCAAAAAATAAAGTGGAAAGAAAATAATTTTTCATTCTACCAAATGGCTGAAAATATAAGTGAAAAATCATTTTTCTTGGAAAAGTATTTTTCATAAAAAATGATTTTTCCCCCTATCAAACACACCCTTAATGTATTGTGTTGGCATAGAAAATAAGATTTATCGGTTTCAAATTTAAAAGATAAATAAAAAGAGGTTCATCTGGTATCACTCTATTGTCTGTTACTTAAGCTATTAGTGCATGTAGAATGACGTATTATATAAGAGTTTTTGACCAAAAATGTCACTGAAATTTTCAAATTTGTCAAAAATGCCACTAAGTTTCTTTATTACCTATCCGTGCCACTAATGTTTTTGATGACTATTAAAACGTCATGGTACTACGAATTAAATATTTAATTTCTGCTTAAAAGGCCATCATGCTACTACTTTTTTCCTTTACGTCAATCATGCGTACGTATATATAGTTACATGAGTTTGCTATGAAAAAGGAAAGCTACTAAATTTTCTCTATGCATCCAAGATCTTAAAGTACTTCTCAAGCATGGTAAAAGGAGAGCTCCCTAGAGTATTTGGGCCAATGGAAAGCTAATGCGGCCTTAGTAATTAATGGGTCTGAATAAAAAGAACATATAGTTCAGTGTAATGTCTATAATGATCCAGAAACTGTAGAAATGGATACCGGGGTCTCTCACAACATATGTATGGTATGCGTATCTTACAGCTTACGAAGTGATGACACTGTCACAAACACTGTTCATACTGTCAACAAGAACTACATCCCAAAAGCTTTCTCCTACTTGTATCCTCTGCTCTAAATGCCTCATCTCGCCAACCCCACCCCCTTCTTTTCTCTCCTTGAAAGAGGGAAAAAGGAAATTCTACTGTAATTGTGATGAGAAGCACCAGTTATGAATTTGATCATGAAGGCTTGTGAACCAACACAGATACAGTAGAAAAAGGAGGAACAACAAAATTGAGCGAGTAAACATAAAACCTACTCATAGGCATTCAAATTAGCGCAGCACTCAACTACGGTACGTGTGGTTTTGGCTCTTTTGGGTCATACTTACCCTGTAGAGGTCACTTGATGCTTTAATCATATGGAGACTCATGAAAATATAAACCATATAACTACAGCGTATCCTCCTAGCACCCCCACAAGAGGACTGAACACCAACTATGAGCTAATCTTAGCATGGAAACTGCAAAGTGTTATTAGTGAAGCCCTCAAGAAACATTTTACCTCAAAATTGCATCTCAAGAGTCTTACAAACCCTGCAAAACCGAAAAGACTCGAACCCATGCACGCATTTGCACTATCATCAAGGTCATTTCCTCCATGCCAAATCAAGGTGACATCAAAGCAGGGGCAAAAATTTAATTATGTATCTCTAAGTTAATTGTCCACCGGCACTGTCATTGGAATTGAGGTGTGAAAAAAGGTATTCAGCCTCTCTTTACCATCTTCTAAAAATAATTCACCACAACTTTCAACGAAGATTCCCTTCAGTCAACTTAACTGTTCAGTATTTCCACATCAAAGAGCTTATACCCTAAACGCTCAATCTCATAGCCGTATAAATGCATCTACGCTTGTGAACTCCAGTTGACTCCTCCCCTCAAACACATCAAATGAACCCTATGTACATCACAAGGGTAACAACTCACAAACTGGAGATATAAATTTGCTATTAACATCTAAAGCAAAACGTATACCTTGGATTCCTGGGGCACGTACAAGGTATCAAATATATGTAGATAGTGCTACCTTCAACTGAGTTGACGAGGGATTGTGGTTTTTGTTAAGCTCTAGCTCTGAAAGGGGTAGACTGCTCAATCAGTGCTCCACAAGAAATAAGTGCTGCAACAGTTGGTGAGATATTTTATTACAATTTCAAAGCTGAAAAAGGTTGCCAATCTATTCAAGACCTTGACCTATGAAATATAGACAATCCTTGATATAACTATTAAATCTTGCAAAGTGTCAGGAAAGACTGGTTGCATTGGCAATTGGACCTATACTCTTGAGCTTATCTCCTCGTAAAAACAAAGATATCATCAGTAATGCCATTCTCTAGGCGCCCAAAATCACATTGGCATCATTAAAGCTCTCCATTTGCTTGACAAACATTATCCCTTAAAACAAAGCTCATTGTGCAGGATTCATGAATACAAGCAGTTATTCTGTCACTAGACAAAGTGCTAATACCCTTCCTTTAGGATACACAAGTCCAATCGTTTCATATTAGGCAAAAAACTTCAAATCAACATGCGTTCATGAGTTGGTACTAGAGTCAAGGATAAAAGTACCTGATCTAATTCCAAAAGGTAGCTAAAATGTCAACCACATTAATCCTTATATCTTCTATGACATTGGAACGACTTCTGCATATAGGCACTTTTAACAGAAACCAAAAGGTTTTAAGCCAATCTAGTATCCAAAAATTCAATCTAACAGCTTCACTTGAAACGCAAAAGCCTTCTGCCAAAACTCAATCACTGGAAAAAGCAATAAAACTGACATCGTCAGGTTTTGATGAAGCTTCATTGACTTGCAGGAAAGGAAAGATAAAGACATAGCAACTAAGCAGAATTGCATGTTGTTTCAAACTTTCAATCACTGGAAAAAGCAATAGAAACTTATATTTGTTGTTTCATATATCAGAAATTCAGCAAGATAAAGAAAGCAAGACACACCAGAAGGATCAATATATCAGATTGACCCCCGGGGGGGGCGCCCGCCCCCAAAAAGATCATATCAGAAGCTATTACTACTGCTGCTTTTCCTTCCTAAGATGAATAACAGAATAATCAAGTACTATCCTATGTTTATCGCCATCTAGTTTCTTATAATGTAGATTTCAATCTTGTGTAAAAAGAATCAGGGAAGCCATCCCTTTAAACATAAATTGAAAAAAAAGCTAATATTTAGCTTTGAATTAATACCTTAATGAAGATGCCCACTAGTCAGCAATTTCCTCCGACTTAATAAAGCAGCAACAAATATCAAAACACAATATTAAAACACATTTAGTTCGGCAACAGCGTTTTGGGTAGCGTTTGGCGTTTTGACTAAGTCAATACACTTATCAAGTAATTTTTAGTGTTTGGTAACATAGTATTTTGACTAGCATTTCAAGTAGCGTTTAACGTTTTGCGTTTTAAGTAGTGTCTCTAAAATTTAATAGTATTAACATTTTGCGTTCAAAAGTAGCATTTCATATTTTTTGCCAAAAAATATCCTTTTGAAATTATCTATATCCTTTTATGTCAAATTACATTAATCAACTAACCTAACAACTAAATTTACCGAACTCATTTGTTTCAACTGCTCGTCTAAACAGCTATCCACTAACAGCTAAATTAGGAACTCTATCCGGTACCTAAACAGCTATCCGATACCTGAATCGATATCCGCTACCTAAACCGCTAATTTTACCGAACGAGGCCATAAACAACTCAAAACTCTTTAACAATTTTGTATAATTAGCTACCATGTAGTGCTCCAAGGGTTAAAAAAAAGCCTATTCAAGGATGGTCCACTAGTTAGAAGAGACAATAGGTGAATACACCTCTCCCCTCTAAGAAAACCAAGTTATCTACACGCTGTTTGCAAATCACAAATTGTATTATTTCTTTTAACCAGGCCATGAACATATCAGACGCACCTAAATAATATGATATGCATCACCGAATTCCCAAGCATAAATATAACATGAAATAATTGATGTTGAAAATTCAGTAGACTATAAACCTGCTCCAGGTAGAATGCATGTATTCAGCAGTAAGAAACCACTAGAACTGCTTGTGGAACAAAGTTAACAAACATGATAAGATAACACGCTCCCATTGGGTTCTTTTTTTTCCACTATACTATAGACACTCCAATCAAGTTCAAGCATAATGAGCTAACTAAAAGTCAAGAAAGGCATATGATTGATGATAACACTATAGCATATAATACATCATAGTACTGATTCTGATAGTGTAATTCAATATAGATCACGAGCCATCAAGATAAAAACACCTTTGTTAAGTAAGATCAAAGCATGACACAAATTAGGTAAAGATAGCCATCAAGGCCCACTGCTCTTCAAAATTCTCAAACAATCGAACTTTTGTTTCTCCTTTCAGAATTGTCAAACAATCAAACTTTGTTTCTTCCCTAGTCTTTAAGTTCCAGTTTCTTCAGTTTCCCTATTCACTGAAAAGTTGGTCACAATGTGTAAGCTCCACACAGATAGTCATTGAGATATAAATTTGAATACTACTTATGGGATGTATATTCAGTAGTCCTCCCAGACTATACATGACAACTCACAATTCCTTCTTTTTTTTTTTTTTAGGTTTTTGGGTAAGAAGTTTAATTTCATTGCTAACCGAACAAATTCAAAGATGTACAACACATAAGCATCGTCTAGCAAAAAGAACCATCTTCTACGAAGGGTTCTCTCTTTTAGCTTACGATTCATTTTGCAAATGGTCGCAAGTCATACTACTTGAAAAATTGGAAAGACCAAGATCTCCCATGACCGGTGACAATATATGGCAAAATAGAGTTGGATTCAAACTTCATAAAGTTCTAGGACAAAAAATATAAGATAAAATGAAAGTCCAAGGTAAAGTGCCTTCACCACCATAATAAGAGCCTAGCACAAACTACATTATATAGGAAACAGTAACTCTGCTTGTTCGTCTATTGCGCATCAATTTATCATTCAAATCCACCCTAAATTTCATTCTATAACTCAAATCAAGCACAGTTCACATCGCTTCCCTTGCTAAACCCCTTCATTATGATAATAGCAAAGAAATCACATGAGATCGAAATGTATAACTAGCAACAGAAAATGTTATCCTACACTCATCTCTTTGATTACATATATACCTGGTGTCTCAGCCTCAAACAATCTTCAGATATTCTCGACCGACTTCCATGGCGAAGAAGCTAAGATAATGAAAGGGTTAGTAATTAATATTACATGTAAAATCATTTAAGAAAGATGCAGTTTGAAACCCTGAAAAATTAAGTACCCCATAATTGTCGATTCGCCATAGATTCTGGAGAGATCTAAATATGATGAATACAACCCAGATAACAGATTTTAAATCGATGACGACGGGGACCAATTCTAGGAGTGTATGCTCTACATCGCATGCGCATAAATTAACGGGAAAACAAAAGGATGATCAAATTAAATTACTAATTAAATTGCAGGGAAGAAAGAGGGTTTTGGGGGAGATAAGCTAAAGATAATTAGGTTAATACGAGATGATTAGCATGGTCCTGTGTCTTAACTAGTAAACATGTTTTTTTCAAAAAAATTAAAATACTCCGTACCCTCAAAAGTCACAAATCCCACCATATTCCCCAAAAAAATTAAAAAAACTCAAAGAAACGCCATAAATCACAGCATGAACTATTTCATCAAAGAACGAAAAGAGGAAATTAAGCAAAATGATCATCATACCTTTAATCAGCTATGGTATGAGCCAAGATCCATCCCCCGCGCGGCCCCCCCCCCACCAAAGGAAAATGGGTTGAGAAATAATAGGCAATTAATTATGTAAAGAATCATATATAGATCAGAAGGCGACATTAATGGAGGGGAGAGAATTGGAGGAAGGTTAGGGGGGGAAGCTGACAGCAAGAGCAGTGAGCACGCAAAAGGAAAAGCATACGACGGTGGGTTTTGTAGTGTTGGCAATGGTATACGATTTCAGCCTTTGTGTGCTCACTCTCTTCTGTCAATTTCTCTCTCCTCCCACTCACCCACCCACGAAATTACCAAATTAGGAAACATCACACCCAAAATACCCTCCAGATTGCCGTCAGATCTCCCTTCATCTTCGCCTGTATCTGTATCGAACCAGCGTTTTCAATTTAGGGTTTTTAATTCGTATCGATCAGATTACAATGGCGGCGGTTGGTGAGATTATAATCTCCCCATCGAACAGTACTCGTCGGAGAGAGAAAGAGATGGAAGACGGAGATGGATATAAAGAGGCGAGGAGAGAGAAATGGGATGCGTGAGGATGGGGTTGGGGGTGGGGGTCGCAGCGAGCAAGTTGCTAATTAAGTCGTTGAATTTATCAATCATACCAATGGGAAATGTTTGTCAGGAGGGGGGCTAGTACTTACTACTCTCCAAAGAAGGGAAGACAGAGGGGGGGAATACTGAGTGATAATAGATTGGATGTACATTGAGTGAGTGGGCGTACTGGATTCATTGGGAGGCATGTGGGTACGTGTGGGCCTCTCAAAAATCCCTATCCCTTCAAAAAAAAATTCTTTGTTTTTTTCCCCCTTGGGCAGTTCTTTTTTTCTTTCTTTCTTTCCTTCTTCTACCGACTTCTCCAGTGATGAAAGTGATAACGGAGTTTCATTGGATTTAAGGTTGCTGATATAATGGGGTTGCAACTGATTCTACGGCTCTGCTGAATCGTATAGTTGAGAAGAGAAGATCATCCGAAAACGACAATCGTTGTCAAATTGTGTTCATTGTATCTTCACTTGCTATCTCGATTTTCTACAAGTTAATCAACTTTAATTTGATACTACTGTTACTCACAGAAATTATCCTGCAAAAGCAGAACCTACATTGAGAGGTGGTAGTAGCAGTGGTGTTGTTGGTACTCACATACACCCCCCACCTAAAAAATAGTGATTAATCTTTGCTTATAATGAGTCCTAAAAATATTTAGTGCTTGAACTATTAGTTGAAGGTAAAAGATACCCTCAAGTTTAAAACTAAAGTCAATGTCATTGGGCCGATAATAGACTTTCATCCACTTCTAAAACTGATGATGTGGCTTGTCGGAAAAAGGTAGCGTGGCCCAATTTGATGAGTCAGCCGCTAATATATTAATTTTTTGTTAACAAACTAAATAATGTAATATTTATTATTAGAAATTTAAAGAGATAATTTAGTAATTGTATTGAATTGGTCATCATTTTATCTTATGTTTGTCGTATTTTTTTAGTATGTTTGCAGTACTCTCATCTTAATTGGGTTATTATTATTTCACCAATTGTTGGAGGTATGACACTCGACTCTTCTTTGTTATTTTTATGTTTTTATGTTCTTAATGTTGTTTAAGTACTTTTTGTACATTATCACCTTTTGTCTATCAAATGTTTTCAAAAATTTATGTGGGTCTCCTGTAATTAGCTTTTTTATTGGCATAAATATCTGCAAAGGTAAGGTTGCCTACATTTGGACTTTTCCAAACCCCGAAAAAAAAGACCATGCACTAGGAGGAGCTATTTTTTTGTTAAAGAGATAATTTAATAAATTCACAATTTTACAATTATATTATATGTTGGATTGAGAAGCCTATTACAATTAGATAATTAAGGATTACTTTCATGAGGTGGTGATGAACTGATGATGTAGGGGGTGTTTAGCGAACAGTTTTTGGAAGAGTTTTTTGACCAAAAGTTTTTTTTGAACAAGATTAGATGTTTGATTAAGTAAAAAAACTAGTTTGGGTGTATGGTAAAAATGCTTTTTATGAGAGCTTTTTGGACTCAAAAGGTTAATTTGAAAAGACCAATTTTCTGAACTTTTTGGAAGAGCTTTTTGAAGAATTAATTTTTTGTTTCACAACTTTATCAGAAACAACTAATTTTACCAAACAGTTTTTCAACAAACAGCTAATTCAAACAGATAATATAAACAATTAATTCAAACAGCTAATAATTATTTACCAAACAAGACAGTAGTATTCTACTCTAGTGTGCCAATTAGATCGACCCCAATGTTGTAAACGAAGATGAGGCTAATTGCGAAGAGTGTGAGATTGAAATCAGTTATATTATCTATTACCTCCTCCGTCATGTCCTACTTTAATCATATATGCACAAGGTATGCCATGAATTGAAGCGACTTATGGGAACCATCATAGAATATGATCAGATAGCTATAAACTAGGTTTCCAAAAACATAAGATTGAATATGAGGTAGTCATGATAAGTCACATTTTTAAAGGTTGGGCATTAGTCTTGGTTCTTGGAGGCTCAAAAGCTAGTGGTGCTAGCTCGTAAACGGCGACAATGAGCTAATGCTGGTTGTTGCATTACCCTTTGATAAATAAAAAAAAAAAAGAAACATATTCCCCAAGGCCTAGTACATAGTACTTAACCTAAACTTTTCCTACTCCAATGAATGATGTGATACTGTATACCTAATCAAATTGAGGGTGAGCTCGGATCGAGGGCTAGTAGACAGAATTTTCTTGACTCTGATCCTACCCAACCCTTATGCGGGTCGGCATATCCTTAACCCTAACCCTGACCCTACAGGTACCCTTGGATCATTAGGTCAGACACGATCCTCAACCCTTCCCTATAAAGAAAAATAGATTTTTCACCAAGTTTCTTTTTTATTATAAAGTTCAATATTAACACTCTACAAAACAAAAGGCCAAACAATAATACAATGTTTCAATGACATGTATCGTAATTACAAACATTCTAATGAGCAATTTAGTGATTAAAACGATTAGTTCACTAAATAACTACTGCAAACATCAAAAAAGGAGTGTTAAAATGTTATAAACCAGTGAGATGTGAAGACGTGAATGACATGGGAGGCTAAGAGGAGAGGAGAAAGTAGAAAGTGCAAAGGTTTTGAATAAATTAAACTCAAAGTATCTTGTTTTGATTTTAAATTTTAATTTTTCTTTAAAAAAAATGAAGGTTAGCGAGTTGGGTCAAAGGATCAAAAGCTCTACTAAAGTCTGACCCTCATCATAGTCGAGTACCCTCAATTTGAGGGTACGGATAAGTCAGGGATAAAACCCCCCCAAAAAAAAATCCGACCCTAACCCTCAAAAATGAGGGTCGGGTCGGGAGAAATAGGTCAGGCCAGAGCCCAGCCCACTGAGCAGGCCTATGTGATAGTATCATAAGGCTTAGCATGCTATACTTCATAGATTATTGTATGTATCAAGGACCCAAATCATTACTTTTTTTTAGAGAGAGAGAGAGAGAGAGAATCGAATCATTACTGTACATACTAATTGGGAGGTGAAAAGTTATCAATTAGAGATACTCTGGTAAACTTAATCCATCCAAAAAAATAATAATCAAAATGGCAATTTACCAAGAATCAATATTCATGATAACTTTTGATTCAAAATGTAATAAAAGCATGGGATTTTTATATTTGCTTCAAGAGGAATTAACGCAAGATATGATAGATTAAAAGGGCCTGGTCGATACAACACTTTGATCTAGCGCTTAATGGTTTGTAGGTTTTAGGGCCTCTTCATTTCAGCGTTTATATGGTGTCTAGTACTAACCACTATTAATCGCTTCGGAACGTTACTAACTGCAAGCCCTGATAGCTGCTAAATTCTAGCTAACTGCTATTTGCTATTGCAAATGCTACTCATTACTGCTATTACTCGTTGGTAAATGCTAATCGTTAGTCGTAAACTCTGGTAATCATTAACCACTAGCCGCTAATTATAAACGTTGAAACAAACAGGCTCTTAAGCATTTTGGAACCGTTAATAGCAAAATTATAAATATCGTACCGGTCATTGTACCCTTTTTTTACTAGAAGGAGACATACCTGATTTATGTACCGTTGTACCGGGTTTGCACTGTTTTGAATTTCAAAAAATTTTTAAATTAAAGTGCAAAAAAATTAAAATTTTAGTGCACCGGACGGTATTTGATTGAAAATACCGGTACAGCTCGGTATTTGACGGTACAGAGCAGTACTAACCGGTATTTGATTGGCACAATACCGGATGATAGCTTGTACCGTTTCTTGACTGGTACGGTACGCTTCGACTAACACCTGATAGTACGGTACGGTATTTATAACATTGGTTAGTAGCATTTAAGTGTACCAATTAGCATTTTGTAGGGTTGGGATCACTTGGGAGCAATGAACAGTAGGGGTTTTCAAAAATATCCGTAAGCAATTATCCGATCCGAAAATCTGCTACCTGATCTGAAATTTTTTGGTATCGGAACCAAAATATTTGAAAAGTTTGGTTAGGACTCCCTAACCATTTTTTTTTTGTCATTGACTCGGGTCGGCTCGGATGTTTTAAAGGTTTGGTTACCCGAAAACATGAACTTTTTTTATTTTTTTCATTTTTGAAGCTTTTTTATTTGAATTTTCCTTCCCCTAAAGACTTTGTAAGTAAAATATCCCCAAGTTGAAAGAAGACAAATGCTTTGACTTTGTTGCATTGTTTTATTTAGATTTCTAGGTCCTCTACGAGACTTTGTTGCTCCTAGACATCAGATTAAACATGAATGTGATGTTAATAAACTTATACCTTATGGAGGTGTGGAGTTCTTAAAACATGAATGGTAGTAATACTTTCTGACAGTGTCATATTGTGTGATATTATCAAGTGTTAGCTGACGCGATATGATAATGTTGTATATCATAAATAGCAATAGTTAGGATACAACAAAATTATTATGCAAAATAGAAAAAAAAAATTAAAAATTGAGTTATTGGATAACCAAAAACTCAAACCGAAATTTTCGGATACCCGAATTTCGAGTACCTAATTATTTGGGTTCAAATAAGTTTCAACATTCTATTGATCCGAAATTTCGAGTACCCTAACCTAAATGTCTTTTGGTTCGGGTACACAAACCATGTACACCCCTAATAGAGAGTGTTAAAAACCGTTAATATTTGGAATATTTGGGAGTAGTTTGGAGCACTTGAGAGTGGTTTAAAGCGTTTTTTTTATGGGAGGGGAGGGGGGATTTAGACCCAAAAAAATTGCTTAAAAGCGTTTAGAGCGGTTTAACATTGCGAAAATGCTTCAAATACTATATATACCCTTACGCTACGCTGCAAAAAATATTCGTAATAAAAAAACTTTTATACAGCAAAAGCTGCTCGGGTCCTCAAGTTTGCTGAAAGAGGCCTTAATTTGATTATTCCTTCTGGGGTAACATCCAAGAAGAAAGGACACTTTCCTTTTTTAAAAAAAAAACTTTTTTATTTGTTTAATTTATTTTTTGTTGGAAATTTAGCTGGGGGGGCCGCTTGGTCTCCTGCAATTTGCTTCTTCTCTTTTTGCCCTTTTGGTAAGAGAAGGGGGAGGGCGGGACGGGTGGTCGAGGTACCACTCTGTTGCCCCCTGCAGCCTGCAGGTCATCAACTTGCCCCAAAAATGCAGGTCGCAATAAAGAAATTAAAAAATTTAACAGTTAAAAAGATATACGAATCTTATTGTATTGCCTCACCTGATTACTTTGTAATTAAAAAATTATTACTTTGCGTTACGTGCATTTTAGTCCAAAATTTACCAAAATGTGCTCCATATAGTATACAACAAATAACAATTTAGAAGGGTACTTTGGCAAAGTTTAGGGTCAATGATTTACTTGCCACAAAGTTGAAGGAGTAAATAATATTTTAAAAGGTCAGAGACATAAAAAATATTTACCAAAACCCCAATTGGAGTAAATGATAATACTTCTTCATGTTAACATTAATACTCTTATTCTTTTGTATATCCAATTATATATATAACCAGGAAATGAATATACATAACCTTAATTATTATGAAGGGAATAGATCCTATACATATGGTCAATTCACCTTTTTGACCGAAAGGAGAGGGTTTCAAATCATGTTATTTACAAAAAGTCACTCATGCCCCCCCCTCCAAGCCCTTCCTACTCTTGTACGTGGCTTATCCAAATATGTGTGTGTATATGACTATATATATTCTTAGAATACGAAGCTATTCCTAAGTTTTCAACTATCAGTTTAAATTTTTAGTTGAAAAAGTTCTTAAAGACATCAGAACATTTCTGCCCAAGAGGTCTTCAGTTCAAATCTCAGCAATCCCCATGTTGATTCATTGCGCAAAGCAAGGAGAGCATTTGCAGCATCCGAACTTCATGCCCAAAAGGGCATTCGCATAAGGAGATGTTTTAGAGTATAAACCTATTCCTGAACCTTCAACTATAAGCTTAAACTTTTGGTTAGGTTGGTTCCTCTCTCTCTATATATATATATGTTCTTTGAGTCTTATTATCTTATACTCACATGACTTACTATATATGAGATTGATAACGAGATTTGTTTTATTATTAATAAAATTAGAAAGAAAACGGAAAGCAATATATCAATTAGCTCAATAATCAACATGAATAAAATGGGAGTTCTACAAATATCGTGCCCTCAACTGTTAGTCAAAGTTAGCAAACACGTTTGAACTCTAAAAGTCTAGTAAATGCCCTAGATTAAATTAAAACCTCTTATTTCTGGCAATTTCTTATTTCTCTTATATTTTTGATGATGTGGCATATGAGAAAAATGATTTGGCTTAACTGAATTACTATGATAACATGTTAAAAAAAAAATATTTTGGTTAGCACATATATGGATCATATACTTAATGCAAAATAATTTTCTCTGCACAATTTTACAAGTATAAATACCAAATTTTGACATAAACTATATTAGATACACGTGTTTTAGATTAGGTTTAACAACCTTACAAGCTCTGCATTTATTGAGAATTTTGGGAACATTCAATTTTTTTTATTTTTTTGAATTGGATGCACAAGTAAGTATTTTACAAGACTGTTAGATTTCGAGTCTATGAATTTTTAAATAACATAATGGGTTATTCATTCAACAGGGACAGTTAGGAAAAAAATTCACTTTTCTCATGTGGTATGATCCAAATTACTTGGAATAGAGTGTAAAACAGGTTAGAGACAGAGCAATCAATTTATGAGTTAGGTCAAAATTTTAATCACATATTGTGCCCATGTCTAACCTTAAATGATTTGGATTTTTAATTAGGTATAGGTTATTTTCATGCCATTAGAAATCAGCTATCATACATACATACATACATACATACATATACATATACATATACATATACATATACATATATATATATATATATATATATATATATATATATATATATATATAGATAGATAGATAGATGGATGGATGGATGGATGACAAAACCTAAATATTCATCATGAGAAAAGACAAAAATATATAATCATAACCTAATTATGGAAAAAATAAAATTTTGAAGTAATCTCTTTGTCACCACTTATTTGAATTCCGAATAATTGATTATCTTATTTAAGAAACCGAGTGCCCAAAATTGAAAACCACCCACTCCAGTCTCTTTGGAAACTACCCACTCACCCTCATCTTTCAATGATTTTCTTCCTCTAAGCAAAGTCATTAGAGGCCGAGAATGATCTTTTATGATCGTTTCCAACCCTCTCTTCTTTCCTTTTAAGTTACTTATATGTTTAATGGTTGTTTTCTCTATCTTTGTAATGTTTTGTCTCCCAAATTGTGAGACTTTGTCTCCACAATTGCATGGGAGTGTTTTTGTTTTATCTTGGTTGTGTGTTGTTTATGGTTGTTTTCTTTGTGATGTTTGGGATGAACAATATGAATGTTGTAGCAAAGCTCTTTAATGACATTTGACAAGTCGAGTACAACATCTCATACGAGATATCAATATTTCGTTTATAAAGTCTACATTGGATCAATAGGTGTACAATATGAAGAAGAAAATGATAGATCTGTGGATCACTTCCCCATGCTGTACATTTGTAAAACAGCAATTCACGTGGGAAGGCGAACGTTCAATCTATACCAAGTTAGATTTTGTGAAGTTAGAATTTTATTTTTGTAAGAAAAATTGTATTTATTTTGTTCGAATTTTTATTGTAGATGCCGGATGACTCCTTAATTTTTGATGAAATTATCGCTTTTTTTCTTGTAAGAAATCAATTGCGCTATGCATTTCATATCAAGCAAAATTTTAACGAAAATTCTACCATAATTGATTTTTTTTTTCAACTACTATAGTTAAATCTACTGTAAGCCATTGATCTTAGATAAAAAAATCTGAGTCGTTACTTTAGCAAGTTATCATATATATGATATTCTATTTTCTCTCTCTTCACCGTCCATGTACTCAGCATCTTCTGGGTTTTCTGACCCCTGTCCCCCTCTTCTTCTTCTTCTCTCTCTGAGAGACACAGACAAAACTCCATATTTCCTGACACACCCATATCAATTCAAGCTCCAACACTTTATCCCATTACCGTCATCAACTCTTTTTTTTTTTTTTGATCATACATCAACAGTGGCGATTTCTCTCTTTCTCTCTCTTTCTTCAACCCAAGAAGCCATGAAAATGGGGGGAAAGGCTCGAGGCAACAGGGGAATCCCATAATAAACATCTAACTATTACACTTGCTTTCTCTCTCTCTCAATTAATTTGATGATGGTTAATTCACTGCTGAGAATGAGATATGAGCTGCTCTGTTTATTTCACTTTCTTGCTCTGTTTTTGTAACTGATTTTAATTACTTGCAAGAAAAATGCCTCCCCCCCCCCCCCAAAAAGGTCAGACAGAGAGAGAAACAAAGAGTGTTGTGATTAAAAAGTGAGCAATTAGTGTTAATATAAGTTTAATGCACAATGAATTAGTTGCTATGGTGTGCATCTCTTTCTTATATGAAGTCAATTGGAATTTTTCTCTTCTCCTCAGCAACATTAGAATTCTTCTTCCTATGGTATTGAGATAATTGTCCATAATACAGGAGAGAGAACTATTGAAACACAAAGAAGGGGGGTTACCGGTGGGAGACTGGGAGATTCTCAGAATTTACAGTTATTTATCACCTCTTATAACCGGTTGACAAAAACCAAAATAATGACTGAGATTTGTCAAGAAATAATCAACGGCAAATATAATTTTTTATTACCATAGTTAAATAAATTTTCAATTATGGTAGAATCTTCCAAATTTTAAATCTTAACCAACCACAGATTACGTGAGCAAGTAATAAAATATTTTTGTTTTTGGGGGGAGGGGGGCCGGCACGCTATTAGCTGAAATTCACCTCCAAACAAAATTATGTTAATACTAAAACTATGCGCACTCTCGCACTAAGCTCCAATAATTTTATATTATTTACATGCCATCAATAAAGATTATTTGATTCGGCCACATCATTTTTACGAGCCAAATATTTAAAAATTTTCATAAATATTAAAAAAATTTAATTGAGTCAAAAAGCATTTGTTGCATTATTTGAGTTTAGTGATAGTTTTCTACTCTTGATTAAAAGTTCAATGGTATAGTTAGACCAGCATTGTTGTGTGGCTCAGAATATATTGGGCAATCAAGAAGACTCAAATAGAGAGATTGACGGTAGCAAAGATGACGATAATTCAGTGGATGTGTGGTCATATGAGATTTGATATGATTGAAAATAAACTGATTAGAGGCAAAGTAGATGTGGAGCTCGTATAAGAAAAGATGAGAGAAACAACTCAAACTAGACGTAGATGACTTGGTCACATGAAAAAAGGAGTGTGGATGCAATAGTGAGAAGATGCGAAACGATTAACTTTTCAGAATGGTAGATGATGCCCATGAACTGATTAGACACAAAGAAGAGTTGGTGCCCATAAGAAGGAAGTAATTAGACATGAACTGAGTTTTTTAAGACTAACAGATGATATGACTTATGATATAAGTGTGTGAAGGTCTAGAATTAAGGTGGCAGACTGTAAGCAGCTTGCCTCATATCCGTCGCTTAGCTTCCAAATGAGTTAGGAATGTTTTTGTGTTGCATTGGCAATTATTTATCTTGCACTTACTACACTTTTATATGCTTGCACTTAAACCTGTCAATCCGGACAGGCAAGTTAAATGTGGGTCAATAAATTTTGGATTCGGGTTGGAAATGTTAAATTTTCGGGTTTGGGTCAGACCACCCAACCAGTTAGAAGTATTTTTTATTATTTTTTTTCTCTTGCAAATATTACAAGAACTAGCATTACTTTTCTTTAAAAAAAAATCATGTAGCCCCAAAATTTCAAATTTTACTCTTTAAGCTCCTTTTTAGGTGTCATTCTACGTACTGAACCTTAATCTCATTTACTTTTAGATCATATTTTCTTAACTAGAGAATAAAGAAAAAAGGGAAAGAAAAGAAAATTGCATTTAAATTTAACTAAAATTCATATGAAATATGCTTGATGATGCCGTATAATTCTTTCGGAGAAGATGATCAATCAAGTGGAAGTCCTTTTGCCTAAATATACTACTTTATAAAGTGATTTCGTTAGATGATGAAAACGTAGTTTTTCATAATAAAAAAAGACTAAACAATTTTAGCAATAGTGCCACAAATGAAGATGTTATAGTAATATACTAGAAAAATGGATAGGAAAAAAAGATACTAAAACTTTAAAAAAGCATGGAAACATTGGAATTTTTCTTTTTTTAAGTAAGACTTTATTAGCTATGTATGTTCATTAACGGGTAAAAGGTCAGCACATATATTAGGTAAATAGAATTTTTACAATATATATATATGTGTGTGTGTGTGTGTGTGTGTATTAAAAAATCAACATAATCCAAACTAGTTGACTCTAACCTAACAAATTTACATGACCCAAATGAGTTCGGGTTCGAAAATCTTGTCCAAGAGGACCAACACCCTAACTTCTGCGGGCGGATTCAAGTCAGGTAAATTTTTATCAGGTGTACTAGCAGTGGTCTTATCTTAGTAAGGTTATTATTACTACACTTCTGGTTGTTTAAGGTACCACACTTACCCTTCCTATACTATTTTTGTATTGCTTTTTGTACCACTTTTATATATATATGTTGGTTTTGAGTATTTCACGTATATATTATCCTTTGCATGGTTTTTAACTTCAAAAATGATTTCCTAACAAAACTTTTTTGTTGGTCTCTTGGAATTGGTTTCTCTACCTGCAAAAATATTTGAAAAAATAAAATTGTCTACATTTAGATTTCCTTAGATTTTGTAAAAGTGGAACCCACAGTGAGAAGAGTTGTTATTGTTTTTTTGTTAAAAAGTTCAAAGGTATAGTATTTTTAGAACTCAATGTAATGGCCAATATATTGTGGAAATTGGACCATTCCATTATTAACTAATTTTATGGGAAATAGAGATCATGCTTTGTTTATTTAATTTAAAGCAAAATTAAACCCATCCCTACCATACAATTGCATAGGGGTGCTCGCGGATCGAGTCAGTGACAGATCTACGTGAAGTCTAAGGGTGTTCATGGACACATCTAGCCTAAAAAAAAAAACTAATGAGTTATATTTTAAAGGGGTTAGATTATTATATATGGACACTCCTAAAATGGATAGTTTAATAAATGAACACCTCTCTTTTTTTAATGTCTGAATCTGCTACTGAATCAAGATAGATTTCAGTTCGAGTGCCTGAATTTTCAGGCCGTCAAAGTTGCGAACCGAATTTGAAATTTTTTTGGTATCCGAATTTTTCCCTTGAATTTTTTGGATACCCAATGATCTAATTTGCCTTTTTTTTTTGAGTTGTGAAGAGACTTGCCTGCCAATTCTAGTGAATTCTGGTGACTTGACACTAGTGTGCCGGCACATGGCGACAAAATGCAACACCTTCACCATGTTTTTCTTCCTCTTTGCTGGTAGGAAGAAAAGGGGGGTGGGGGTAGAGATAGGGATGGGGATTAAAGCTCACAGAGGCAAAAAGAAGCATGTCGGTTGTGAATCTCAAAGCGGCTAAACAAGAACCCGCTTTGCGCTTTTTAAAAAAAAAAATTAATTTAAGTTTGCCCTTTTGTTTTAATAAAAATTTTAACAGAATATTGGGTACTTGAAACTCCAAAAATTATGAACCGTATTCAAACTAAGAACCTGAAAAAAAAAATCAGTTTAGATACCCGAACCAAATATTTTGAATATTTTGGATTGGATACCAGAAAAATTAATTTAGGTTACAGATTTTCTGTTCAGATTTTCGAGTTTGGTTAGTTTTAAACATCCCTACAATTGTATGCTGGACAAGAGGTCCTTAATGCAGACAAACTACTCTATAAGGAGTTAGTTGTACTTTTTTGGGGGGTCTTTCATGGTGAGATTTTTTTGTAAATGATCTCGCATTTGAGTCTTCTCAATAAATAAAATTTATGATATAAATAGTTTTTTCTTTATAAGCCGAACAATAACTTTATTCTCATAAAATAAGGGATCAAAAACTGAAAAAAAATATATTAGGCAAGAGTTCCATGAATAACCTATAAGATATTAATTAATTGTATCTGTAAACACCCCCCCCCCCAACCCAAAAAACGGATCATTCGAGATTTCGTTGATTTGTCCATCATATCAAACTGTGGTAGTGTGTAAAAACATGCTATTCTAAATCATGCACAACTTCAACCAAAGTATACAACTTAGATAAATTCTATTGATACCTAACACAATATGCAATAAAATTACCACTAAGATTTGAAATCAAGATTTCTAAACCACCCCCCCCCCCCAAAAAAAGATTTGCAATTAAGATATTTTGATCTAAAAAGATTTGTTCTACTTCTGAAACAAAATAAAGAATAACTAGTCAATGAAAAGTTTCAAATGTCCAATCTTTAAGTTAGGTTTTGAATAAGACTATATGTAATTTAGTAAGTCGTTAATTTATTTGTTTTAAATATATTAGTAAGTTTCAAGTCGCCTCTTCGAGTGGAAAAATTAGTTTATCCCTCCTTTTAATGGTATTTTTCTTTTGTAGAGTCCTCGTCACCTACGTAATGTTAAAGCTATGGATCATTGATATAAATAGGTGAAATTGTTACGATGATCTATAGTTGATTATCATCTTTTAAGAGGGTATTTGGCAAATAGTTTTTTGAATAGTTCTTTGATCAAAAAGAGCTTTTTTGGTTAGCTGTTTAACTAAGTAAAAAATATAATCTGGGTGTTTAATGAAAGAGCTTTTTAGAAGAGTTTTTTGGATCCAAAAAGTTAATTTAAAAAAGCTAATTCCATGAGCTTTTTAAATAACTAGTTTTTTATTTCACAACTTTATCAGCAATAACTAATTTTTTCAAACAGCTTTTCAACGAACAGCTAATTCAAACAATTAATACAAACACCTAATTCAAATAGCTAATAACTAATAGCTAATACAAACAGTTAACAACTAACAGTTAATAATTATTTACCAAATAAAAAATACAATTTACATTTTTTAGAGCCTAGTTCCTCTTATCCCCCCCCCCCCCCAAAAAAACATTCTACGTTTGTCTACATCAAATCAGTTGGCTTTTTAATTAAGATTAAAAGATGAGTGTTCATGGTGGCATCCGTATGTGCCATTTTAGATCTATACTTAACTAAATCCAATCTTGATGGTAAAGATCACTTGATTAATTACAGTACTGATATGACCCCTGGTTTCAGTTCCCAAGAATAAAGTATCGCATATGTTCACTGACCTTATCACAATAGGTTGCATTAATTGCAAATGATGAATCATGTACGTATTGGTTGTGGTGATCATGATCATAATTACTAATGTAGCTTTTTTCAAGTGGTTAATTTGACATTTATTTATTTAATAAGATCATGGTTAATAGAGAATAATCAATACTAATTTGACTCTAATTAAATGAATAATTAAATAGCAAATATATATATATATATATATATATATATATATATATTATATTATATTTAAGAACCAATCCAAATGAAAGTTTATGATAATGGTTAAAGGTCCTACTAAAATAGATTTTGTAATCTTAAACATGTCATCACAGAAGGATATGCTTTGTACTTAAAAAATGGATACTGAATAACATAAAGACCCGTTCTTACTTTAAGCAATATATTCAATACATGGGTCAATGAGATTCAAATTGTAACCATTCACTAAGAAAGGTTCTAATACCAATTGACAGTTCAAATAGTCTATTAAAAAAATAGTTACAATTGGAGGTTTGTTACTTACGAAACACCAATATTAGGTACATCAAGCAGACTACATGTAAATATAAACTGTAATCCTATCATTTTTAATCAAATTATTACTAAAACTTTATTTTCTGTGTAGGTACAAAAAAAGGAGATGGATTTTTCGTCATTGGCGTAATAGATTGACCATCATCTCATATAGTGTGATTTTCATCATAATCACTATCTACTATCTCAATCACACTTATATAGACCCTTTCAGAATCATATGGTTTTTAATTGTTAATCCCAATTATTATGTACGAAGTTGCCATCTACGTAGATCTTTCATTGAATTATTTTATTATCTTTTCTAAATTATAATATTAACTATGTCTACAATTACTATCGGTTTATTATTTGCACAATATGTATCTACGAAATATCATTTTGTACATGTACTATGCAAAGCACGAGTCTAGACTAGCATATAGGAAATACAAAACAAAATTGTGCTGCTAAATTTCTAATATATGTATATACACACACTAGATTGAGGTTCTGATTATACTGTATGTGAAATTTAATTCCCCTTTTTTCATTTCTATTATGTTGTGGTCTTGGCTCATCTAAGGTTGTCTTTACTCTTTAGTTAACTATTGATGAAAGATGAGTTATTAACTATATCCACACCATTGTTATAGTATGCCACCAAAATAAAAATTAATGTCCAATATATCACTGATTGGCCTAGGTGATTTCTCAACAACCTCCCCCCCCCCCCCCCCTTTTTTTTCCCAATTGAAAACCACTTACAGCTATGAATCGGGTAATCGAAAAAGTTTAAATGAATTTTGACAAATGGGCAAGCATGCATGGAGGAAAGTAAAAACGGCGGCCGGAGTTGGGATGGAGTTTAACGAACTCAGACGAATATATGAGCCTTCATCTTGTGAAATTAAGGTTTATTGGGTCCAAATTGTTGTGAAAAATTCAAATTGAAAGCCATTCCATGGATTTGAGGCAACTTTTGTGATTAAATTTTTTTTGGCTAAGGTTTCAAACATTAGAGTTGGGATGACAATGAAATTCGTACTCATTTAAAATTCACAAAATTCAACCCATTTAAAACCCAAGTGGGTGGTGAAAATGGGTTTTAAATGGGTATGAGGCGGGTGTTGAAAAACGGGTACGGATATAGGCATGGATATAGCCCTCACCCGCCCCATACCCGCACACTACTCGTACCTGTTTTTATAATAAAATTAAAAAAATATTTTTATTTAACATTTTTTTGGTTTAAGTCCAATCCGAATCCTTCTAACAAAAAATTAGTCAGTAATGTACTTTATATCACATTTCTAAACAATATATTCCCACAATATCACAACTTTGCAATCATATACTGACAAAAATATATATCGTACTTGGATATGGGTTGCATATGGATATTAATTTTCATTCTTTATGTAAACCCGAATAAAACCCGCAAACCCGCAAAACCCGATGGGTATGGGTATGGGTATGGGTTTTATTTTTTAATACCCGATAGGTACGGGTATGGATATGAGTACAATTTTCGAAAACAGATATGGGTGAGGGTACGGCTCAACGCGTCCCGTACCCGCCCATTGCCATCCCTACATTAGAGGTAGTGTTCTCTCGTATTTGTGGATGAAGAATCATTTTTTGATGGAAGGAAATGAAAATTGGTGATATTTACAAAAGGATGAGAAGGATTTTGTTGAGTTGTTAATTTTTGAAAGTTTTTTTTCTTTTTTGTCTCACATCAAGTATTTAAGAAGATAAATAAAAATTAATTAACCGACTATAGCGGGTTAATTACGCCCATCAGTGACAAAATAGATAATAAGAGTGTTTGGAAACAACAATTTTTTGAAAAAAAAAAGAGCTATTTGAGGGTGTTTTAACTGTTTTATCTTGGTCAAAATAGCTAAGTAAATGTTTGATAAACAACTGTTTGAAACAACTACTTGCCCTCAAATAATTCTTTTTGAAAATGTTATTTTCATTAGTCTTTTCAAAAGAATTTTTTTTGTAGAAATAACATATTTGCCTAATAATTTAAACAAATTACACTACATGTCATTAAAATATATTTATATAATGTTGTTTTTATGAAACAGAAAGAGTATAAAGTATTATAAAGTGTTGCTTGAAGGCTTATACTACTAACATTTGAACCTAATTAGATCTTGAGGATTAACAAAAATCGAGATATTTTCTTTCTTTTTTTTTCTTGAGACACAAACAAATGATTAAATTGCATTATCTCTTTCACTGTTTGTATTTTTTTAGCTAAGTAATGTACTTGTTGATGTAGATTTTCTAATTTCACTAATATATTATATCAAGCTTATTTAGTTCTCTCACCACACACCTTTATGAACGTTTGATATTCATACTTTAGATTATTCAATCACTCTTCTGATTACCTAGATGGTGAGATTTGGATTGATGCAAAATAGAAACATTTGATACTATGCTTTGTATGAATTGAATCTAATGAAGATAAAGTCATTAGACATTCATATAAATTTCAATTTCAATTTACAAACCAAAAAAATCCAAAAGATAACGTTATAAATGTTGACATTATCTACATAAGTACAAATTCAAAAGAAATAAGACAGATGATAGATACAAGTTGTGTAGAATTTAGTAAAGTTTTATCAATGAATCTTTTTTTTTTGTGATCACGTACAAATAAAGTTAATTTATACATATGACACCAATTTAATTCTTTTAAAAAGAAATTGACTGAATAAGTAATTTAGAGATAAGAGAATAAATGAAATTTTATCAAATATATTCATAAATAACATCTAACTTTGCCAAACAATGTTTCTATAAACATGTAATTCAAACAACTAATGTAAATAGCTAATTCAAACAACTAATAATTAATACAAATAACAAACAGTTAACAACTAACAATTATTTGCCAAATATGACCAATATATGAAATCTCACTGGCACATGTACCTATGAACTCAAGGAATGAATTGGCTTTTATATGCAATGTCAAGAAGAGAGATTCTTCTTCCTAAGCATGTCAGTTATATCCGAATTCGAAGCAGATCCGATCCGATCTGAGGTAAAATTATCCGTTTTGAATCCGAAATAAAAAAGTTCGAGTCCAAATCAAATAAAAATAATTCGAGTCCGAGTCAGATTCGGATCTAATTCAGAGGAAGGGTAAAATCCGATCTGACTTTCAATTTGATCCGACTGGATTTCTAAATGTTTCAAATTTAAAATTTAGGTTTAAATTAAAAAAAATTTAGAAATAAAACCTACCCAATATACCCACCCTTCCCCCACCCCGAAGGTGTCATCCCAACTAGTATTATTTTTTTTAAGCAAGGTTTTTTTTAATATGTTAAAATTAAAATGTTGAAACCCTAATAGTCCCCCCACCATTTACTCTCTCTCTCTCATTGCCACTTCGCCAGTTGCTCTCGCTAGTCACTCTCGGTCTCTTGCTACTCACTAGTCAGACTCTCAGAGTAGTAGCTCCATCCTCAATCCTTGGCTTCTCGCTCCAACTTCATACTCTTTGTTTCTCTCTCTCTCTCTCTAAGCCCCTGCCTTCTCACTGGTTTCCAGAACTCCGATGCCGAGCGTTTCATCGTCCCTTTCTGATCTTTCGTGAGTGCGCATCTCCTTTTTCACATTAATTTAATAGTTCATACAATAAAATTTAAATATATATTTTTATGGCTAGGAGTGTTGTTTAAATTTTTGGGGTATCGAACAAGATAAGTTAGACTTTAAGGCCCTGTTCTATTTCGCGTTTTTTAGGATTTAGCTAAGAGCTTACATCTTCTTACATCTCCTTACATCTTCTTACATCTCCTTACATCTCCTTACATCTTCTTACATCTCCTTACATCTTCTTATATCTTCTTATATCTCCTTACATCTCCTTGCATCTTCATTTTATTTATTTTGTATTTATTTTATATTTTATATTTTTTTATTTTTTATTTTTAATTGTTAATTTTTAATTTTAAATTTTTTTGGTCTTTATTTTTTAGGTTTTTTTCATTTTTTTTTCATTTTTCATTTTTTAATTTTTTAATTTTTTAAATTTTTTATAATTTTTAAATTTTTAAATTTTTATTTTGTAATTTTTAAATTTTTTATTTTTAATTTTTAATTTTTTTGTTTATTCTTTAATTTTTAATTTTTAATTTTTAATTTTTTAATTTTTAATTTTTGTTTTTAGTTTTTTATTTTTTATTTTTTATTTTTTATTTTTTATTTTTTTAATTTTAAATTTTAAATTTTTTAATTTTTTAATTTTTTAATTTTAATTTTTAATTTTTATGTTAATTTTTAATTTTTAATTTTTAATTTTTTAATTTTCAAAAATTTTTAGTTGTGTTTTTTTTAATTAAAAAATTAAAAAATTTAAATTTAAATTTAATATTAAATTTAATATTGAAAATTAAAAAATTAAAAAAATTAAAAATTAAAAAATTATGAATTAAAAATAAAAAAAATAAAAAATAAGAAATAGAAATAAAAATTAAAAATTACAAAATTATAAAATAGAAAATTAAAAAATTAAAAAATAACAAAAAAATAGAAATAAAAATTAAAAATTTTTTAAAATAAAAAATAAAAAATAATAATTAAAAAATAAAAGAAATAAAAATAAAAAATAAATAAACAAAAAATAAAACAATAAAATAACAAAAATTACAAAATTACAAAATTACAAAAAATACAAGAAATAAAAAAAGTAAAAAATAAAAATGAAAAATGAAAAAAATAAAAAAAATAATAACAATAATAAAAAAATAAAAATACAAAATACAGCTTCTTAAGTATATTATTTTAATATTATTATTTTTCATCTAAAATAAATTATACTATACAACTCTTTTACAATTCAACAACTCCTTATATCTATCCTTACAGCTTCTTACAGCTCCTTACAACTTTTTACATCTTCTTACAGCTCCTTACATCTCCTTACAGCTTCTTACATCTTCTTACAGCTTCTTACATCTCCTTACAGCTCCTTACATCTCCTTGCAGCTCCTTACATCTCCTTACAGCTCCTTACATCTCCTTGTATCTATCTATCTATCTAAAACGCGAAATAGAACAGGCCCTAAGTTTTGCTATTTTGAAGCTTGGGAAGATTGTTGTTTTTGACCATTTTTTAAGGTTGGTCAAAACTATACTCTAACACTTAATTATATATGGAATTACAAATCAGTGATATGATCAAAATTATATTCTAACACTTAATTCTAATGAAAATTCTAGTTCCGTACAAATAATAATTATAAATATCATTATATATACCCCTAATTGGAGACCAATAGAGAAGAAGGGTTAAATAGTGCAAGTGGAGGATTTGTAATCTTAATTGATTTCTTTTTATGAGTAGAAAATGTTATTTGTAATATTTCATATGTATCTCGTAGTTGTTAAGACTTGTAATTGTCGGAACATGTTATTGTTTTGTTGAGTTTAAAATATGTTTTGTGTTTTATTATTCGTTTAGTTTAAATGTTCAGGATTTAGTTAATACCATATATGAACGCACATCATCGCATCGACCGGTGAATAGAATATAGAAAAATTGCATAAAATTATTGCGTTATAAAAGAAATTATATCAGATCGGATTAAATTCGACTTCGATCCGATCCGACTCTGATCAGATCTGGAGGTTCTCCTTCGATCCGCCGAATCTGATTCGGATTGAATTTTCGGATCCAAATATAAATTGGATGCAAATTTGAATGTTCCAATATCCGATTCGGATCCGATCTGTTGACATCCCCACTTCTTCCTGCTCCTATGCCTTCAAAGCCCTCTCCACTACAACTCTACAAGTACTTGTGTAATAAAATTCTCTCTTTGTCTCTCTCTGGATGAAATCCTTGATAGTTAGGTCAATCTATCCAACTAAATACTAAATAAATCATATAAATTGACATAATCTATAATTTTGAACTATAAGTTCTCGATTTCTAGATTAATACAGTAGTTAAGTAAAAAAAATTATTAACTCAGCCGATAAAGATAGGCTAAAAGGAGAAAAAAAATTTGCCCATTACTTTTTAATGTAAACTGGAGGCGTATTTTAAACCATTAATAATAATAATAATAATAATAATAATAATAATAATAATAATAATA
>JACYFF010019584.1:9563099-9595778 GCA_017589665.1 Selenicereus undatus
AATAATAATAATAATAATAATAATAATAATAATAATAATAATAATAACATATTTATATATTTATATATAAAAGTGAGTGTGAATATAGGTTGTGACATGTGTCTCTAAAACATTTATTAAGACCTTATTTAAAAACATAAATTAAAACAATATGTGATTTAAAATGGTCATAATGAATAATATCTTTTCAGCAGCTTTTATAAAGAAAGAAATAAATTACTAATATATAATAGTCTTATTTTAAAAAATTTAAATTATATAATTAATTATAATATCTTTAAAAATATTTTACCTAAAATTTATTTTAAAATATGCACGAACTTAGAGCTCGTAATAATAATAAAAGTGGACGGATAAAAAAAAGGAAAACAGCAAAAAAGTGGGGGAAAAAATAAAAACAAACAAAAGTGTCCCCTTTGTCCCCTGTACAACAGCAGGTCACGCCCAACACAGAGAAAAGAAGAGGGGAGAGAAAGAGTGGGGGGGGGGGGGGGGAAGGAATTGGGCCCATCCGCCACAGCCGGCGCAGCCCACTCAACGGCGGCGGAGTGCTCGATATGGTGGCAGCCACGGCGGAGGCGCCACCAGCCGACTGGCTTTGGTGGGACCATCATTAATTAAGCAAGAAGGCGGAAGTCAGAGAGGACCAGATTTGCATACTAGGGTTTGGGTTTCTGGTGAGTAATTTCTGCCATCTTTACTCATAAATTGATATAGGGAAGCTAATGCGTAATTTTTTTCATCAAGTTGAGCTTCTATGTCTACTTGAAGTAGATGGACGACCTAACTCCACTGAATAGGGAGATCCATGAAAAGATTTATGTTTAATTAAGGCTTGACACAATTAATCTAAATTATTGTGCTTTGTGACTATTTGAACTGCTGAGACTTAATCTGGTGTTGGAACTTGTGTGAGACTTAAGCTAAGTGCACCTTAATGCAAGGCTCATGGGCTAAAAGTTCACTACACGGTTCAAAAAACACCATGCGTCAGTAATCCGCTTCACTCGCTTCACGGTCCAGCTCCTGGCAGTGATCCGCACTCCACACATTTTTTCTTTTTTCTCTTTTTCCAACTAAGACCTTAGAAGTCTGAAAGGGCAAAACTCAATAATATGTTAGTGGTATGGTCCATAATGTATTATTTTATTTGGTGATCCATAGGAGTTAGAGAAGAGAAAAATATTGGCTTGTCGTGTGGGATGATGTGGACCCCCACTTGTGATCCAAAATTATGGACCACCATTGCATATGCTCTAAAGATTGTAATTGTGAAATTGATTGGGCTTCCGGTGTAATTAACATGAACTTTAGTGTTGGGTTTCATGATTATTGGAGTTGCTGATACTTGATTGTCAGTTACATATGTTGGAGCTTGTGTGAGACCTTAGTTTTAAAAAGTGCAAGGCGCACTAAGGCGCATAGGGTCCGAAAGTGCAAGGTGCAAGGCGTGAGGCGAAGGCGCACGCATCATGGATGCGAGGCACACTTCTACACAAAAGAAAAAAAGGGGGAAGATATAGTCTTGCATCCTTGAGGTACACCTTATACCCTCCGAGACACTAACCTTCTAGCCTCATGCGTACGCTGACGCAATCGGGCTCTTGCTCTTTTAAACTAATTGTGAGACTTGAACTAAAGTTCTGATTTTGAGATTGGGTGGGCTTTGTGGTATGATTAGTACAGGTGGAGTAGTGTCTTGACTCTTGAGATTGGCTGGAATACTTGTTTTTGAGATACTACCATGGTGTCGAAATGAGGAAATTGGATTCTGCTTGTGGCGACTTTAATTTAGTCATTGGGAGACATTTAGCATGTGAAACTATCTCCTTAATTTCAAGGGAAAATAAAGGGAATGATATGATAAGATTTCTATGAACCTCTTCCTGTGAATTGTTGCAGAACAAATTTTGATACAGGAGCTTAGTTTAAAAAAGCGCGAGGCGCACTGAGGCGCATAGGGTCCCAAAGTGTGAGGCGCAAGGCTCGAGGCGAAGGCGCACGCATCATGGATGCGAGGCGCACTTCTATGCAAATTTTTTTAAAAGTATTTCATATTTCGCAAAGCATATTTTGTAGAAACAAGTTAAATAAATGCATTAAAAATGTGATTAGACATCAATATGACTACTAATACCACAAATAATCTTAAGATATGTTATCTTGTCATCGTAGTTTCCCAATGCACGTACTTATGGCACAAGTTTAGCTCACCTTTTAGCTCCTAAGGAAGGAAAAGAAGAAAAAAGGTAAAGGCAAGGCTAAGAAAAAGAAAAAAAACGGGGAAAATATAACCTCGCATCCTTGAGGCGCACCTCATCCCCTCCGAGGCGCTGACCCGGTAGCCTCACGCCGAGGCGCGCCTAGGCGTGCCTCGGGCGGGCTTTTTTAAACTAAGTACAGGAGAAGTGACACATCAATCACTAGAGCTCTATCTCTGGTTAGTTATGTTACTGATTGGGAGTTCTTTACATATGCACCTAGTTCCATCCTTATTTTGTGAGTTAATCCATCCTTTAGCCGATGCCCTCATATTTTCTAATTTGGCTTCTCTTGATTAGCCTTGAAGACATTACTACCTGAGAATAAAAGAGAGAAGAAATACAGCTATTGAACGATCCAATGATGGTAAAGCTAGTCTGTCTATACATAGATTTGCTTTTAATTTTTTTCTTTATCGTTGATTTTCTTTTCAAGTTAGTTATTAGCACTTCAGAGAAGTGCATACTCTCCTGGAGGCTAAATAAGGAGGCCCTGATGAGAGGGGCGTTGAGGGATTTCTTGCTGATGGTGAGAAATTGGGTTAGGGGGTGCTGCTTTAGTCTGAAGGACTAGAACTCCTATCTTCTATCTTCCACCTTGAGTCGAATTTTATGATGGTAATATACCTATATGGATCAAAGGAGGGGAAAGATTATTCTTGAAAGATTACCCCACCCCCCACCCCAAAAAACCACAAAGGGTTAGGTTAGTCAATCTGAAGCCTTTATGTGGTTTCACTTTACCCCATCTGAAGTGCGGACTCCTGAGGCTGGAATGGCTAACTGCAGATCAGTGCGTTTTTGCCCACTTGGTACTTGCACTCTATTTGATGTTTTTATATGCTTGTTTGGTTGGTCGTTGGCCTGTGAAACAAATTCAGTGAGTAATTTGACAAAATCATATAATGAACTAAGACTGTTTGTTGTTCTATTGATATAGATTGAAATGAATATGGCATTATCTGGGTCCTTTGCCAATGAATTCTTGATTGGACAACATTCCTTTGTATATAGTTGGGCATAAGATGGTTTTACGATGGTAAAACTTATTTCAGTGTACTAGTTTCATGTTGTACATGTTACCTGATGATGATTGAAATGAATTTGGCATTATCAGCAAGGTTGCTTGCAATCACTACTGAGGACGTACATGGTTGCTTGCAGTTTGAGATTTTGGCTTTATGTGTTTTAATCTCATACCTATAAGGAGCCTTCTATGCGCCTATTGGTTCAAATTTTCATGAGCAATGGTATAGACATTGAGCGTCTGATAATACTTAAATGAATTTGTAGGATACTACTGATTGATTCTTCCACCAAGGGCGAACAAAGGTCATGAATAAAATGAAGGGGGAAAAGCTATGTGTTCCAGGCTAGGAACCCTATGAATCTCTGAAACAATGCCATAGAAGGGTCTCAAGTCACGAATTATTTTGCTCTCATGACTTATTGATGATACATGTTCTTCATAGTTAAGTCAAAATTTGTGTTGGCTCCACAAATTTTTGAAGCGATGATTTAATTTGCCCAATGAACCTAAGCCTGTGGATTATTTTGGCTCCATGATTTACAAATTGGGTATGTAGAGTTAACTCACAAGAGTGTCTTCCCCAAAAAAACAATGTCAGCCAAGATTACATATAATGTGATAATATGAAATGTGTTTCCATGATAAGAGATAACTGTGTCTGCATATTACCAATTATAAGAATCACACATATTGGAAAATATGGGAATACAATTGGATGAACGAACGTATATTGAACATATGTACATAGATTATGAGCATGCATAGAGAATGTAACTTATCATGAAAATATGATGAAGTGGTTGAATAGTTGTAGTTGGTGTTACTAAAATGGTGAATGGAGAAGTTAAGGTCTATTTAGTTGACTCTACATTGTGTCTCAAGTGAGGAGAAGAGTCAGGAAAATGTAGTTCGTACTAGGCAATCATGGTTAGTTTAGTAATAGAAAAAAAGTAAAGCTTATCAACACACTCAAATAAACTAGGGTTCATAGATCCTATTTAGTGTGAGAAGAGTATACCTAAATAGAGCAGGACGTTTTCTGTGTATGTTTCTGGATGTTTTTTTTGACTGATGGGGGTTAAGCATGATAATAATTAGCTTGTCGGCATACCTTGTTATATTAATTATGCATGAATTTGAATTCTTTTATGACAGTTTAGATCATTTTCGATATATTATTGTGTGCTATGCTTTTATGGATGAATTACATGTTTGTGTGTGCTATGCTTTTATGGATGAATTACATGTTTGTGCGTGAAAACAACTACCAAATGTGTAAAGTGTAACAATATCAGTGATCTGGAGGTTTGAATTTTTCAGTAGGCTTGGAGCTCATGATCTCACCACATTTTCAGGTTTCAAGTTTGATACAACTAAGGATGTCGAGATCGACTATCGGCTACAAGCATATCAGACTTAAAGGAAGTTCTTTCTTTCAGGGGGGAAAAAATCTTATTGGCATTTGAGACTTATATGTAAATTGTGCATTCAATTTGTTAATATGTGTGCCCCTGAGAGGGTGGTGTAAATTATAATGCGTGCTCGGACATCCCATGTTCTCGGAGGGGAGGGATGCAAATTGTACTGCATGTTCAGAGATCCCATCTTGACCAGCCAGATGTGTCTTTGTTAAGGGGACTTCTTCACATGCTGCTCTATGCCAGGAGATTACTCGGAAGTGAAGTGATTTTACACTACTTCATGTGCATTTAGTAGGTCTTATGAGGGAGAGGGACCATCTTACTTCATGCATATTGTGAGACATACATTTTTATGGTGTCTTTTAACATAACTGTAAGGGGGGGATTAATTATTCATTTATAGGTGACTTTGATGAAAGAATGGCTAGATGAATTAGTAATCACCCGTAAATTAAAGTTATTCTAAAATAAATTGGTAAGACACCTCAAAACTTTTAAAAACTCATATTCGGAAGGAATTAACTTATGATAACTCTTATGTCAGAGACTCTCACCTAAATGTTTATGACGTGTATTTTTGTCGTATTAAGGTTGAAGGGCAATGATAAAATTTTTTAAAGAAAAACCATTAATGAAATAACCTTGCTACTTGGTAAAGCTCATCATATTAGAACTTAGAAGTCCCCTTTCAAGAAAATGAACTGTTTTTCTGAAAATTTATTAATCAAACTGAATAATTGGGAAAGGTTTATTAAAATAACTGGTAAAAGCACAACAGCCAAAAGCTGATTGTACTGTACATAAGTCAAGTCTGAACGTCTGATTGCTGTTTACACTGTCACATCAATCACTTACAACCTACTAGTTGTAGTTGGTACCAATATTTGTAAAACCCTTTGTTCCTTGGTCTCCGTAATCCGTATAAACAAGAACACTTTATTTTGGAAAGTTCAAATAATGTACTTCCAATGCCATTTACAGCAAACCATAAAAAATCCCACCAGGAAATGTACAATTATGTGCAGAGAAAGAGAAGGTGTGCAATTTGTGTTTCATGACTTGGCTTTTGCCTTCTGACTTGTCAGTTCGACTCCGAGTGTGAGTGGTACCAACCAGAGGATCCATGGTTTCGACCGACTGATTTTGAATTAGAATACTCCAAAAATACGTCTAACCTGTGAGGTCAATCTCTAAAAAAATATTTAATTACTTTATTTCTCTAAGTTGCAAAAATATTTTAGGGATACTTGTATCAAGACCTGTAGGGTTGAACAACCCCTCTTTCTACAAATTGGTCAGATGGCGAAAAATGGCCGGCTGGTGCATTTGGTGGACTAGTAATAATTCTGTTGTCCGAGGCATTCAGCTCAAATAGTGATGTGTATAAATACTCTTTTTTATGTGTGTGGGAGGGGGGGTTTACATTGGCGAAGAGGCCCCGTGTGGCCTGCTTATCTTTTAAGTTGGGCCTCTATTGGGTCTCATATGATACTCGTGCCAACACCCCCCCCCCCCAAACAAAAAGAAAAGAAGAAAAGACCCAAATACAACCCTCCACTCCCCAGCTATGAGGCCATTAGGTGAAATCACCCCAGATTTGGGAAGACACAGGAATCATTTTTCACCTTTGCCTCAGACAATGGGTAACGTCAAAAATTCATTGAAACCCCTACTCTCTGAGTAGGGCAACCAGGCTAATATTCATCAGTATGGTGTTGCTTCTGCTCCGGGGAAATGACACATCTACATATGTGGAGCTTCATCTCTCTGAACATCAAGGCTTCAAAGAGCAAAACTAGAAATGTCAGCTAACCAATCAAAAGGCTCTGTGAGCAGAAAATTCAATAGGGCAACTCGGTGTACAAGCATCCCATATTCACGCAGGGTCCGGGGAAGGGCCCCACCTCAAGGGGTGTATTGTAGGCAACGTATCCTGAGTTTGTCAGTGGTTGATTCCAAGGGTCGAACCCGTGAGCAGAAAATTTAATGTCAAATGATATATACCGACCACCAGAAAGAACCATTTACAGGACAAAAAGCACAAAGCCACAATGACAGATAAAAGGAGCCGCATATTTGGGCTTTGTGGCACTTTAGGCCATGAATCAACTCAATCAGCTCCATAAAATTGTAAGCTTAACCATACCAGTATAGTACTCAAAACGATAACCCTGATGGGATAGCTCAGCTGGTGAAGCATTGGGATTGAACTTCAACGAACACCAGTGACTACGCACAAGTAGAATGTTCAGTAGTGATTGCAGAACCTCTAAAGGAGAAATGTACTTAATTGCTCAATCCTAGGATTCCACAGCTTAAGACAGTTTGAATTTGATACGCTTCTGCTCAAGCCTTTAAGCCTGCTAAGCCAAATGGAAGATGGTGAAACTGTGAAGCAGATTTCAGACAACTAAACGAACATGACAGTAACTGACACCCCCCCCCCCCTCCCCAAAAAAAGAAAACTCCACGAAGTTGAACTGGGAAAACTGTGCAGCCAGAAGAACAATAATTATGATTGCTGCAAAGCAGCATACAAGGAAATAAAAGAAATAAAATCCAGGTGACATGGAAAATAGCATGCCAATGATTAGAAACCATAAAGGAGAGAGTATAGTACATAATTATGACTGCATTTTGACGGTTTTACTTCACCAGCCAGGTTTCAACACCCTTTGAAGAATGGCAACGTATGAGGCAAATATGATTATGTCCCACAGAAAATGCTAGTATATGCTCATTGCTCCGTTGAAACACATATAACAACAACCTGACCACTCAAAGATGAAGGTCGCCAGAATCTCCTTCCATATGGCATCAGTAACAAATCTCCCGACTGAAAATGGCGTACCCATAAACAATAGAAGGAGCAAAAAAATTATATAATGCCCCAAAAATCCTTCAAACAAAAACGATCCACAACTTAGCACCTGTTTCAGAAATAAGCTTAGAAATGTCCCAGAAACACTCATACAACACAATTCAGGCGGCAACATTTGTCCAATAAACACTTATGATCTTCCAGGCCGGGAAAGGGAAGGCGATAGTTAAGAGACTCGAGCAACACTATTATAATTACTTATAAGGTGAGTGATTGAAAAACAAGCACCAGCTAAAACATCAAGAAAGGTCGTAACTACTCACATCAAACTTCCCCCGCAGAATCCTCGAAAGTCAAGGTAAAATGCATATCTCAAGCAATGCTGTTCAGAAGCTCTTGATTGACAACAGGCTAGGTATCATCTCATCACAAAAAGAAGAGCAATGAGAACTATACTTGAGAAGCCCAAATCATCAATGGGCAAAAACAGTCTCGTTGCGCCTGGGAGGTCTGTCAGGAATTGCTCCAGGTTTGAACTTTGAAGCTTCGTGTCTTGCAAGTTCAGGCGGAACAGGGCTGTTACTCTGAATAAGCATTTGCTTTAGATCATAGAAGACATCAGTATCATGCAAAGTCAAAAATGTCGTGGCAACACCGGTCTTCCCAGCTCTTCCAGTACGACCAATACGATGCGTGTACATCTCAATATTCCCAGGCATATCATAGTTAATCACATGAGCTACATCTGGTATATCTATACCACGTCCTGCAACATCTGTTGCAACCAGGACATTGTATCTCTTAGTCCTGAAACCATCAAGGCTGATTTCTCTCTGTTCCTGTGATTTCCCACCATGCAAAGTTGTGACCCGATAGCCTCCTTTGTCCAAATTCTTGGCAAGTGTATCAGCATTTTTCTTGGTGTTGACAAACACAATGGCTGTCTTGTCACCCAAATCATCAAGCAACTTTTGCAACCTGAACATTTTTTCTGATTCCTTCATCATGATCACATGCTGTGAGATGAGGTCAGTTGCCTTTCCGGCAGTACCAATTGTTACTACCACAGGATTCCTTAAGTACTTGCGCGCAAGCCGCTCTACAGCAGGTGGCATAGTGGCACTGAACATGTACGTAGTTCGATAAATCCTTTTTTCATCAAGTTCTTCATCTTCATTCTCAGGCTTTAAATTACTAGAAGGCATTGCATCCAACACACCGACCACTTGGGGCTCAAAACCCATATCTATCATCCGATCAGCCTCATCAAGTACAACATAGTTACATTGGTTCAAAACAACATAACGCCTTTCAAGGCAATCAAGGAGACGTCCTGGGGTTGCAATAACAATCTCACAACCTTGTCTAATCTTGAATCCTTGCTCTTCAATGGACTGGCCACCAACAATAGAGACAACCTTGATTCCTAAATAGTGGGCAAATTTAACAGTCTCATCCTCAATCTGTTGGGCTAGCTCACGAGTAGGGGCCATCACAACGGCATAAGGACCTTCAGCCTCATTCTCTTCCGTAATAGGTGGCAGCCTAGTGATATAAGCCAACATAGGAAGAACAAAAGCAGCAGTCTTACCCGAACCAGTCTCGGCAACACCGATGACATCTCGCTGTTGCAGTCCCAACGGAATTGCTGCCATCTGAATAGGAGATGGAGTCTTATAGCCCGCTCGCTCCACAGCTTTCAACAGTTCTGAACTCAATTTACTCTCTGCCCAATTCCTCATAGGCCTAGGAATCCTTGACCCCTTGTAAGATATATTGAAGTCCTCCCTAAAAATCCTCCAATCCCTCTCAGTCATTTCTTCAAGCTTCTTCTCAGACCAGTGACGGTCAACCCTCATATCAAAAGCATCATACAACTCAGCAGCTTGCTCCCGCCGGCGCTGTGCAGCAACCTCTTCAGGCTTCTCTTCAGTGCCTTCCTTTCGGCGGATTTCCTCGCGCAACTCCACTTCATTTTTAGCAGCCAATTTCTTCTGCTCTCTGCGATCTATCCCAGCACGGAAACCTCTACCAAACAACAGTTGTGCCTCATGTGGATTTTGATAAAGCGCGTTCATGTCACGAGAAGTGTCCTCAGTATTCTCCCAATCAAAGGAGAAGCGAAACTTCTCACTCGGTTTAATCACACGCTTCTTAGGTTTTTTTGAGCCTAGGTATTGCTCTTTGATAAGCTCCAGTTCTTTCTCTCTCTCTCTGTCCGCCAGCTTCTCCAACCTTGCACGTTCCCGAGCCTTGCTCTCCTCTTCACGTTCCCTCTCACGGTTCCTTCTCTCCGCATCACGTTCCCTTTCACGATCACGCTCCCTGTCTCGTTCACGTTCTCTCTCCCGTTCTCGATCACGATCACGGTCACGGTCACGGTCACGGTCACGGAGATCACGATCACGATCGCGGTCACGGTCATGGTCACGGGAAGAACGATGGTGAGAAGAATCAGAAGTTCTGTTGTCAGCAGTGCGAACTTGCTGAAGAATCTGCTCAGCACGGCGCTTCTGTTCAGCAGTTTCTTCTTCTCGTCTTTGAAGAGCTAACTGCTCTCTCTGGGCTTTTGTTAAAAAGACAGGCTTCAAATTGTTAGAACTCTTAGCAGCAGCAGCAGCAGCAGCAGCAGATGCAACCACACTTGCAACTTCTTCTAAAGGTCTCTTCATGGTCTCACGAAACGTGTTACCAAGAAATCACAAGGAACCTGCAAACAGCATTAAGGAAAACAACAGGAAAATTTCAGTCATTGCAAGTTCTCTTCAGGTAAGTCAAGGGTACTTCAGAAACAAGCAATAGAATAATAGACTAAACACTAGTTTAATCTCAAGATGAGGGCGCAGAAAAAAAGCTAATCTCCATCATTGTTGATTATACACAAAATCCCACATACGACATACCCACTGATAATCTGTGACAATTTTCAAAGTTCTTCAAATGTAGCATGCCTGTGTCTAAAAAGAAAAAATTGGATGGCAAAAGTGGTACCGAAAGTGACACTTCAGCACCTTGGTTGGATATACGGAATAAACTCCAATAAAAATAAACTGAGAATTAGACGCTAGATATATCTACATATGGACACCATCTACTTCCTAACCATCGCAATATACTACGTCAGAAAATTCCAATACCCATGAGTTAAAAGTTAAAATTGTCGAGACCTACATGATGTTGCGACAGCCGACAGGTAACAACCACACAGATATGACCTCCACAATTCTTAATCATGTAATTAACATATTTAATCACTTAAGAATGCCAAAAAAAATTCCAGAGAATAAACAAACTGACTTGTTGATGAACCTAAAATCTCCTTGGCTTCAAAAGCCTTAACACTCCATGACACGTTTTATCACAAAGCAAAACAAAAGATAGCAGTCATAGACTCTGAAGATCATTAAGACAACACCATTAAGAAGCAATCAGTTTGAGCACTTCATTCCTCCTAGCCACCACAATTCTCATTCGCATCTGCACCCAAAACATTTTCTGAATATCACAAATAAAGGGCTTTGGCCATGGATTGGAAGTGGACACTTCCAATCAAGCAAGCAAACTACTGCACTCTCCAGAAACAAACCAAGCCCAATTGAGTCCCTAATACATTAATTAGCGAGTCCCTGAAACCTCAGTCTTATTCCCAACCACCAGTAACGGAATTTTAGGCTACATACAGGTCGAATTAAGCTACAACTAGGTTCCATCGACAAATAGTTCATAAGGAAAATAGTACAAGAAAACCCCAACATGCTCATAATAAACAAGAATTAGACCATAAGAATCAAAGCAAAAGATCACACCAGAAAGACCAAAGACTACAAAACAAAATCCGCAAAGAAAACCTAGAGGGAGTAAAACTATGCCCTAATTGAAATCCCAAATGAAGCTTAGCTAGCTAACACAGAAACCCTGGATACAGCAAAGGAGAACCTGATTTCAATTGAACAAAATTTCAAAGTGCAATTGAAGAAGCAAGTTGATATTACACAACGACAAACGTGGGGATTGATTTTCTTACCAGTATCAGCCACAACAAGAAGAGAGAGAGAGAGAGAGAGACAGAGAGAGAGAGAAGATCTCCGGGAAGACGACGGCAGGTGAATTGATTAGTATTATCGACAGACCGCCTCAGGGAAAGCCAGAGTACGTCACTGAAACGCCGCCGTTTTGGACCTTTGGGATTCCTATCTACAACTAAAAATTAAAAACGGTGGAGGTTTGGTCAAAAAAAAAAAAAAAGAAGACAGTTTAATCGATAGAATTAGACTTATTTTCTAACGTCAACCAAAAATTGAGGATTGGACATAGAAACTTAGGTTAAGTCAGAAAATATAATAGCATAAACTTTGAGCATTTTTTTTATATTCACTATTTGTTGAAATAATATTTTTTAATAGGAACTATTTGTTGAAACAAATTGTCTTACATCTGATGAAATAGTTAATATTTATAACATTAGAAGTAGTTTTTGGTCTATTTTTCAACTAATTTCTCTCTTTAAAAAGCCCTAATGTATTAGAAATTTACAACAAACCTTATCAAATTCGTTAGCAATCCTAGATCACTATGCAAACATGATTTATATCATCGTTTAAAAAATATTATTAAAAAATAACAAATTTAAGTAACTCATGCCTTGCATGGGCAATGAGTACCGGTCATACATAGATGTATTTATTTTTGACAAGTAATGACCCAAATGACAACTTTCTTAGAGATTACCAAATTTTAAAATAACATTTTTCATCTTAAACACATTCATGAAATTTTAAATATTATTTAGACAACTGCAATAAGTCTTAGATGAAATTATCTTATAAAAGTCTATTAGGAGATGTAGTTGTTACACTAACCCACAATTAAATTTTCTGACTTTCATTGTATGTAACATCACTCCATCTCATAGTAAGTTATCTAAGATGGTCGGACACAAGAACTAGTTCAAAAATAGTACATAATTTCCTTAAAAAGCAAACTAAAGAAAGCAAGTATCACATGTTCTTGTTGTAAGTTTGCCATTTCAGTGGGAAACAATCAAACAAATCTTCTACATAAAAAATTGTCATTCACAATCCTAGTGATGCGCACAATAGACTATGGAGCCGTGTCGAAGACAATCCTGTCCAAACTGGTTCATCTCAGACTTCTCAGTCTCAGATTCTCAATTTGTAGACCAGTCCAAAAACTGCAATCTCAATACCTTGAAAGTTGAATAAGCGATCAATGAATGAGAGAGACAAATGCTGATATCCAACTACCTTAAATTCATTATCAGCAAAGGAGAGAAGAGACGGACCCGATCACCAAAACCAATGCAAAATGACTATTCATTTCATCGTACAATTTCATATGGTACATCTTATAATTTCACATCATATTTGTAAATAAAGGCTCTCTGACTTATATACAAGCCCTCTGAATTTAAAGAATCTCCAGTTACGTGTAATTGTAAATATTTCAGGTCCACTTATATGTACCAAATGAACATGGCTAGTACATCACAAGACATGAATCACCCCAGCCTCTGACGCCAAATTCCATCAACAAAACCAAAGATGAAGTACACATGATCTGTAACAAGCACATAAGATGCAAATTTTCAGGTTGGATAAATAGGATGGCAGTTGAAGCAGCAGGCTTCAAATCTACATATCTATCTATTGACTTAATTTCTAAAGAAAAGCTAACCTAATCTGCCCTCCACACCCGAAACCAAATTCTACACAAGAAACCCTAAGGCCTAAGGAGCAACTGTATAGGATTGAGAGAGATATAACAAATAGTAGCCACAATTTCCCCTAACAACAACAAATAGATAGACAAACAATTAACTGTGTGTGGCTCACTAGTCACTACTAATAACGGTGCTATGGAGAGGCGAAACGGCAAGGATTGCATATTTTCTTAACTTCTTCCCCCTCTTTTCCTCTTCTTCCCACTCTTTAGAGACTTCGATGCACTTGAAGACTTCCCCTTTGCAGTGTCCAATCCCTTAGTGGGTTCTGGTGACTTCTCTGTGTCTTCAGCCTCCTCTTCCTCGCCCTTTGATGTTAGATCGCTGTCAACTTTGCGGGTGTCCTTAGTATCAGTTTTGCTGTTAGTCTTCGGAGACTTACCCTTGGACTTTGAGGCACCCTTAGGTGTCTCTTGCTTTGATTTATTTGCACCTTTGGGTGTCTCCAAATTGTTGTCATTTGATTTCCCAACGGGTTTTGGAGTATCATCAAATGACTTGTTTCCAGCCTTCAAATCTTTAGAATTTGCGCCTTTACCTTGATCTGTTTTGGCAGCGCTCTTTGAAGATTCCTCCTTAGGTTTGGCATCGACTTTACTATCATCCTTCTGCTTGTGTACAGACTTTGGTGTTGCTTTTGATTTGCTCGTTGAACCAGCCCCTCTGGTAGACATGACAAGAATGTTTGGACTGGGAAGTTAACGGTAAAAGGGGGGGGGGGGGGATTGGGGACAAAAACACGAGCAAAACTGCAAATGATACTAACTTCTTAGTTGCGAATTCTGCCTTCCCCACCTTAGTCTGTGGCTCCTCACTTGTCTTTGCTTTCTTCTCTTTCGGCCTATAAATGGGTCAAAGAAAAATATATTTAGATTATCAATGGCATAAAAATCCAAGACATAGCTAGAACAGAGGCTGACATGGCTCATATGTGTGTGTGCGTGTGTGTGGGAATTATGGACCAATTTCAAAGCTGCATCCAAGGTCCAACCAGTTTAAAAAACAGCAAGACATACATTTCAGAGGCTTCATCTGGACTTTCATCATCACTTTTAGGTTCCTGTGACCAAAACGGATCAGTGCAATTACAAATCACAAGCCGTCAAATATAAGCAAGAATGCAGCCAAAAAAACAAAACCTAGAGAGAAAGCACACCTGATCAGACAGAGAGTGCTCTTCAATCAACTTCCACTTTTCCTTCACGAGTTTTAATATTTCTACATCACCATCATCATAAACGATCTATACATGCAAACAAAAGCCAAGGCAAGTGAGGACAGAAATTTGTCAACTACTCTCAGTCACTCACTCATGGAACACCAATTGCAACACAAAATAGATGCCAGCTATTGAAATTCTGATTACCTTGTGCTTCATTTTGACAGAATCAAAGGACTCAACAACCCCTTTATAAAATCTGCAAAATTATGCACAGCATTTCCATACAAAGTTACACATAAATTCATGAATTCTCCAATCTATATATTTACATGGCATCCAGATAATATAAAAAGGCCGCATAACATATTGCATTATTTAAGCATATTAAGGGAAAAGGCTGCATAACATATTGCATTATTTAAGCATATTAAGAGCAACTTAACGGTCTCTGAAGGAAGGAAATAAGCATAATGCAGGCAGCTCAGCACAACATAGCACCATACCCAAACATAGAAACATGATATTAGGAGCTCCATAGGTAACCAATGGTACAGTTCATGAGAAGAAGTAAACAGAAAACAGCCATTCTAGGAGCAAAGGTAAGAGCACAGGTGACACAAAATACGGAATCAAAGAATTAAAATGACATCAATAACATTAACATGCTACCCAGAAACCACTGGATTCCCAGTCTCAATCACTCACCCCCCCAACATCCCCCCCCCCCCCCCAAAAAAAACCAAAAAAAAAGAGGGGGTAGAGGCAGAAGGCTGGCCAAAAATTATCATGAAGATCCTCAGAAAACAAGCATTTGCATCTCAAACAGAAACACATTAGCCTGCATGAAAGTCAAACAGCACAGTTTTTTGACTTCTAGGATAATTATTTCCTTTATTAAGCAAAGAAAATGTAGAACACATTAACGCCGAAGATGAAACACATGAGCCTGACGTCCATCCACATAAATAAATTAAAAGAATCAAGATTCTGATCAAAGAGACAGTAAAACAGACTACAGTTACAGAGGTAAAGGCAATCGGCAATCCTAACAGATGAACTAGCAATCGTAATAAGAGAGTGATTTAGTATGCTTAGGTTACACTGCAGAATTTCTACGCAGCCAACTTTGCATATATACAATAGATGAATATTTGTCCATATGCTTCACTTAATGGATCTAAAGGGAGAGATGTTTGAGATGAAATTAAACCTCTCAACTCCAACATGTTGATGACTTTAAGGAGATCGTGCACTCGTGCTTAGTCTTGGTCTTGGTTATAGTGAGGTAGGGCAAGCAACATATTTCTAAGCATAATGGAACCACCCCATACAAGAGAGCCTAGTTCCAATTCACTCAGATTAGGTGCTGTGCAAGTTTATCGCGCTGTGTTTGAAGTTACCTTATGTAACGTTGTACGTTGAACACATAGATTCAACCACCAATAACAATGACATCTATGAGGATATTGATAACGATGACAATGGGGATATTGAGTCAGATGGAGATGATAAGAAAATTGCTCTTGTCAAGCAAAACTTGCTGGTACTTCCAAAAAAGATATGTATATCCATTGCAGCCTATTAATAGCCAAAAATTTTGGAGTCTGCTCATGGAGATCCAATTGTTGCTCCCTTTTCAAGGGAAGGAAAAGAGGGAGGATGGAGGATGGAGTTCAAAAGGAGGCCTGAAGAAGGAGAAGGGAATCACATGCAGCTATCAAGCTTCCAAAGCAAGGTTACAAACAAAAGTGCAGCAAATGTGGTCAGCCCATTAGAAAGGCACTTAAAATAGAAATCTCAAACTGAAGGTCATGTTTCCTTGTCATTAATCATATGCATCTCATGAGACTCACACTGACTCTGATTGTTTCCCGCTCAAAATTGCAGGTGAAAGAGGTCCCTCTCCAACTGCCACTGCCATTGTCACCACGAGAGCCTCACCTGCTCCGCCAACCACCGCCCGCCTTGCTCCTCCAATTGCCCCAGCCACTTCTGCAGAATCTACCCTATCACTCTCTATAGAAACAATAATCCATCAAAACCCTCTCTGCTCTAGGTTCAACCTCTTCTTATACCCTCTTCAACAGCAGCAACCACAACTGGAGGGGTCACAGGTAGGGCTGGCAAAAAAACCTATACCCGCAAAATCCGCCCCAATGGGTATGGGTATGGGTGGCGAAAATTGAAAAAAAATGGGTATGGGGCAGGTATTGCTAAAATGGGTATGGGTATGGGTATGGGTATAGCTCATACCCGCCCCATACCCGTTTTATTAATACCCGCTTCGTACCCGTCTCATACATGCCCCATATAAAACCCATACCCGTTTGTTTAAAGTTCTAATTTGTTACCTGTAATTGAATATTTTACTAGTTGCTTTGAGTTGTATGATATTCCAAAGTTCGGCATAATATTTTGTTTCAAACTGTAATTTTGAAGCGCTAATTTATTGTTTTGATTGGCAAATTTTTAGTTGTATTTGATGTGATATGATATATCGTCGGAAGCTTAGTGTTAATGTGACATATTGAGTATTTGATCTCGAATATGGGTACAAAATGGGTTTAATTCTTTTTTGTCTATATGTACCCGAATAAAACCCGCATACCCGCTATACCCAGTGGGCATGGGTATGGGTATAACTTTACAATACCCGATGGGTATGGGTATGGGTATGGGTATGGGTATTAATTTTAAAAATGGGTATGGGTGAGGGTACGGCTAAACCCGCCCCGTACCCGCCCCATTGCCACCCCTAGTCACAGGCAGCAAGAAAAAGAACATGCAAGACTGCAGGCTCTTCCTCCCCAACAAAGTCAAATCTAACAACAGCATACACATCGCTTTTGCTTTTCTGTTGTCAGCAAACACTTTATCGTATATAGAATTTCTGAATGTTTGGATATATGGTTCAAGTACACAAATGAAAGTTTTTGAGGTTAACGTACATAAAATGATAATTATCAGGGTATATGGGAATGTACATGACAGTTTTATGTTTTTCTCCATTTTGGTTTAGGCCATGGCAAATTAAGTAATTAACTAACTCGGTGATGCAAATGACAATTATTGGAGGATATGGCGAGGTAATGCCAGTTTCGGTGTACTAGCAATTTCATGGTAGTAATCTACTCCTGACTTTTTTCTAAGCTCTTTCATTTGGCCATTGATATGTATATTGCTCAAGTCATCATAATATAAGAAAATTTGAAATAAATATTTGCCTAACATTTAACAGAGCATCGTAATGAAAATAGAAGCAAACTGCAAGTGCTATCTTTAGAACATAGAATTTCTCACTCACCTTAATTTACACAAAATAGCATTCTATTACATCCAACATCACATCCACAAAATGATCGCAAAAGCAACAAGCTATATCAGAAACTAGCCTCGAGCAAACTCCATTCCTAATCTACCTCACTAGTACAAGCCTTACAATCATGCAGTCGGGAGGAACTTAGAGCTCAAACTCCTTGAACCAAGCAAAGATCCCGCAAAAACAACAAGCATCAGCAACAGAGCAATGTAGACTCTCTCCCTTCTTTGGTACCTATAGATCTTCATCTTCAATTTCGCTTTCTCCTCCTCCATCTTCAATGACCCTTCCCTGTAGCTCTCAATCTCTATCACTATCTTCTTCTTCATCTCACATTCAGCTTCTTCGATTTTCTCCACTTTTTCAATCTCCGCACTACAATTTTCATTTTTCACAATCATTGCAACCACAGTAGACCTCCCTTTATCACAAAGATTCTCATCAACCCAATCCAAAAATTCACAACCCCCCACTTGCCCAAACCTCTTGCACCTTGCACATCTTCTAATTGGTTTCTTTACAGTCAGGTTTGTGACAAAAGCACACCTCCTACACTCACAAACCCTCTCACTCTCAGAAAAACAAGGGCACAGCTTGCATAACCTGGGAGTGCACCTTGTGTTAGAACTCGAGAATTTCAGACAGTCTTCTGTAATAGATTTTAATGCATTTTCACCTACTCCCTTTGGTGAACAAATATAGATATTAATGTCAATAAATTATTTGTTCCCCAATTTCTGGGAATTAGAGCTACAGTTTTGAAAAGTTGGCTGGGTGGGGGGTATTTAGGAGCTTCCCTTACTGATGAGTGAGATGTGCTTCTCCACCACCCCCCCCCCCATTTTGGCTTTTTTTCTTTCAATTGATTTTAACTTTAATTCAGTTTACCATATTTCCCAAATTAGATTTTTAAAACATTAAAACATTGTCCATAAAAATGAGTTTTACCCGCTGTTTTACGTGATTTAATCACCAACTGGCAATTTTGATGAAATTTCAATGATTCACTAGACAAATTTCAAATTCTAGAAGCAAAATTAACACAAATGGAGGTTTGGGTGCCACTTAACCTATTCATAAGGAAACACAGCAATGCATCCAAGTATAGCAAAGGTGAATCTGAAAACCCAAGACAGATTTAACAAAAAAGATGTAGATGATCAAGTGTAGATGATCAAGTGTAGATTCAACACAATAAATTAGCTATCATTCAGCAAGCAGCAATAAGAAAAACAAGATCTATCTTACTTTTTGTCAGCTGGCCACCATACTTCAATTTTTGATCGAACCAATTCCTCACCATAACCCTTAGTTCCAGATGCCTGGGAAGTTACAGCAAAAGCTCATATTATAATAGGATTACAAGAAAAACAATTTTGACGTACATAATCTATTCTAATATCATCAAATATAAACATTCTTTCGGAACAAAACTTGATATCAAAACAACTCCAGTATGATCTAAAAATCTCACAGCAATCTAACTGTAGACAGACTGGCTCCTGGAGATATAAGAAAATAAAACCAAGAGCACCATTCATCCTCCTTAAAAGCTAAATCTGGAGCCAGTAGCCCTTGTATGCTCACAGAGGTTCACCATCATCAACTCTCCTATTTCTTCCCTCAAAACCCAGATATTTCTTATGGCAAGATATGTCAAGACATGTAGATTCCCTCTAGAGTAGTCTCGTTTGTTAAAATAAAGTCTAGTGAATGAAGCGAACCATACAACCGAATATTGTTCCATCGCTCAACACTATGTTACTTGAATCTTTCATCTTTCCATAGCATATCCATACCAGCCACTCAGCACTTGGAGAGGTATAGGACACTTGGTCACTTCAAATTTAACTGAAGATTATCAAAATTCGTTAAAAGTAACCAAGTTTGGCATCGGATGCATACCCTATCAGACACCTGTACAAAAGTCCCAAGTAACACAAGCCTAGTCCCCAATCCCCCCGGGGCGGGGGGGACAACAAAACAAAACAAAATGAACAAGGAAAACAAATGGGCAGAGATGGAGGAAGGAGCAATAGACACCCTTAGCACAGGCAATACAGCAAAGATAGCAAAGATGTCTTCATCTAATTGAATCCTACTGATGAATCAGAAATTACAAAATGATCATTGCCATATCTTCGAATAACTATTGTACCTTCCATATTTAAATTTCATACATTTCAAACCAAGCTAGCTGTGCATCCATTCTTTCATTACCCTTTTATATAATATTACTTTTTCCTTATCCCAAAAATCAAAAAAAAAAAAAAGAGTTTCCTTCCACTCTTTTAAGCATCTAAACTTTGTCTTTTGCACAAGCAAAGGCTAAGTATAGAAGTAACTAGCATGAAGACTTACTTAATATACATCTACACCTAAGACCTCAAGGAAAACCAACCTACAGAACATACTTTCATAGCAGATAGAAATGCAAAAATTGCCCAAAAAAATGGAACCAAAACCTCAAAATATCACTAGCGAGACATACTTTTCCCTTGTCTGGGCTCCTCTTCCTCTTAGAATTCGTCTTAGATGATTTCTCCACATCACTTCCATCTTTACTTGATTTCTCAGTGGACTTGGGCAAAGGCTTCTGAGAAAATCATTAAAATGATGACCAACATGAGACAGAGGATCAAGCCCCAGAGTAATCATCCATACAATTCTCCATAAAAATAACAGAGTTAAAAGACACCAGGACATACTTTAGCGTCGTCTTTAGATGGAGTCTTTGCAAGATCCTTAGATGAAGTTCCTTTCCCCTGTCCTCTTTTCTTCTTATCTCCGCTTTGGCCACTTATCACGTCGACCTTCTTTCCAAACTGCTTTGCTGATTTAGCATCCAAGTCGCTTTTATTTCCGTCATCTTTCTTTGATACAACAACTGGACTGCGTATATGCTTTTCCTTATCTGGTTCAGTAGATGCTATCATACCAGTCCTCTTACGAGTTTCAGACTCTGAACCATCAGTTCTTTCAGGTGTTTTCTTTGGATCTGATTCCTTCTTAGAGCCTGTGTCACTTGCTAGTACATTTTCTTGCACCAACTTATCCTTATTCTTTCCTTGTCCAACTTTAGTTGAATGACTTTCATCAGCGAGGCTTACACTTGGAGACGGTGAACTGACATCAGGAGTCTCATTCTCATTCTGCTTCTCATTGTCCAAAGTTTTTGGGGAGGAAGCTGGAACATCAGGCTCTCTCTTACTTGCAGCAGGTCCTGCATCATCAACCACTGCATCCTTACTATGCGTAGAATCAGCATCCACAGCACCCTTTTCTTGTTCATCAGGCAGCTTATATGTCTCTTTTTTATCATCAGCAAGCGTAGATTCAGATGGTTTAGATGAGCTCTTCAAAGTACTTGTTCTCCTCCCTTTCCTCTTGCTAGAGTTAGATTTTTCTGGCTTAGCTTGTGGCTTGGCATGTTCTCCATCATCATGACTATCAAAGTTAGCCTTGCTTCGCTCAGCACTGGTTTTGACCTCGTCATGATTATCATTATCTGCCTGCTTGGTATCATCAATGCCTGCTGAAGTGTCCTCTATCTCCTTCTGGACAGTACCATTGCTAACAACAGACTTTGGAGACCCAGCAACAATTGCACCAACCTCTTCTGAAGGTGGTGCATCATCTAGACTTTCCATAGCTACCTGATGGGACAATAAACATCTACATTTATGATATATTCTACAGCAGAAATGAACATCCAAGTTCATAACAAAATAACATGAGAAACAATCATAAGTAAATACCTCAACTGCCTTTTCTGTGGGTGTATTGCCCAAATCACTCTCATCGGCCTGATAAACAAATAATCAAAGTAAGTTAGAAAACCTGCAAAACTAGCAGTAAATACATCAACTACATAATAGCCGGTAAAGCAGCAATTGAACTATTAATACACTTATGCATGTACACGCAAACCAAAGGAGAATTTTCAGAAAGTAGCATACAAATAAAATGGAGTAATGAGATATGAGAACATGCACGTGGACAAAACGAAGTCCTCACCAACTATAGGATGAAAACTTAATTGCAGCAAGCATTTTAGTTTTACAAAGTATTCAATGCTAATTAACATTCTATCAATCAAGATCATGGGGATGCTCACTATAACATTTATGTTCGTCTTCTGTACTAGTTTTTTTTTTCCCCATTTCTATTGCTTCTTTCCTGGGATCACCTCTGCTTATTTTAGCGCACTCTTTCTTCAGCCAATAAGCATCAAACATTCCCACCATACTTGAACTTTCCACCAAACTATTAATTTAAAAAAAAAAACACCCTCTGAAGACTGAAGGCAACACACAAAAACGGGGAAGGGGGAAAAGTGTTAACCAGCCATAAGCCGACCATTTTCACCAGAGCAGTCACCTGCTCAACCTCAAATGTGGTTGAGTTGAATAATTGATAGAAGCCTGCTCAAATATGCAATTATCAATTCTGAAGGAAAGACATTCATCAAGTGAAAAGGGGTACAATACCAAATTTTTGCTTGCAGCATCCCCATCACTGGGTTCAACAGCTTCAGGTGCCATTTGGCAAACGTTTGCCACAACCTTGCTATAATCATTTAGTGACGCACCGCGAGATTTTATAGCAGGTAACAAGTAAGGTTTAAGCTTGCTAGCACATTTTTCAATCACTTTCTCCCCAAGCTGGCGAGCAATTGGCAGTGCTTCCTGATGAAAGAAGATTGGGTCAGGTAACTAAGGCTAATCACGATTAAAGCTCCAGACATCAGAAATAATAACTTACCTTGTTCTCAATTTTCAGAACATCTAGGATAGATGAAACTAGATCCAATGGAACATCCTCGCTTTCTTCCAAGATAAGGGTCATAATTGTCTCCATGGATGAAAAAACATTTTCAGGATGATCATCCCTGAATGTGAAGAAACTCTTATCAGATACATAACTTATCCGTTTAAAGACATGTAGCAAGGAAGAAAGGGAAAACAGTTGTCTGCATTATACATCAACCAAGTATTTATACATTTAAAGCATTTGATGAAGTTAAATATCAAATGAATGAACATGTCATTGAAACATGTAGCAAGGAAGTGTGTGATCAAAGTGACAGTAGACTACCGAAGGCAAGTCTGAAGCAATTGTCATCAACAAAAAGTTTTTGACAACAATAGGCCCAATGTATTAAGAAAGAAGGCTTTTGCCAATAATGCCTACTCCATTTGGATACAAGAACCGAAGTGAACGTTTAATAGCTATTCCTCTTCAGTTTCCCTTTCCCTTCTGTTTTAAAATTGTATACAAAATGTCAATGACACATTCAAAAGCTAAAAAATTTCATAGAACCGAGCATAATGTTCGGCAGTATGAAATTTTCAAACAGGCAAGACCAAATGAGTAATTGCATGTTCTATGAATGAGCCAAACAAACAGAATACTTCCATTTCATTTCAATGGAAGGCATCAAGACATGAGACACGCGAGAGAAAATTAGCATGACTATTTAGGATGTCTTTTGAAACACATGAAAGAGGGCCAGCAACAAATCATTTGAGGATGCATATAAACCATGACACATCTTTGAGGGGATTTGGGCATTGGTTTGACCTTGCAAAAGAAGGTCATCCAATCACTAGGCTGTAGCCAAAGGAACCTAACATTTAAGAGCAAAGCGAATGACACCTTTAGAGAAATAAACCCTGCCCTTTTTAAGCATACAATTCCTATAAGATATTGGCATGAAAAGAAAACCAAAAGGTATACAGACTGAAAGAGACGGTAAACCAATAAACCGCATCGGAAATTCAGATGTGAAAATTCCCACAGTATGCCACATAAAATGCTTACAGAAGATATAAAAGTTGAGAGAAAGGGGTAGTCCAACAAGAAGGAACAGAAATCAAGAGTAGAAAATTGAGCCTACAAGCCATTATTACAGGATATTACATCATAGTCATCAGGAAACAGCATCTTGACTAGTATATGAATTGCTACCTTATAGATCTAAGGAAGTGCTGAAACATTTCAACAATTAAGGCATCACATTCAAGATCCAACATCACCACACATGATCTAACTTTCGCCACTGTCTCAAGGATAGTGGTCCTCTTGACATATGATGGGCTGGATTTGTCACCCAGCTTCTCAAATGAAGACACAATCAACCGAAACACCTCCTGCATGCCATTAGAAGACGATTCAGCAGATGACATGGTACTAAAAGAATAAAATGCATCCACTAAACCAGGGGGGAAATAAACAAAGAACTAAATTGTGTACAAAACAGCAATCAGAAGCAACACACACCTTCATTTGGTCATCATCATAAGGTGCATCTGGAGCTGTGATCCTTGTAATCTCACTGATACATGAAGCTATTGCAACTCTAACATCAATATTTGAATGTCTTAAGAGGTTACCCGCAATTAGTGCTTTCATTGATGGAGAAAGAGCCTTGTTCATTGATTCAGAGGGTGATTGCTCTACTCTAGTGAGATATTTCTCAACCCGCTATGAAAAGAGAGAGTTCAAAATAAGCCAAAATGCCTATTTTTATCTAAATACATTAAAGATGGGTTGCATCATAAAGACTAAAAATACAGGCTAATTAACAGAACTTGGTTCAGACTGCAAGATTAAGTTGCATTGACCATAAACGAATCAATATAAATACTTACTATTCAGTATAAGTTAAAAGCGAATAAGAAACTCAAGCAGCACAATGCCAGAACACAGGAAAAGAATAAAGCATAAACCCCAAAAAGGTTCTGACACACATGTTGCCATAGCCTATTATGTTCTTTTCAAGGACCACAGAATAGGTTAGTGGAAACCACAACAATGGTAGTTTTAACACAAATTCAAGACCAATATTTGCAAAGCATCTTGTACTGAAAGTAGCCAATTTCTCATAGTTCAGGAGAAAGGCAATTTTTTAATAAACATAAGAAGCGCAGGAGACTGAGGAAAGAATGCATTAATTGCTTCCATATCCAAATCTGCACATTTACTCAAAAGAAAAAGTTTGACGAGCATAGGCATGGGACTTACAAAAGCATAAATAAGAAGGAAACCAATTAATTGCTTCTTCAAACTTTGTGAAACTGTCAAAAATAAGATACGAAGATGCAACACTAAAACTTGAAGTAACACATGACCATTATCCACTTTCCCCACCTAAGCTTACAACCACAAACACAACACTACTAAACTAGCAGAATGCTGCCACACAAATCGTCTATCACTACCGATCTGAAGTGACCAAATCACGAGTTCGAATATGCTCTGCCATTAATAAAAAAGGGCTAATATTGGTCATTTGTATATAATAAGAAAATGCTTGGTTACAATGATGATGCGACAACTTGATTTTCGCAAGAAATTACAATGCTAATTCCTGGCTTGACGCCTCAAAGCGCATGATGTTCCAAAAAGAAAATATAGAACCAATTATGATAGGTAATTTTAAGAAGAATCTCAGAGGCACTGTTAAATGTGTCTCTGGCACAACAGTTCACAAGTCATGGTACAGATACTGTCAATTGCCTCCAGAAGGCAATAAGAAGAAAAGAACGCCAAGAACAAGGAGCTCTGTATTTCTGAACAGTAATTTCCGCACCAATGTGATTGTGCATGCAGATGATTGAGGTTCAAGAAATGGGAAAGAGTGGCAGATTCACACATTTGAGTAATCTCAAATGCATATGAAAAAGACGTCCTACAGACAAATTTATTTGCAGATATCACCCATCCTATCTATCAGAACCCATAGAAGACAACTAATACATTTCAGGTTATATACCTTAGTTCATGGGAAATAGCATATAACAAATCCTTGCAATAAGGTCAACTATTTATCTTCATTCTACAACACGGAAAATTCCAGAGCAATTTTTCACTCATCTTGCCATCCCTTTTCAATCACAGGGAATCTCTTCTCATGCCTTTCTTCTTCATCCCACCTTTTCAGAGAGGCACAAAGAGATTTTTGCTTCAACAGTAGATGAGCTATTGCCAGCTGATTCGTATATAGTTTTCAATTGTGATACACAGAACATCCAAAAGCACAATGTCATCTTCAGCATGTTTCATTAAGATTTCATGCAAAATCCTACCATACACTCCCATCATCAGGATGATTCATTCACCTTTCACCACCCTATGGGACACATTCAGCTAGGTTACATAGTCTAATTTTGAGCCCCTTGCCCCAGGTTGAACATGCTTCCCCCACCCCCCACCCCAAAAAAAACCCCATCTTGGCCCTTGTTTTCGGAGGGAGAAATCTCTTTTAATCTCTTCTAATCAATGTTTTTGCACAACAAAATGCACCCCAATTTAATCGCCAAGCGTCCATACACCACAGGGTAACACCAAAGTCACCAAACCTAACCCCCCCCCCCCAAAAAAAAGGAGCAGAGAGAAAATCCACCACCAAGGTCTTCCTAAAGTGCATGCAACTCAAAGGAGGAAGCAACTAATAATCAACAGTAACAGTGAACATCACTTCTCTCCCCAACAACCGTAAAACATAATTGAACACCAAAAAGGAGCACGATAAACCCTAAAATCCACATCAAATATCACGAACTGAAAGGGCTTACATCCAGCAGAGCCAGTAACTCAGGAACTGACGAGGGAGGAGACAGAAGGTTGCTCCCAGCGTCCATAAGCTGCTTCTCCAGCTCCTTCTCCAACAGCGCCATTGCTATAACTCGAACTCAATCTCTTCCACAATAGATCTCTCAATTTCTCGGCCTCACCACCACCATCGAAACCCTAAACGCCCTCCGAAAATGGGGATCGACATTAATAATCAGAACCACAAATCCAGCTGATCTTCTTCGGGAAACAAATCATGAAAATCAAACTTCTGGCTCCAGTAAGAGAGCGCGAAAAAAAGGTTAAAATTTTAGGAGGGAGGGGGAATTTTTGGGGACAGAGAAAACTAGGGTTTGGTTTCGACAAGAATGAAGGAGGAGAGAGAAAACCAACCCTTCCTTTTTCTTTTTTTTCCCCCCCTCGGTTGAATTTTATTTTACAAATTCAAACGAACAAAAAGTATTGAGGTGTGCAAAATCTAATGCCGGATTTTTCACGGAGGAGGTGCGCTATAGAATGCAGTTGATGACTGGGTTTGGAATCCGCTGCGTTGAGCCCTCATCAATGGCTAAAGAATGAACATCATTAGGGTTTTTTTTTCCCCCTCTCAAATCATTTGATCATCTTCATCTGAAAAACTCCAAAGAGGATTCCAACCTATGTTGCTTTTGCATTACAAGAAGCAAAAATTATGGTTAATGTTCTACAATCAAAAGTTGTGCAATTAGATCATATTGTTATTAGAATGTATATTCTACGGTTGAATTGTTTCTTCTTTACAGGAGGATTGTTGATTGAACTTCGATCTTGTTTGACTTCTAATTGTAATTACAGGGTTTTTGATAATTGATTTCGATGAATCATTAATTTGACGTTATTGCTCCTATACATTAGTAGATTGCTATTATTCTGTAAAGATCCTTACAATCCTTTCAGATTGAGTCTCGTCCATGGTTTCTTGCTTCAATGAATTCAATTTCCCATGTTTATTTCTCACTACAAATTCAAATGTTGCAGCTTTTCTTTTAATGAATATCAAAGCACATGTATAACAGAGTGCAATCATTGTCATCAGTAATTGCTCCATGATATTTAGTATACATATAACAACTAATTCTGCAACTTGATTGGCGTTATGTGACACCCAGAAACTGACGGCTTAATATCTTTGATGAATCATCTTCTCATTCTTGGCGGTTTATATGGAATCAAGCGAGTTAATTATGTTTCCAAAATATTATCAGTGACATCTTGCGAAAGTCGAATCAATCCTCATATTCTCAAAAGCAACAGGCACGTGAGTTAAGCCTGACCATTCATCAATAATTAACAAAGTTTTGGTTCAAAGTTTTGATATTCCTCACCTCTCCTTCAACCCCCCCCCCCCCCACCCAAAGAAGAAAGAAAAAACGTGTCTATCATACATCCATGTAGATTCGTCACTGGATAATAGTTTCATCAATAAAAATGAAAAGGATCACTATGTGAAAAAGAAAAAAAGATTCACTAAATTTACTTGCAAGGTTCATAATTGAGGCATTAAAAATTAAAAGTACACGTCCCACTTTAGGTTGGAGCAAGCAAATGAGTCGAGTCGGTTCGGGTCGGGTCAAAACATTTAATAAACGGAATAATTTCGTCTTGGCATTAAAAATAGCTTAGATCTGCTGAAAATTCTAAAATAACAAGTTTTCATGCTAAACGGTCAAATCGTGTTGGCTTCAGGTCGAAATCCGTTCAGTTCAAGTCGGGTTCTTATTACTCTCAGTAACTTCAGGTTATATTATCATGTCAAGTCAAACTTTCCCAACTGTACTTTAGACATCCATCATTGTAATAGCGGACATATTATATATGTCATTGAAAAATGAAAGCATTGATTAACTAAAGTGAAATGTTATCTAAAGTTATATTAACACGACTCAAATCTATAAAAGAATGATTTGTATACTTATTCTAAAATAAGGGGAAGAAAAAGACTCATGCAAATAAAAAATTATAAAGGTGTTACTTTATATTATGTTAAAGCCTACCATGCACTTAAAACAACTGTTATCACGAGTCACATAAACAAGAGCTCATGCTTCCTTTTACACATTAGCAGCCACATCATCTTTAAAAAAAATGGGGAAAAAAAAGAAACAAATTATATGCAAGTTATTGTATACACGCAGGAGTTGATACTTTCGGTATCCATGTCATTGACAACTCAGCACAAATTGCCACGCTATATTGAAGACAAGGACGAATTGAGTCCGGTGTCAGTGGATCAACTAAGAGCAATGCCAACGGTTATCTCGCGTGGAAAATGTGGGGCCCGCGTGAAAAATGCATGACAAGGAGAAGCTGGCAGCAAGGGAAATTGGAGGGGGGCACGCGTGTCACCTCGCCTATGCGGTCCCCCTCCCGTGTCACTTTTTGTGATTTTTTTTTTGTTTTTCTAAAGTAATGTATAATTTTTATATGATTAAAAAAATACGTTGTGTGTTATAAACTGGGTTCATGACAAATATTTTTATTGGATGATTAAAATTGAGTTTCATTTGTTGGAGAAGTGATGAAATGCAAGTTCTAAAATTGTGAAACTTTTGTTGACGTGGCAAGCTAGAGTTTCAAAAACTGAAACTTTACTGGGAATGCTCTAACACCACTCCCAAAAGAAAAGGAAAAAAGTTAGTATGTGGTAAAATTTTTTAAAAGGTAAAAAAAAAAAATTTGTCGTGAGAAGAAATGGGAAAAGTGCTTGGCCTAGTGATCGGAGCACCAGTATTGTTTTTTTTTTTTTTTTTGGTTTTAACTATCGAGAGTTTGATTCTTGATGCTTGCATTTTTTATTGTTTTGAATATTATTTTTTTAAAGAAATTTCTCAATCTTAAGGCTCATTTGGCATTAGGTGTGGCTGTGTGGGGTTTGTTATCTCTCCAAATTCGTAAGTTCAAAGTTTACTAATTATAGCTTAGTAACTTAATTAACTTCAATATATTATTTAATCCTTTAATTTGTAGATTAATTTGCCTTTTTAGTTTAATTACTGAGTTTAATTTGTCAATTTCAATCCTAAGTTGTTTATTTTGTCGTTTTAATTTCAATTATAGGTCAAATTTTATAAATATTTCAAAAGGATGATACTTTAATTGGCCTCAATAGTTCAATTTGTTGTTTAATCATTTAATTTGTAGGTTAATTTGCTTTTTTAGTTTAATTCATTAGTTTAATTTTGCCAATTTCAACTTTAAAGTTGTCGAATTTGTGAGTTAATTTGAATTCTAGATCAAAATGCATATATGTTTCAAAAAAAAAAACACTAAGGAATCATCATTCTAGATCAAATTGCATAGATGTTGTGTGTATTATTATTTTGGACCTACTTTCATAAATTTCTAGGTTCAACATGCTTGAAAAATTGTAGAATTTCTTTTTATTTTTTTAAATAAAAGAATGCATCGTGTCACGTTGCTAATTGGTGAATTCCCGACCATTTATTTCAAAATACTGAGCTTATTTTTTAAGTTAAAATCATAGTTGATTATTTGAACAAATTGGTTTAAGATTTTTTGTTTTTTCGAGTTGGTTTACAATTGTGCTCTGTTATATTTGCTTTTGTTCATTTAGTCTGTTTAGTTTGTTCATTACGATTGTTGAGTTTGTTTAATTAAGTATTACATTTGTCTAAGTCCCTTAAGAAGGGATTTTTTTATATATATTTTAGTTTGAAGGTACGTAGCATTTACAAGATTAAGGTTTGTGTAGAAATTTTTTCTAGTACTATTTATGAGATAGATTATGTTTATAGAATTGTCCAAATATCCAATGCCTAGGTGTTCCTTGAGGTATGTAAGACTGTTCACTATGATTTGTATGATTGGTTGCTTATGAGTTGTGTCACTGTGATTGTAGGATACCTGGCTAGAGTTATCATTTTAACGAAACGAAATTATTGAATTTTATTTCATAATAAATAAAAAAAATACCTTGTGATTTTTAGAGTTTTAGTGAGTGGGATCTTTATATTGTTATCCAAATAGAGTTTGTTCATGGTAAGATCATATAGTCGAGATATTGAGTTGCAAGTTTGTAACTGGGTACTCAATGATTTTCAGTTGCATTGTGAACGTAACTTATTTGATCATAGTGAACAAACCTCATTGAGCTAATGAACGAGCCTCATTAAGCCAGTTGGATAGTAAACAATTTGAAGCATGATGATGAGCATTTCAAACGGGACAGTGAACAAAGCAAACTTTGTATATTACATATCTAATGAACTCATCCTCGAGAATGAACTAACGATATGATTAATGAATTGTAGTTATTAACACAGTGAATAGAACTTTGTCATGAAACTCAAAATTGTTCACTGTAAAATGTTTAGTTTGTTCACTGGATGACCAAAAGTTTTTAACTGGATGACCAAAAGCTATTCACTAAAAATCAAAGTCCTCACAAAATATTTGTTGAAGAGAATATATGAAGATTGAGACTGAAGATGAACGTAGAGATGTGCATGGGAAAGCTTCACTAAAGATCGTTCACCAAAAAGTGAACTTGGTAATTAGATCCTTGACAAGTATACTTGATTCATTAGAACACCAATGGATGTTCATTGGGAGAAATTAGTTTGTTCATTAAGGGACTAATGGTTGTTAGCTTTGGTCTTTGAGTGGGGGTGACAACTTCACTCACACCCGATGGATATCCACTCCACCTGATCTGAAAAAGCGAGTGAAAATCCGAAACATATGGATGATGGATGATGGTTTGGCGGATTGGATTGGATCCGGATGATGCACAATCCGACCCGTCACCCGATCAATCACCCACTTAGTCATCCACTTGTTTATCTCCTATTTGCAATTAGTTTACTTTTTATTTTTAACCTTTAAATTTTGCTCATTTTTTAGACAATTATATTGTTAATTCTATGATTTTCGTCAAAACTAATGTGATAAATATAATATTTATTTGTTCTTTATACCTAAAATATCTTTTTTAACATTTTCAAAAGGCAAAACTATTATATAATTTGCTAACATATTATATATAAACTTTCATTACCCGTTTACAGTCCAATCCACCCATTTTCACTCGTGGATGGCGGATGGATGGATGGATTGGATTAGAATTTTACGGATGATGGGTGGATTAGATGAAGCATATTAAAGCGGGTGATGAATGCGGATGATGGTTCACCCGACCCGAACCCGATCCATTGCCACCCCTATCTTTGAGTGTCAGCTACGTAAGGATTCCACATTTGTTTAATCAGTTTTAGAAAATAGTTCCTCAGGATCGCATTTTGTATAAAATGGGTTTAAATGTACAGAGGCCCAGTTGTACGTATTCACTTCAAGCGATATTTCTTGTACATAGGTTAGGGTATATTATTGTGTGTTAAATTTATATACTTCCTTGCAATTTTATAAATCACTTTTAAGTAATGGAAACAAATTAATGAGACTTTTAAATGAAGGAAACAATTAGAAAAGATGCCATGAACAGTGTCTTATAGTAGTGTGAACAAACCTAACAATATAGGTGAACATGATTTTGAAGTTTCAGTTACATAATTTGCAATTCCAGCATAGAAATTTTACAATATTACTGAACAGGAGTCACTATAGGAATGAACATTATATATGTACTTGAGTTATGAACATATTTCGCATGGCCTCTTTTTCAAAAAAAAAAAGAGGTCAACTTCGCAAAAAAGTATTACAGCTTACTTTGTGAACATATGTCACATGGATTAGCGGAGTAAAAGTTATTTACAAAAATAAGTACTATAGCAAACAAGGTAAAGTGTCACAATGAATACCACTAAAGGGATAATGAACAAATGAATTTGCATATATATGGAACAAATATGAGACTCTCAATAAACAAACATTACATCTTTGGTGATCTATATGCATATATCATAAAGTGACCACTTAAACTTCTATTGGCAACATTAAGGGTAACATTAACATACTCACTACAAAAAAAATGGCTTTCATCAATAGATATATAGTGACAAAAAATAGATCTGTTGGTAATGGTGAGTTTTTGCGATAGATTCAATTATTTGTTGGTATTAAAGTTTTCAATTTTGGAGGGAATAATCAGTCATAATATTTCCTAGGGCTGAGCAAAAAAATCGGCTCCCCGGACCCGGACCCAGATCCGGTCTGGACCTGGCGGTTCTGGACCCGGACCCGGTTAGACCGGGAACGGGACCGGTTCCAAAATTCAGGACCCGGTTACAACCGGTTCTGGTACTGGGTCCTAAAAATTTGGAACCGGAACCGGAACCGGTCCCCGTACCCGGTTCAATATGCTGAAATTAATATATCCGGATCTGGGTCCGG